>CM031993.1:8205605-8703608 GCA_018804465.1 Populus tomentosa
TATTATATTTTGTCAAATATTGTTTAAACTAAAACATAATGAATGCATAGCACCACCACCATTTAATTATTATGTCTTATAATTATTATCAACAAAATTTTACTAAACGCAATTTTGTTTTCATTTCTTTTTCTGTCTTGTTTTTTTTTTATTGTCTTCATTTTTTGCATGGAGAGAGAACAAAACATCACATAATAATATTCAAAAGAAATTATCTTTTTGTCAAATATTATTATTTAAAACTAAATCATAGTGAATTTATAGTACCCCATTTAATGTTTGTTCTCTCTCTCCTGTCTTGATTGCACATTTAGTTAGTCCAAAAACTATCAATCTCATTAGCAACTCACTATACCTGACCAATACTCCAGATTTTTTCTGGAACTCCAAATCTCGAGAATATGATTCTTGAAGGTTGTGCAAGTTTATCTGAGATCCATCCATCATTTGGACATCACAAGAAGCTTCAATTTGTGAATCTTGTGAACTGTTATAGTCTTAGGATTCTCCCAAGCTACCTTGAAATGGAATTGTAACCCCAGAACATAGGATCGTAGAGAAAAAAAGAAAGAAGAAGAAGAAGCAATAAAGAAAACACCCAATGAGTAATGAAAGACTCAATATGAAAAGAAATGATTAAATAGTAGAAAATAATAATAAATAAACGGGTAAGGGAAGAGAATAAGCTCGATAAATAAATTAAAAAGTATGGTGGAAATTGTAATAAAGGTTACAAATTTATGGATTAAAATTTATAATATTAGCGAGAATGGAAAAGAGTTTCAAGGGACAAAGTTTTTCTTTTATAAACCCGACATGAAACTCATTTAAAAGTTTCACACCCCAACAACACTTGGTAACATTCAATAAGTGCGAATAATATATATAAGAAAAGAAAAATAATAATAAGAGTGAAATGAGTGAGTTTTGGAGAAGAGCATGTAAAGGAAATAATTTGACCTGGTTATCAACCCAAAATGAATGTGATAACCGGCCTTGAAAAAAAAAAATTGAACCAAACCAAACAAGACCTAATTTCATTTATGAGGGAGTATAAATAGTTGGGAGAAAAGAGGGGTGACTACACTACCTCTCCCATTATTGCCGCCCAAGACAGCCCCTAGCAGCCCCCTCTTACAAAATTTCCACAAAGTGTTCTCTTGCATTTCATCCATACGATGCTAGAGTGAATGAAGCGTGAAAGTGAGGAGAAAGGCCACAAACAGAGGAGAGAGAGAGGAGAGAGAGAGAGAGATTCACGGCTAAAGGCAAAAAGAGGGGGAGAAGAAATCAACCAAGGAAGAGAACAAGAAGAACACGTATAGAGTTGTCAAAAAAATCATCCTTAATCATCCTTGCTAATTCAAATGGTAAGAACAACCCTTCAATCTCCAATGTTGTCTTGAGTGAGCTTTGTTGAAAAAGGGTGAACAACCCAATGAAAACTTAGGATTTTTATGCATATTAATGTTTTGAAAATTATATATGTGAACAAGAATTTTATAAAGGAAAGAACAAATTTCAAAGAATGTATAGTAAGAAAAACTTGATGTAAACTAAGGAGAAAACCCTAGATTAGGGCCGGCCATAAGGGGACTTGAAGGGGGGAGGAGAAAATTGAAGATATATTTTCAATGATTCATGATCTTGAACAAATATTTAAGGAAAAAGGGCTGGATAGAAGTTAAAAGTGTTGATGTTCTTTGAAATTGTATGAATAAATGTTGAATCCCTTATAATTTCTTGTTTGAGAGATTGGTATATGTTTTTATGTATGATAACATATATTGTAAATGAAGAAAATGATGTGATTTAAATGAATGAACTAATAAGGACATGGAACACAAGTTTCGGCCAAGAGAAGAAATTCAACGTAGAAATTCTGGTTTGGTGAATGTTGCTTGAAAAATAGAAATGATTGCTTTGAATAACCTGTATGAAGAATAGAAATAAACATTTAGTGACAATATTTTAAAGGAAGTATTGATATCATCTTATATACATTGTTCCAATGAAAGGAGTAAGAAACCATAAGAATATACTTGTGGGTATATGTATTAGTTGAAAGAAGAAAATGTGCAAGAGGCACAAATAAAATTATATGCGTAATGTGAACATCTCTAGATAGACAATTATATGATCATATGCATATGAAATGTTTAGGTGAGGTAATGTTGCTTAGAGTGGATAATGAAAGGAATTGAAGAAAATTCATTATAATTCACTTAAGCATGTTTCGGCAAAAAGAAAACAACATGGGAAGGTTTATGGTTTAAAGGCATTTGACATGCTCAACAATGCTTGGTATTGAGTAAAAGAAAATTTACATGAGTGTTAGGAAGTTTTGACCAAGAATGTAGCAAGTAGCCATATCAAAGGAAGAAAGTTCTTTCATGTTGTTGTTGTGCTTAATGAATAGTTCTAGCAAAATAATAATAATAATAATAATAATAATAATTTGATCATTTTGATGGACATGTAATATGTGTGGTAATACTATTGACTGAAATTTGTGGAAACATATTATATCATGCCAGTATAGATGAGAATTGATAATGTTATCTTGAATATAACGCAATAGGATTTATTGTAGAAATAAGGCCTATATTTTGCCAAGGTAGAAGAAAGAGTTGGTTGGACATTTAATATTAGTGAGAATGGATGCTGATTTAATGAATTAAAGTGATGCCTAAAAATAACTTATTCATGAACTTGTTTTCAAAACTAATTTGGGCATGTGAAATAATAGATATGATGAATGAATCAGAAAGGGGTCTGAGTACTGATTCAGGATTTCTACTGGAATGTAGGAGAAGCATACAGAGTGGGACCGGACTTCTCACGTGCAAGTACAACAGGAGTTCAAGGTAAGGGTTGCCCCCTTGCTTCTTTAAATTGTTTAAAATTCTTGTAATGCTAGTTATATGATAGACATTATGTGTATTTTGTACTAATGTGTATCATGAGAAATATTGCCATGTGAACATTGCCTACGGGCAGTACAAATATTGTTGCGTGAAAGTTACCAACAAGTAGGAGAAATATTATTATTGTGTGAACATTGCCAATGAGCAAGAAATGTTATTACAATGTGAATGTTGCCTATTGGGGGATACAAATACTAATTCTATGTGAATGTTGCCTACAAGTACGAGAAATAATATTATTATATGAATATGTCCACCCGGTGAATATGACTAAAGAAAGGAAAGATACAGTGAAACGGACATGGATTTGAAATCTGAATTTTGATTGTAGACTCCGAGATTCGGAGTTCGGATATGGGTCTATATTATGCATATATATATATATATATATATATATATATATATATAAAAGAAGAAGAAAGAAAACGACCGTCTATGGACTTGATTAGCCGACCTCGAATAGGGGCGGCTAATGATGTTAACAAATATTGTTAACATCGGCATGACCTTGATGGAAATATAATGAATATTGAACTTGATTAACTATTCGTATCATGAATAGTTAATGATACTGACAAATAATATTTGTATCGGCAAACCCATTATAACTTGATTAACTTCCTAAGGAGGAAGTTAATGATGTCAAGAGAACTTGGCATCGGCATTTCCGGAAATATCTCCAAGTGATGGAGAGCAATTGATTGACTATGTTGGGTTGGAAATAGCTCAATGGCATCGATCGATTAAGTTGGTGCCGGCATTGCTAAGGAATTGATTAGTCTATCCGGGTAAGGGTGACTAATGACACTAATAGGAGTTATTAGTGTCGGCAGCGATTGCCTCAGAATTTAGGGCGGATAAGAAAAAGGGTAAATCAAACAAAAATTAATGTATGATAATAAAAAAGGAAACCATAAGTAGGTTGTGGAAGGATAGGCGTTAGATGTAGTAAAGGATCTTCTTTTGCGGATCAACTATGATTATGCCCTATCGAGTTAGTACACATATGCGTAGTTACACGTAGTGGTGACCCTCCATTATCTGATTGTATTTTATTTATTTAATATAATAATTCTCTTATTTCGATGTTGCAAGTCTTTCTCATTTCTGTTAGAAGTAGTGTCCTAGGTGTCTAGTTCTTTTGTATGAATTAAGGAATTAGCATGTCCAATCCTTTTGTATGGCTTAGGGTTAGCATCCTTATTTCTACTGTGTGAATCTGGGATGAAATGGATGCTGTTGTATTTTCTTTAGATAATTATATGATAGGAACAATGTTAATGTTCCTTTATCTTAATCATAGAGACCTTTAGAATTTATGCTTGTAATATTAATGTTATTAACCAAGTTTATTACTATTAGTTTGTGTTGTAAATTATATGTTCGAAATGAATCCCTGGATTTGCAAAATATTATAATTAATAATAATTGTGGTCGCAATGCGATATGGATATGCGTTGATGATGGGATGAACATGAGATATGTACAAGATAAGTTGTTGATAACTTGGGACCTCCCGGTATAGGGGAGGCTATGTCAAAATTTTGGTAAAAATTCCGTTATAGTTTTTTTTTTTTTTAAAAACGTATTTTTACATACTGAATTGTAGGAAATTAATTTTAAATGCTTACAAAATCGTCGGGCGTTACAAGAATCATTAGAAGTTTGCACTCTCAGTGGCTCCTCAAAACTTGATGAGTTTCCTGATATAGTAGGAAACATGAACTACTTGAGGGAGCTTCGTTTAGATGGGACTGCTATTGCAGAACTATCCTCATCATTTCATTACTTGGCTGGTTTAGTTATATTGAGCATGAACAGTTGTACGAACCTTGAAAGTATTCTTAGTAGCATAAGTGGTTTGAAATCCCTCAAAATACTTGATGTGTCTGACTGCTCTGAACTTAAGAACATACTAGAGAATTTAGGGGAAGTAGAAGGTTTGGAGGAGTTTGATGCAAGTGGAACTTCAATTAAATAGCCTCCAGCATCTATTTTTCTTTTGAAGAATCTTAGAGTATTGTCTTTTAAGGGATGCAAAAGAATAGCTGTGAATCTCACGGATTAAGTATTGCCTTCTTTGTCTGGTTTGTGTTCATTAGAAGAACTGGATTTACGTGCTTGCAATCTTGGAGAAGGAGCAGTTCCTGAAGATATTGGCTGCTTATCATCATTGAGGATTCTAAATCTGAGCAGAAATAACTTCGTTAGCTTGCCTGAAAGCATAAATCAGCTTTCTAGGCTTGAAAAGCTTGCCTTAAAGGATTGCGTGATGCTTGAATCATTGCCTGAGGTTCCCTTGAAAGTTTAAAAAGTAAAATTGGATGGCTGTTTAATGCTAAAAGAAATTCCAGATCCAATAAAGCTAAGCAATCTAAAAAGATCAGAGTTCAAATGTCTTAACTGTTGGGAACTATACATGCAGAATGGCCAAAACAACATGGGTCTGAAGATGCTTGAAAAATACCTCCAGGTCTTCTCTTCACCATACCCAATCTCTCTCTCTCTCTCTCTGAAACATTTTTGTTTTATGATACAGGGCTCATCACCAAGACCTAGATTTGGTATTGTTGTTCTTGGAAATGAAATCCCAGGCTGGTTTACTCATAAAAGTAAGGAATCTTCAATTAAGGTGCAGATGCCTTCTAATTATCCGGATGGTGATGATAATGGGTGGATGGGGTTTGCTGCATGTGTTGCATTCAGTGCACATGGTAAAAGCCCTCTCTTTTGTCATTTCAAAGTTGATGGAAAAGAGAATTATCCTTCGTACATGTATATAGGTTGTAACTCTATGCAAGCTCTATCAAATCATCTGTGGTTATTCTATTTATCTTTTGATTATCTGAAAGAGCTTAAAGAATGGGAGAATGAAGCATATAGCGAACTCGAGTTGTCGTTTCATTCTTACAAGCGAGGAGTAAAGGTGAAGAATTGTGGTGTCCGTTTGGTAATTCTCCGTACACTTCATCATGGGAATCACCTACTAGCCATCTTATTGTTGCAAGCAAAGAAGCAACTTCTTCATATATTGATGCTTTGGCTAATTCTTCATCTTACTATCAATGGATGCATGATGTCTTCTTTAGCTTTAGTGGTGAGCACATTAGTAATAATTTCACCCATTTGTATACAGCTATAGTCCGGAGAGGCATTATCCGAGGTGACACAGAACTAGAGTATCTAAGGGTAATTGAATCGAGTCTCCTAAGGGACATCAAAGAGTGGGGCTATCAATTATTATATTTGCAAGAGATTATGCTTGTTCAGCTTGTTGGTTTGTCGAACTTTTCAAGATTGTTGGATTCATGAAAAAGATGAAATCGGACATTGTTTTTTCCAGTTTCAATAGTTTCTTATAATTTCGAGCAGTCAAAGGTAATGCACAAGCAGAGAGTTATACGATTGTCTTCGACAAGGATGGAGAAGATTTCAGTGTAGATATGGAGAAGGTACGAAGGTGGATGGATATTCTCACTGGGGTTGCCATTTCATCTGAATCGGAATCATCGAAAAGGTAATTAATCATTACTTCCCCCCTTTTCTTTTTTCTTTACCATCTACTTAATTACCAAACCACTGAAGGTGGGTTAGGAACATGTTATTTTAAATTTTAAATAATTTTTTTTTATTTTAATATAATTTTAAACAAAAAATACTGTAAATCACTACCATTAAAACAATCTCAAACACACCATAAATCCTCTCAAAATCCCATGTTCACAAAACTCTTGTGTATTTAAGCCTTTTGTGGAAGTTTAGTCTTGTTTTATCTACATATAGAAACTTGGCATTTATGAAAGATTAAAAACTATTTTTTGTGCATAATTTTATAGTGTTTCATCTAATGATATTTTATTAATTATTTTATAAGCTTGTATTAAAAAGAAAAAAAAAAGGACAGACACAAAACCATGTGTTCATTGAAGAGAGTTTTAAATTCAATGTTTGGTAGTCACTAAGAAATCTTGTTTCAGGGTGAATGGCATGGATTGGCCAGTTGGGAATAGGTTTCACGGGACTGACATGGAGTTTGTGCTGAACTTCTTGAAGAAGGTCCTTGAGGAAAGAAACGATCTTGATTTTGAATTTGATATTACTCTTGAGGAAAACTAATCATGATTTTTTAATTATTATTTTTTTACAATATATACTTTCTTTTCATTGAGAATGAAAAAACAATTTAATTTGTTAACAAAAAAAAAATGACAGCATTAATTGATTGAGAAATATTAGCTTAATTTATATCAAAATTAGTATGTTTGTGTTGGTTGATATAATGATTACATGTAGGTGTTTCCTTTATTGCTCTGGTAAAGAAACATAGGATTAAAAGAAACATACAAATTTTTTTATTAATTTTCTCTTAATCCATCAAAATAATATAAGCTGAAATTCCCATAAAATAAGAGAATTCTCTGATGTTTCATTTCCTGATGCATGAAGCTTCATGAGAGGAGGAGGGATGCCATATGATATCATTTTCTTTGGGCTTTCTCCACTGAAAGTCATCTTTCTTCACAATCTAACTTGAAACATCCTTGAAACTTTACCACTACAAGTCCTTGATCCAAAGAAACTGGGAAATAAATAACCCAAAAGTAATGGGAAAGAAAACAGAGAGTGAAAGATGGAAGGTGTTCCAATCCTATTAGCTAAAAGAATAGTCAAAATAAATAAAACTATATTTTTACCTTTTATTTATAGTTTTAACAATTCCAACGAGTAAGCTATATGAATAGCTAAAATGCCTATTTTTATTTTGAAATGCTATTTCTATACTTCTCTATAGAAAAGCTAAAAGTAAATGAAAGGACGTGTATCCATTGAAATGATATAATTGTATTTTATTAAAAAAAAACAAAATTAGTTATATCATTATATTAAAATTAGTTTAATATAAAATATATTAAAATATAATTGGCTTTTCTAAATAACTTTTTACTTTTAAATTATACATAAACAAAAAAACTATATTTATACCATTCAAAAAGCTAGATGGTCTAAGAATGGCAAAGTGGAAAATAATTAGAGAAGGAATAGAGGACATGGAGTTATATAGTCATGAAGAGACCAAATGAAGAAAGAAATGGGCTTGCCAACATCCTGTGATTCTCTAATCAATGCTTTATGCTTTTCACACTGTTTGTTTCTATTGTCATATGTATAGGGTGGTGTTACGATTATTTTTTTAAATTGAAAATGATTGAGAATGGTGTGGGACAAAAAAAATAAAAAATTCTTGTTTTTTATTGATAGAATAAAAAAAATAAAAATTACTACCTAGTATTTAACAATAATTCATATAATTTCAACACTTTTCCCTGTTTCCATAACATGCAAACCATGTTCCCTAAACATGCTTGTATCATAAACTTTCAAGATTAAATCTAATATTTATTCCACATCATATATCTCTCACATACACATCAAATTAACACACAATATCTCTAATTTCCATTCAATTTCTCCATTTCCCCAAACTTCCATCATGTATAACAACATGTCAATATCCATTAAGTAAAAAATTCTACTTCAATTACCATTTCTAAGGCTTCCATATAAATCCATGAATGTGCATATCACAAAATCATACCAAATTTCACATACATGATTTTCCCTACACTTATACAACATAAAATCCACATCAAAACTCTTTCCCAAATATAGTTTACTCATATCTATACATTAAATGGACATACATTATCACACAATTTAAGCGAAGTTTTTCATCTCCTACAATATTCTCCATGGTCGGCCCTAATGACACTTATCTCCCCTTGTTGTGTTTTGAATTTTTCTTTTAATATTTTCTTCCGATCATCATTTTCATGTCAACTTAAACAAAATCCTACAAATCATCCTTTTCCTCAAAAACTTTTCATGAATCCTAAAATTAAAAATTGTGAATTTTTTTTTCTTCCCCCATAAAACAAAGTATATTATGGGTTTAATTGAGAAAAAAATCTTTTACCTTTATTAGAAAACTCAATTGAATAAGCAAACCTCACCAAAATCCAAGCTTTCTATCTCTAGCTTTTATACGTTCCATCACATTCTCTCTCTTTAAAATACCCCCCTTGATTTGTTTTCCTAGATAGAAACATTTTTAAACCCTCTTAACACTCAAATCTTGGAAGATCACCATTTAATTTCTTAAAAAAAAGTTGAGCAAAATCAAGCTTCTCCACCCTTAAAAGAGCTTTCAACTAAAATAGTACCAAAAAGAACCATGGGAAATTGTTTTATTAAATTATGACAATTCCATTACCAAATATCTATATGATATTTCTCTGTATTTTTGTTCTACTATTGGCATTATTGCAAGGTCTTTCTAAACTCCGATTGACTTGAACTTTTATTCCAAGATAGAGAAATATGTCAAGAGATTCATTGTAAGATTTCAATCAAATCCAATAGTTAAATTGAGATTTATGCTTGATATCGTAAAACTAAATAGTAGGTAGTTTTATGTAAAAATTCAAATTTGCGTATTATTTTTATTTACTTAGATCTTCAATATTTTTGAATTAATTCATTGGGCACTCTCATCCATAATCACAATAAGATTTTCCTCATAGTATTCATCACTTTTGGTCAAAATAGTGAGATTGTATGATGAGCTTATATTGGCGATTAGTGTTTTTCAGGTATAAAATCATATATTATTTTATTTATAATTCCACTCTATTATTATTATTATTTTCATAGTGTGGACGACGTTGAATGGTGGATTTGTCTCCTGGATTGAGGTGATTTTGGATGTGTTGAGATTAATCATAAAATTATGATTAATAGGGTTCATAAGTCGTCATCTAGTATTTTGGTCAATAGAAAACCTAATGGTCTACAAGAGTCTGGGTAAGTAGATTAATTGTGCATGGAAAAAACACATCACCCCTCATGCACCTTACCTTTGGTAAGCTGTATTATTGATTGATTTTTTTTTTCCAAGTCATGTTTCTATTCGTTGGTATGTCTAAGGTTAAAAAAAGATCATTCTCGATAAGGATATTTCTACTTTATAGGGCTAAAACCTAACCATTCTAAGACCAAGATTTTAATGGTGTATTTAATTCTATTTTTGTATCTTTAATACAAGGAGATATACTTTATAGTGTGATTTTATACCCTCAAATATTAAAGTCTATAATTAATTCCTAATATTTTTTTTTCTAATTCATTTAATTTAATACTGAGAATAAGCATTACATTGTAAAATTCACATCCCAAATATTAATAAAAAAAAATTTATTTTTGTGGTGTTTTTAAAATTTTGATCAAATCTTAATGGATAATCATAAACTTGTTATCATACTCGTTAATTGATTTTTGTGTTTTTCAAAGTATGATAAAAATACAATATATTTTTTTATATATAAAATATGCATTAAAATTTTAGAACTTGGTCACACGCACACAAATAAAAACATGTTTTTTTTTTTCAAATAATGATTTTTCTTATTTTTTTGTATCTTTCTGAATTTTTTTTTAAAAACAAATATATTTAATACTAGATTAGTATATTACAATGTAAGTTTACAACCCAAATATTACATAAAATGGTTGGAAAATATGTGAGGGAGCCACAAACCATTTTAAAATGGTCTCTAAATGTTTTCTAGAATTTTTAAAAAACTATTTAAGGTTGTTTGGCAAAATCGCAAAAGAGAAAATAAACATTGCTAGAAAATCAGTAGGGCATGTTTGCCAAACGCGCTCTTAACTAAAAATCAAAGCCTTAAAAAATATCTTAAGGCTGTGTTTGACAAACACCATTTAAGGATAAAAATTGCATTTTTTTCTTTTGAAAATTTTAAACCATCAAAACATTATCTTATTAAAAATGGACTCAACCCTGCCATGTGGGTTGGCTTCTTGACCCAACCCAACAAACACGGCCCAAAATCAAAAAAGAAAGAACGAAGATCAATAGAGGGAAAACCATTTGAATTTAATCAAGAACATGAAGAAAAACCTAGAAAATGTAGATTAAAAACTAGATCAAATCATGTCAAATTGATTAAACTCAAACCTCATGCTTGTAACTTCAAACAAACCTAACAACCTACTCAAAATAGACTAATCCAACAACAACATTAATACTTAACATATCTTTCCATGATTTCAAAATTGATTAACTAATCATTAAAACATGCTAAAAATGTATCTTAAACTAACATTTAACACTCCAATAAACAATCTTAAACATTAAACTAAACCTGAAACAAAAATTAAACATGCATATGCATACTAAATCATGACATAACTAAACATCTAAAAACAAGCATCCATTACATTTAAACTAAAAAAAAAAATTCAAAGGAGGCCTAACAAACATTTTGAGCAGCAATTTAAAAAACAAATTAAAGGTGGAAGGAGTGTGCTTATTGAGCTCCATGGCTTATTTTGATCTAAAAAAAAGTATTATTTTTCTTGTAATTGTTTTAAAATGGACTTCTTTCTTTCTTAGGTTTGGTTTTTCTAGAATTTTTCTTCAATCTTTGGTTTTGGTTTGGCTTGTTGGTTAAAAACCTTTATAAGTGTCGTAGAGACAACCATGGCTTCTTTTGATCTTGCATGCTTTATATCTTTCTTAAATTCTTTCTTTGTTTCCGTGGATCACTTAGGAAATAGCTTATATACCTTGCTATTTGGATCTCCAAGTCATAGGCTCTTATAACAAGTTGTTCAAAAGTGAACAACATATTCCTTTAAAGACTATATAAAACTCCCATTGCATTTGATGTACACCCATGTCTATAAAAGAGGCTTCACTTATCTTCTCCTTACAACCGGACTAAGTTCCTCTATTTTACAATATAGTCCAAGACTAGTTCTTCCTTTTTTTTGCTTAGAGCATGCAACTTCTGGTAATCTTACAACTTATCGAGTGTTGTAGAAGAGTGTTAGGGATTCTTGCTTTAATTGGTCCCAACTATCTAGTTTTCCAACTAGAATCTTAGTGTACCTGTTTTTAACAACTCCTTTTACAAGCAAAATGTTTCACCATCAGGTCTCTACATATTTATGCATTGTTACAAGTCTCTACATATTTACCTCAAATGTCCTTTATCTAGAGGATATTTTAAAAAAATTGATATGAAAACTACTTAAAATACCTTTAACTTGAGGGATATTAAATTAAGAATCATGAAATGTAATTGGACTAAGTTTTTTAATTTAATGCGAGTCCAAACACAAACAAATTTAATTTATTTGGTATTAAAGAACTTGGATCATAAATCAGACTTGTAGAGATTTTAGAGTCTACATGATAAAAATTATTTTTGCTTTAATTGCTTTTCTTTTAAGAGAATCAAAATGAATTAAAACGATAGTTTCATGCCTTCAAACAAGGATCGAGTTTCTAGCGATCGCAATTTTCTCAATTAGTATAATGAAATAACGAGTGAGACCTATTCTATTATGTAGTTTAAAAACTAGTTGGGTTTTTTACAGAAATGTTCAATTAGAGAGAGAGAGAGAGAGAGAGAGAGGGAGAGAGTAGTTTATAAATAAATAAATTATAAGAATATTTATCCGAATTGATGTAATAAATGACAACTGATGATAAATGATAACTAATGATCAAGTCATATGTTCTAGAAACACTAAATTCTTTTCATAAACATGAAAATATACTTGTTCTATTAGTTTAAACAAAATAACTGGTTATTTATATAACATTTCTATATATAAAAGTGAATATTTTCTATGAGAAAGAGAAAATAGTTATTTCACTTGTTAAGAAGCAATATCTCCCAAGACTTGTTTACATACAATATGTGACAAGAAAAATGAATTTGCTAATACTAGATGCTGATAGTTTATTCAATATCTAATCAATTAAGAAATGTTTTAATCATGGATTCAAAATCCAATTTGTCATTAAAACTTACACAGGAATTGCTCAAATAAATTAAACAATGCTAACTATTGTTTTGTATATCCAATATGAATGGTATGCTTTTAAATGAATTTAGTGTAAATATCAGCCACAAGCTAATGCTGTAAAGTTTCTCCTTTTTTTTCACACAGAGAGTGTTCATAGGGATCAACACAATCACTAGAGTTTCTTATCGGGATGAGCCAACAATCATAGAATGGGAATGAATGAATGAATCGCGCTGCCAGGTTGACTCCTGAGGAAAGACTGTAAATGTCAGAAACAATGTTAGCAACCATGAATAAGTACAGGTAGCCATCGGGTTAATTATAATATTATCTGCTAATGAGTTCAAGAGATGACACCCTATGTTAAATCCATTGACAACAAGCATTTGTTGTCAATAGGCATGGAAGGCCTTTATGGGCACTCGATTCCTAACATGGCGTTTGTGCAGAACTTCTGGAAGAAGGTCCTTCAAGAAAGAAGCGATCTTGATTTTGAATTTGATGTTACTCTCATGTAAAACTAATCATAATTTTTGAATTTTTAAAAATAATCATCAAATACAATTATGCTATATGTTTCCAATTTTAATCATTTATGTTCTTTTCTTAATCTTGATTAATTAACATATAAATTCACTAAAAATAGAATAATAAATTTTAATAAATAAATTAGAAACACGAATTCAAGTTTCTAGAAGACTTACAAAATGCGTCTACTTCTATCAAAAAATGTTCAATGCTAGCAATATTCTCACTTTAAAACAAATCAATCTTGAGAGGTTGATTGATCTGATGGTTAAGAATGTTTCATAGTTTTTAATTTCTTTGTATGAGCATCTAAATTTTTTTATTAATCCATCAAATTAATATAAGCTAAAATTCCCAGAATTCTCTGATGTTTCATTTCGTGATGCATGAGCTCCATGAGAGGAGGAGGGGTGCCATAAGATATCATTTTCTTTGGACTTTCTCCACTGAAAATCATCTTTCTTCACAGTCTAACTTGAAACATCCTTGAAACTTTACCGCTACGAGTCCTTGATCCAAAGAAACTGGAGAAAAAACAAACTGATCAAAAGTAATGGGAAAGAAAACAGAGAGTGAAAGATGGAAGGTGTAAGAGTGGCAAAGTGGAAAATAATTAGAGAGGGAAAAGAGGACTGGAAGTTATATAGTTATGAAGAGACCAAATGAAGAAAGAATTAGGCCTTGTAACATCCTGCGCTTCTCTATTCAATGCTTTCCACACTTTTTGTTTATGTTGTACGTACATGTATATAGCGTTGCAACGATCATTCAACTTTTTAGATTATTAAAAGTGATTGTGAATAATATAAAAGAAAACGATAAATTTTTTTTAAGTCCTTTTATAAGTAGAATAAAAAAATCAAAATCACCACCTAGTATTTAACAATTGTCCATATAATTTCAACACTTTTCTCTATTTCCATAACATGCAAACCATGTTCCCTAAACATGCTTATATAATAGCTAGTTGAGGCAGAGATATGGAGACGATCCTTCGACCCATCCAGATTTCAATCTGGATTTGTGGATGGAGGTAGTATCATCGGTGGACCCGATAAAAATTAGGTGTACGGGCTTTCATACAGTATGGTCGATAACTTGCGGGCAGCCCATAGTGTTTCAACCGTTAGGAGCTCTCCCAATCAGTATCGAGCACTCAATTTAAGGAGTTTGTGGCCTTGCAGTAGCACACGGCTCATCTCACCAAAAAATACAAGCAACTATCAGTGAATTATGAATAACACACGGATCATCTTATCAAAAAATACGAGCAACTCTCGACGAATTATGAACAACTCCACCAAATGATCATGAACATTACATCATAGAAGAGTGATACATGTGCTTCCTCTTTTTGGCCATATGGTCCCGGGAATAACCAGCCTCCTCCTCCTCTTTCTCCTCCAGCTCCGTCATTGTTCTAGTTGAATATTTTTTTGGAAACACATTAAATTTGTAATCAATATTATTTAACTTTATTGTTTTTAGTTTTGATGTTTAATAAAATTTTATTTGCATAATTGGTTTTTTTACTTTTAATTTATATAATTTTATATTATTTATTCTAAATAGTTATTTTAAAAAAATATATTAAAAAACCCCACCGATGGATTTACCGATGAAATGTCTCCGTCGGCATTTCACCAAGAGTTGAGAAATATGATGCAAACATATTAGTCGATAGTTTCATCAACATTTAACTAGTGTTTTGCCTATGTTTTAGATATAAAATATCTTGATATTATTTGTTTTATGTTTTGAAGGCACCACCTTTTGATGAAAGATGTAAAAAGAAGTAAATTGGAGATAATTGGCAGATTTGACCTTTAATCGATGTTTTGTGCAGAGCGTTAGCTCTAGAGGTTGAAATGAAGTGATTCTAGTGGCATTAAAAAGCTAACATCCATACCTTTTTGGAAATCTATGGCAAAAAAATAAAATAAGGAAGAGCATGGAAATCACAGCCTTCAAAGTCAAATCTTGCAATCTGTCAATGTTGACCTTCAGCCATTCCGACTTGAATATCTGGAGCTAAAGAAGTCCAATTGATGCAAACTCAATTTTTTTGGATTCCAGACTCAAATACCTATAAACGCTCCAAATTTAAGCCACAAACAATGTCATATGAGGGAGATATGATTTTTCAAAGATGACAACTGAATTCTGCCGGCAAATAGGTTTTGTGAAGAAACGAGTTCAAATTACGTTCCAAAGCATCTAAACCGATATCCAAGTTTTTATTTCAGCAATTTAGCTCCTCTAAGTCAAAGCTTGACGATTTCATGCAAGGCTATTTCTTCTTTTTTAGAAAAATAGTTATTGAAGTACTTAAATGTAAACAGTCTACTTAAAGGAGGACTATTTTGTAAAATAGAGACTAGGGTTTCCTATGATATAAAAAGAATGAGAGAAGAGAAGGGGGGCTGCCAGCCAAGAGGAGAAAAACACCCCCTTCCTCTAAGAAACTCAAAATTATGCATTCTTCCTTCTTTTTGATTAGTTGTTCAACAAACATGCAAAGCTAAACACTTTTTCTTGGTTGCAAGAACACGGAAACCTTCAGATTTCAAGAACTGTGAAATTTATTTTACCTTTTCTTTTCAGTTTATATGATGAATATGTTTGTTCTCCTATGCTTATTTTTTATATGATTGTTTATTTTAATTGCTAAAGCGAACTCTAAGTTATTATTGTAGACAATCTATTGCTAAGTTTGATATCAAAACTGGAGTTGTGGTATATGAACTTATGAAGCAACTGAGTTTAATAATTGTGACGGATCTACGTTATTAATTTTAGGAAGAATATTCAATCAAATCAAACATAGACTGCGGACAATTATGTTTTCTTGATTAATAAACTTATCTAGTTCTTAAGGTTGCCATTTAATTAAATTACTAGTGTGGACACTGTGGTTGTTTGATGGTTAGGGTTAGTTATACGGCGGATCCGTTAACTAACCAATGTTAAGAAAAGATAAATATTCATAATATAAATTGATGTTTCGTTTCCATAATCAATTCTGATTTCTGTAGGTGGATGTGTGCTTGCGATCAAGGTTTGTTCTCTTGATAATTTTCTGATTTTATTAAATTTCATTTGATAGTTTTTTGTTTTCTTTTGCTTTAGCCTAGATAACGTCCAAACCCCCCCAAATTGCATAACATCTAGCATAAAAATCTGACTTGAACCTTCCTTGTGGGATCGAACCCTTGCTTGCTTTATACTATTTTGTGTGCTGTGTTTAAAGCTAGGGTAATTAATTTGTACAACCGCGACATTGCAATAAAATATTTACTAAAAATACCACAATCATCGACGCCTTCACAGACGGATAAAGTCCGTTGGCATTTTACCGAGAGTTGAGAAATATTTACTAGATATGCCACTATCACTGACGAAATAAATCCATTGATATATTTCCAACAAGAATTTGTTTTGGCCTGTATTTTTCATTTGTAAAACCATCGGTAATTTTTTTTTCTCCGACAAGCTTAGTGATGGAATGTGGTATTATTAATTTTTTTTTATCCGACAGACTTTAATATTATTATTTTAAAAAGAATAAATCAACAAATTTAGAGTTCACGGTAGCCTTTTTTTTCATAAAAAATTATGTGCTTTTTTTATTGTTTCTATAGTTTCCGTCCGTATCAAATAATTTACATAAAGTTTCTAAATCAGGCACGCTAGATGTTGATGGTTTTTTCTATTGATTCAGTTTTTTCGATTAATTTTTTCCCTTTTGTACCTTCCCCCTTCCCTTTCCAGCCGCCCCACCCATCCCTCCCTCCCTGCTCTCTCCCCCCCTTCCCCTTTCCTCCTTTCCAGTTGCCCCACCCCTCCCTCTCTCCTACTCCCTCTCCTATGTGCTCTTTTCTCTCATTTTTCTCTCATATTGTTGTGTTTCTCCTTTGTTCCATTTCCTGTTCTTTTTTTATCATTACTGTTGTCTTTCTCTCATATTGTTGTCTTTTCTCATTTACTGATGATTCGATGAGACAAACCCTAATCCTGTTCTTTCTAGCTAAAGTTTGTACTCTCTGCTTTAGTTTATGGCAGAAAACTTGGATAAATCCTTGTTTCTGGTTTTATTAACATGCAGTTCTTCTAGTGAGGTCCCGGTAGTTTGCGGGACGCTATTAGAAACTTTGTTAACATGTAGTTGTGCTAACTTTGATAAATCCAGTGATTGTAATTCAGGTAAGGAAGATCTTTCAGATCTCAACCAAAAGGCCCGAATTCAAAGTTTTCAGCAAGGATTTTTCTGAATGTGATTCGGCCAAGTTTATCCAGTGATTGTGATTCGGCCAAGTTTTTTCTTATTTAATTGGATTCGGTTTTTCTAGTTTTTAAGGCTAAAAAACCGACCCGAACCGAACAAAACCGGTTTGGTTCAGGTTATATTAACAAGGAATGGTATTTTCTGGTTCGGTTGAATTTTTATATTAAAACTGGACCAAACCGGACCATAAATACCCTTAGTTATTATAAAGTCCAACTTTTGCTTTGTTGCTTGCTTATACCTATTGTCTAAAAATATCCATTATGTAAGCTTTCCCCAATCAGTTTTCCATTTATTAGTCATTCGCTCTGGATATCTTAGTATGAAAATTTAAAGATTAATTGACCGCTCAATCCATATCTAGTTTTAGTTTAAAGGATAATTAATTAGGGCATATATATGCCAATCTTACCTAAGCAGAATCTTCTGTCCATAACTGCATGCATTATGTGTCCACAAGTAGGAAACTTCAGTTTAAGAGGATGTTTCTAAATATAGTTATAGTTATTTTTTAAAGTATTTTTTATTTAAAAATTTATTAAAATAATATTTTTTTAAAAAATTTATTTTTTATGGTAACACATTAAAATGATATAAAAAAACTAAAAAATATTAATTTAAAATAAAAAAATAAAATTATATTAAAATATTTCAAAAACACTTTTAAAACATAAAAATAAACGGGGTATAAATATTAATGTCATTTCAATGAAAGTACATTAAATTAACCAATTTAATTACAATAGGTTTTTGCTACATACATTAAGATGAGTAGTGCTGTAAATGCCCATACCTATAAATTTGATTTTATATATCTTAATTTTAATCCTTTTTATATATATATATATATATATATATATATATATATATATATCTTTTAATGCTTGTTTCTTTTTCTTTTTTATGTTTAGAGTTTAGAGTGATGGTAATAAATGTAAAAATATTATTTTTCTCCTACCTGTTTGTAAAAAATTAGAATCCTAAAATAACTATAAGAAAAAAAATCCAATTCTCGTTTGGAAATTTTCAAGTGGACAAGGCATGTGTTGGCAAGAATCAATCAATCATACATTAATTTTTTTTTTTTTTTTTTTTGCTTATAGATTATAATAGAGAAATATACAAGGACCAATTAACTATAAAGTATTGTTTAATTTTTGTCAAGTAGACTTGGCATCTGTTTGCAAGAATCAATCAATCATACATTAATATTTTATTTATTTTGTGTCTAGGAAATTTCCCATGAATCACAATGTAGCTGAAAATTCCATAACATGTGAAAATTCTTTGATGTTTCGTTTTTGACTTGGGAGGCACTGCCCAGACTTTTGCTAGGAAGGTGCCACTTGATGGACCACTTGATGGTTAGAATAACAAGTTATCTTAGTCCAATGCGCGTTAGATTCCACTTGCGTTTTCATTTGTCTGCATTGAAAGTAATCTTCCTTACAATCACATAAGAAAAAATCCAGGACGTTTACCCGTACGAGTTTCTGCTCTAAAGAAACCGGAGAAAAAACCGAGAGTGAAGGATCGAGGGTGTAAGAGAGGAGAAAAATCAGAGAGGGAGAGGGGGATCTGGAAGTTACACAGTTGTGGAGAGGCCAGAAGAAGAAAGAATTGGGCTTTGGCTAGATCTGTCATCTCTCTACTCAACTCTTCCCACACGGTTTGTCTCTGCTACGTGTATTAGAATTATGTTCCAGCTTGAGTTTGCCAAATCTCTTGCTCTTAACTTTTTGTTTCATGTTTGAACTCAGGAGAAGGCTAGCTAAGAGTTAAGAAGACTAGAAGGAATCAATCAGTATTAAATTATTGCTACTGGGATTCCCATGGCTTCATCCAGCGTACAGAAAGCAACCTCATCTTCTTATTCTCCTCCCCAATGGATGTATGATGTCTTCCTTAGCTTTAGAGGCAAAGACACACGGAATAACTTTACTAGCCATCTATATTCTAATTTGGTACAAAGAGGCATCGATGTATACATGGATGATAGGGAGCTAGAGAGAGGAAAGACCATCGAACCTGTTCTCTGGCAGGCCATCGAAGATTCAAGATTTTCAATCGTTGTGTTTTCAAGAGATTACGCGTCTTCACCATGGTGCTTAGATGAGCTCGTCAAGATTGTTCAGTGCATGAAAGAGATGGGGCACACTGTTCTACCAGTTTTTTATGATGTGGATCCATCAGAGGTAGCCGATCAGAAAGGAAATTATATGAAGGCGTCCGTTGAGCATAAAGAAAAGCTCTCGGGAAATCTGGACAAGGTAAAATGCTGGAGTGATTGTCTCTCCACAGTGGCCAATCTATCTGGCTGGGATGTACGGGACAGGTAAACTAAGCCTGTTTATATTTATTTTGGAAGGAGTTATTACTGTCTCGCAAATAGTTATTCTTGTAAGTTATTTTTTTCATATGTTCGACCTTTGATTATAAATCAATGCATTATATTATTAAATATTTATTAGCATATTCAAACAACAGAAAAAACAAGAATACAAGATGCTAAAGTGTTTGTAGATTTATTTTATTAAAGACAAATCACCTTAAAGACAACCCAAAGTTTTATGCGCAATGGATTTTTTTCCTAATTAATTATGAAATTGATGGAGAGTAACTGCATGACTGAAGAAATATTGAAGAGCTATACATTCATTTCGTCGTTGAGTTTTCATCATCAATTTAACAAGTGACAAAATATAATATCGAAAAACTAATATTGAAGGGTGACTAAAAGGAGGCAAGTGATTGAGTTTTCATGGCGAGCTTGACAAATGACAATACACAAAAGAAATATTATGTCGAGTAATCTTTTCGAATAAAAACTCAACAATTTAAAATCTAAGAAGTTCTTTTATAAAAGCAAATCATTGCAAGATAAATTGATAAATTGACATGGCAATTTAAGAAGTGATTGGTTTTTTGCCTGTCAAAACCATACTTAGTGGCTTTTGTGTTCTTACATGCATGCTATTCTATGTGCAATAAGCTAGCTATTATAAGGATCGATCATTCTGTGCATCCACAGAATCCTAGCTCCTTTTCAAATTATTCTTTCCTTTTCCTCCTCCTTCTTGAGGTATTATCAAAGGTTGATTGATTAATTTCTCGTTAACAACCACGCATATATTTCAAGTAACAATATTTCATGTTTTCGCACACTGCATGCCTAATGTTTTTGCCCCTTTTACGCAGGGACGAGTCACAATCAATAAAAAAGATTGCTGAATATATACAGTGCAAACTAAGCTTCACTTTGCCAACAATTAGCAAAAATTTAGTTGGAATAGATTCCCGTCTGAAGGTATTGAATGAATATATAGACGAGCAAGCAAATGATACTCTCTTTATAGGGATATGTGGAATGGGTGGCATGGGAAAGACAACCGTTGCAAGAGTCATTTATGATAGGATCCGTTGGCAATTCCAAGGCAGCTGCTTCTTAGCAAATGTGAGAGAAGTTTTTGCAGAGAAAGATGGACTGTGTCGTTTACAGGAACAACTTCTTTCAGAAATCTCAATGGAGCTTCCCACCGCACGGGATTCTTCAAGAAGGATTGGTTTGATAAAGCGCAGGCTGCGGCTTAAAAAGGTTCTTCTTATTCTCGATGATGTAGATGATGAAGAACAATTACAGATGTTGGCTGCAGAGCATGGATCGTTTGGTCCAGGGAGCCGGATTATCATAACGAGCAGAAATAAACATGTGCTGGATAGCCATGGTGTTACTAGAATATACGAGGCTGAGAAATTAAATGATAAAGATGCTCTTATGTTATTTAGCTGGAAAGCTTTCAAAAGAGACCAGCCTACCGAAGATTTATCGGAACTGTCCAAGCAAGTTGTGGGTTATGCTAATGGCCTTCCTCTAGCTCTTGAAGTCATTGGTTCGTTCTTGCATAAAAGAGGTCTGCGTGAATGGAAAAGTGCAATTGATAGAATGAATGACATTCCTGACAGGAAGATTATTGATGTTCTTCGCATTAGTTTTGATGGCCTCCATGAATTAGAGAAGAAAATATTTTTAGATATCGCTTGCTTCTTGAAGGGGATGAAAAAGGATCGTATAACAAGGCTACTTGACAGTTGTTGGTTCCATGTATAAGAAATATAAAACTCAATGGGAGAGGAGAGGATGAGAGCAAAGAGATTGAGAATTATTGCTTCACAACCGTATTTTCTATTAGGTTGCATGCAAGTATATATATTAGTACAGGGGTAGACTTTCCTATTTACAGAAACTCAGCACTATAAGGCAAGTCCAATCAATTACATGTATTACAAAGGGAATGTCAATTAATCATTCTAACTAAGGAATGTAGTTGCTTGAGATTCAGAGACTTCCAAGGCTGATGTAGTGGAATCAGCAGATTGCATGGGACTAACAGATTTTATAGGATTTGTTGTTGTAATTGTCTCTGCAGGTGTAATATTCTCTTTACCCCCCTCAAGCGTAACGGAGGAACGCGAAGATTGAGCTTGGACTTAAGAAAAGAGAATCGATCACGACTCAGGCCTTTGGTGAATATGTCAGCAAGCTGATGAGAGGATGGAACATAGAATGTATGGAGAGATTTACGAGCAACTAATTCGCGAACAAAGTGATAGTCAATCTCAATATGCCGAGTGCGAGCATGGAAAATTGGATTGGCAGCTATGTGGATAGCAGAGATATTATCGACATAGATGCAAGGAGCAGTCTGAAGAGGGATACCAAGTTCGCGAAATAAGAATCCAAACCAGCAGATTTCAGCAGCTGTGTGGGCAAGGGCACGATATTCAGCTTCAGTGCTAGACCGAGAAACAGTAGACTGTTTCTTGGCAGTCCATGTAAGAAGATTAGGGCCGAAAAATATGCAAGCACCAGTGGTAGATCGACGATCATCAACAGAGCCAGCCCAATCAGCATCAGAGAAGCTGCGTAAAGTGAAGTCATCGGACTGATGAAACACAAGACCTTGCTCAACTGTACCCTTAATATACCGAAGAATACGCTTGACAACCTGAAGATGGGAAGAACGAGGGTTGTGCATGAACTGGCACACTTGATTGACAGCAAATGAAATATCAGGTCGCGATAGAGTAAGATATTGGAGGCCACCCACCATGCTGCGATAGGTAGAGGGATCAGATAAGGGATCGCCATCCAAACAAGAGAGTCTAGTGTCAGACGGTAACGGTGTAGGACATGGTTTACAATCAGTCATATTAAACCGTTTCAATAAATCAACTGCATATCTAGTTTGAGAGAGGAATAAATGATCAGTGACCCGTGTAATTTCCATGCCAAGGAAAAAGTTAAGCTCACCCAATCGGCGACTGTCAAAGGTGGAGCACAATTGATCAAGAAATCGGTGGACATGCTGGAGTTCAGAACCGGTGACAATGATATCATCCACATAAATAAGAACATAGATGGTGCTGGAAGAGGAACGATGAATGAAGAGTGATGCATCAGATTGACTATGGGCAAATCCCTGAGCAAGGAGAAAGGCACTGAGACGTTGGAACCAAGCTCTGGGAGCCTGCTTAAGGCCATAAAGAGCCTTATGGAGCTGACAGACAGCCTGAGGACGTGAAGGATCATGAAAACCAGGGGGTTGTTTCATGTAAACTGTTTCTTCCAAGTAGCCATTCAAGAACGCATTCCGAACATCAAGTTGTTGAAGGGACCAGTTACAGGACACAACTAGAGACAGGATGGTGCGAATGGTGGCCGGTTTAACCACCGGGCTAAAAGTCTCTGCATAATCAAATCCTTCTTGTTGATTGAAGCCTTTGGCGACAAGGCGGGCCTTGTAGCGATCAACAGAGCCATCAGCTTTCCGTTTTACTTTGAAGACCCATTTGCAGCCAACAATGTTCATGTGAGAGGAGGCGGGAACCAGAGACCATGTGTGATTTTGCATGAGAGCATCATATTCATCCTGCATGGCTGCTTGCCAATGACTGTATTTGGAAGCCTGGGTGAAACTTGTTGGTTCAAGGAACATGAGATCAGAGCAAGCGGCAGAGAGAGCCTGGGGTAAAGGGTGCGGAGTGGTGTGAGAGTAGAGAGGTTTTGGTTTAGGACCAAAGGTGATGATGGTCTTGAGACTCTTGAATTTTTAAGGAGGGTTTGGTGTATCAGGAGAGTTAGGAAGGAGAGATGGGTCAAGAGGGGAAGAAAGAGGTGTTGACACGGGTGAAGGGGTTGTGGTGTGGATGACAGGCGTGGTGTTTGTAGGGCTGGTTTGTGGAGGATGGCTAGATTGGGAGACAGGGGAAGGAACGACTTCTATTGGACTAGGAGAGAGAGGTGGTGTCGGGGAAGGTTGTTGTGGGTTGGCAGAGTTTGTGACCAATGGAGAGACAAGGATAATGGGTGCAGAGTGGGTTGGATTTGTAGAATTGTGGGTTTCTTCAGAGCACAAACCGGGCCCAACATCAAGGTGAGCAGTAGGTGTGGATCGAGCAATTGAAGTAGACTGAAGTTGTGTGTAGGGGAAGCTTGCCTCATCAAAAACCACATGCCGAGATATATAAATCCGACCTGAAATAGGATCAAGACAGCGATAGCCTTTGTAATGATCATCATAGCCAATAAATACACATGGAGCAGATTTGAAGGATAATTTATGCCTGTTGTATGGGACCATATGAGGGAAACAGGCACATCCAAAACTTTTGAGAAATGCATAATCCGGTGTCCGTTGAAGTAATTTCTCATAAGGAGATATGTGATCAAGCTTAGGAGTTGGTAGGCGATTAATTAGAAAAATCGCAGTAGAGAAGGCTTCAACCCAAAAGCTGTGGGGCAAACGGGATTGGGCCAATAAACAGAGTCCCATTGCAACAATATGTCGATGTTTCCTTTCCACCACTCCGTTTTGTTGAGGAGTGTATGGACATGAGATCTGATGAGATATTCCATGATCACGTAAAAATGTCAGAAATAATTTGCTGGTAAATTCACCGCCACCATCAACCTGCAGTTGTTTAATGTGAGAGCTAAACCGATTTTCCACCAACTTTTTGAAGTGAACAAATGTAGTAAAAACATCTGATTTCTTAGCCAATGGATATAACCAAGTAAATCGAGTATGGTCATCGACAATGGAAAAATAATAACGATAGCCAAAATTTGAGGAGATTGGTGCAGGACCCCATAAATCAAGATGTAAAAGTGCTAATGGAAATTGAGCATGAGACTGCCTGTCTTCAAATGGCAAATGACAAGATTTTCCCAACGGGCAGATATGACAATTTTTATTGGAGACAATTGCACCATCAAGTGGTAAGTGGTACTTATTCAACAATGTAGTAAAGACTGAATGAGATGGGTGTCCAAGTCTGGCATGCCATACATCTTGTGTTGTACGCTTTCCATAACAAGCGATTCGACGAGCAATAGAAGAGGATGTCTGAATGTGATAAAGTCCATCGTAACTACTGCCAGTAAGAAGTACCTTCTCCGTTTTGTTGTCCTTCACAGAAAAACCATTAGCATCCATTTTAAAGTAGCAATCATTATCACAGCAAAAGCGACGGATAGAGATCAAGTTTTTGCGAATAGCAGGCACACATAAAACTTCATTAAGATTTAATGATTTTTGCACCCCGGTCAATTGTGTGTTGCCAATATGAGTTATTGCTAAGTGATTGCCATTTCCAACAACAATTGTATCAGTACCTGTGTAAGGATGAGCATCGGGGAGGGAGGTTGAGTTGGCTGTCATGTGATGAGTAGCACCTGAATCAAGACACCAATTGATATTTTCCACATCAGCAATAGGAGAAGGAGAGGTGGTAAAGTTCTCTGCCATATATGCATGAGGCCTACGGTCAGGACAGAACCTAGCTATGTGACCCTGCTTATCACACCGAAAACAAGTGACTTCACTGCGTTGGGTATTGGAGAATCGGCCTTGAGGTGTTGGAAGCAGAGGAGGACGCCCATCAGAGAGAGTTGCAGGAGAAGAGGTGGGAACAGCAGATTGAGGGTCGCGAGGCTGAGAGTTGCGGTCTGGAAACCAAGCCCCTTGAGCTGACTCCCAATGCCCTGTTCGCCTTGATCCACGCCCTTGATTCCAGTTCCTGCCACGACCACGTCCTCTTCCAAATCCGTGATGAGGATTGTGATTATGACTAGGCATGTTTGAGTGGAAGGGGCGTTCTTTGACCATACGGTCAGCAGCCATAGCAACTCCTGAAGTCATGGTAAGGGACATCCGTTTCTGTAAATGCTCTTCTCTGAGAGCTAAATCATAGAATTGATCAAAGTCAATATCCGGATGCAAGTGAAGCGTTGTGGCTAGCTCTTTGTATTCAAGGCCAAGTCCATCCAAAACATAGCTGATTAATTCATCATCGTCCATGGTTGCACCAGATTGTATGAGAGAATCAAAGAGTGATTTGGCATAATTGAGATAATCAACCACTGTGGTGCTGCTGTCCTTCCGGAGAGTGCGAATTTGGTCTCGAAGAATCCGTACACGGGTGCTAGCAAGGGGTGAGAGACGCTTGGCCAGCATGGTCCAGGCTTGATGAGCAGTGGTACATGGGATGAGAAGTGTTTTGATGGAAGAGGAGGAAGTTGCTTTGATCCAACTCAGGACCAATTTATCTTTTGCTAATTCTGGGTGCACAGAACCATCTTCTTGCACTTTGGGTGGTTCTGTGTTATTTTTGATGACTGCTGTGAAGCCATGCATCGCCAGTATGTCTTCAAATTGGGATTTCCAACTCAGGTAGTTGGTGCGATCCATGGGGATAGTGAACAAGGATGAGATATTGAAGGAGGTGGGCAAGGAATGGGATGAGAGTGGAGGTGAGGAAAGTTTCGACATTTCAGAAATCAGTTTTGACATATCAAGATTGCTCGATTCTCCAGTTTTGGGTGTGTTGGCCATTGGTTTGGGTAGGATCGATATTTTGAGGGTTAGCTCCAAAGAGCTCTGATACCATATAAAAAATATAAAACTCAATGGGAGAGGAGAGGATGAGAGCAGAGAGATTGAGAATTATTGCTTCACAACCGTATTTTCTATTAGGTTGCATGCAAGTATATATATTAGTACAGGGGTAGACTTTCCTATTTACAGAAACTCAGCACTGTAAGGCAAGTCCAATCAATTACATGTATTACAAAGGGAATGTCAATTAATCATTCTAACTAAGGAATGTAGTTGCTTGAGATTCAGAGACTTCCAAGGCTGATGTAGTGGAATCAGCAGATTGCATGGGACTAACAGATTTTATAGGATTTGTTGCTGTAATTGTCTCTGCAGGTGTAATATTCTCTTTACCATGCAGATATTGGGATGGAGGCTCTTATTGAGAAATCCCTTATAAGCGTCTCACGAGATGAGATAAGGATTCATAATTTATTACAGAAAATGGGTGAAGAAATTGTTCGTCTTGAATCCCTTGAAGAGCCTGGAAGACGCAGTAGATTGTGCACGTACAAGGATGTCTGCGACGCACTCAAGGACAGCACAGTGAGTAGTAGCTGATATATACAGAACATTCATTATCCATAAGATTTCATGCTCCATCTCTACTCTGTAATAGCTTCTTACCTCTCCTTCCTCTTGGTCGACAGGGAAAAATAGAAAGTATATTCTTGGACTTGCCCAGAGCAAAAGAGGCACCATGGAACATGACAGCCTTCTCAAAAATGACAAAACTAAGATTGCTCAAAATTCACAACGTGGATCTTTCTGAAGGACCTGAGTATCTCTCAAACGAGTTACGAGTCCTTGAATGGCATGCTTACCCTTCAAAGTCATTGCCAGCTTGTTTCCGTCCGGATGAGCTTGTTGAACTCTACATGTCCTGCAGCAGTATTGAGCAATTATGGTGCGGATGTAAGGTAAGACCCACTAGCTCTGTATTTATTTCTATCTTTTCATAAGCCATAATAAACCACAGAGGGCAGTCATCAAAGGGAATGGTGAAACAAGAGAGAACATAAATCAAAAGTATAGTTACAGCAATAAAGAAATAGGACAAGGATACCGATACATGACAAATTGTGATAGGATTCCCTTACACTCTCGGCTCTCATGCAAGATTTCAATTTAGAGAGAAGAAAAAAAAACATATAATAGACAAGTGCGTGCAATCAAGCAAACAAGGGACCACATCACAATTGTTTTTTAAAGGATATTTTATTTAAAAATTTATTAAAATAATATTTTTTATTTTTTAAAATTTATTTTTGATATAAACATATTAAAATTATTCAAAAACACTAAAAAAGTTAATTTAAAATAACAATTAAAAATTAAATACAATGAGTTATTGTGTTGTAAAAGAAAGAAATAAAAAGTATAATAGACAGTTAGTCAAACATGAGATTTAAATTACGGGAGAGAGAAAACAAAGAAACATGGAAACTTGAAATTACCTATTAATGGCTGCTTGCTTGTCAATTGAATATCGTAACTACTTGATGCATGTTCTAGGATTGGGGCTTATATGATAATGGACGGCAAAATTTTCGAGATTTCCTTTTTTTCATAACAAAATATACTAAAAAGGGAAGGGATGAGAATACTGTCTATACTATATCACCAAACTTATTTAATCATGAATTACACAATAATAAATTTACTATTTTGCTCCTCAAACAAATAGCATTTAGGCTTGATGGTGAGCGTAAGATAATATTTTTAGTTTTTTATAAACAGCAAAACCACTAAAATGCTCTACAAAACATTTTATATATATATATATATATATATATATATATATATATATTTTGGTAAAAGTTGTTGGCATATTTGCTGCATGTGTCATCATTTATGATGCGTTTGTTCACTTCAAGCAAAGTGTGCAACATCTCCATGTTGTAAAAATTGTTGTTTTGTCATGTTGTTGAATATATTATTGTGTTCTTTTTTTCATGTTGTGACGTTTGTCAGTGGCAATTAAACAGTTTATCGTGGGTGGATTTTTTTTTTCCTTCCTTATTACCTCCTATAAATTACATAGTGGTCTTCTTTGTTTTTGATATCTCTACTTCTATTCTTTTTCGTTTAATTTCTTTTTTTTTTCTTTAATTTTTTTTGTAAAAGTTTTATTTCTTTTAAAATTAGACATTTAACTTCAATTTCTTATATATTTTTATTTTCAATTTGGTTCATATTCTTTTGATTTCTAAATTTTTTCCTTAGCTCTTTAATAAAAGTTTTATTAGTTTTTAATTTCACACTTCAATTCAAGTTCATAGGGTGTTATTCTTTCAATTTGTCCCTTAATTGTTTTTTGTTTTATTGGATTTATTTTTTAATTGACCCTCCAATATAAATTTTTAGTTGCCTTTTAATTTATTTTCACCATTGTCGATACACGATGTCGGGCGATAGCTCCGTTTTTTTTTGTTTATTTAACAAAAAGATTTTTTTTTTAATTGGGGGAAATGAAGATTTTATTGGAGTCGCCATCTAGTAATATGAGAGAACTAGAAATCCTAAATTAGATACTGGTTCCAGAGATTCGGGTACTGGGTTAGTTATGATTAAGGGAAGATAGACACCACCCTTAAAACATCCTTTCAAGAGAAAGATTACCCTTACTTGTGTGTTTTTATATTTGATTCAAACGCTATTATATTTTGAGCTTATTTGCAATATTTTTTTAATAGTTAACATTGGTCCCTAAAAATAGGAGACACGTTAAAAATAACATCAGTCCCTAAAAATAGAAGATTTGTTTAAAATATCGACGTTTAACCCTAAAAAGGAGAATTACGTTTGAGTTACCAAAAAGAAATTATGGACATAATCCATATTTGGTATTTAAATACCATTGATATCGGTCCTTTTCTGTAAAAAGAGATGTGTCGACAAACAACGTTCGTAGGAGATGCGTAAAAAAAATTGGATGACATCCATTCCTAAAAATAGGTGGCTTGTCTAAAATATTGATGTTTAACCCTAAAAAGGAGAAGTACGTCTGAGTTACCAAAAAAAATTATGGACATAATCCATATTTGATATTTAAACTTTTGACATCGGTCATTTTCTGTAAAAAGAGACGTGTCGACAAACAATATTCATTTATAAAACAAAAATTCTTCTGCTATTGTTGAGAAATGGGTATAACCATATTCGAGAATTGGGCTTTGGACCCACGAACGATAACATGATAGGATGGGTGTTGGACCCACGTCGTCCTTTTATATTTATTTTTGTTTTTTTTTCCTTACATGCAATAAAATTTATATAAAAAATAAAAAAAATATTAGGAATCTCAAAAAATTTACCTGAGTGCCACTGTATAGGTAAAAGACTGAAATACCCTTAGATTTCTCGAAAAATTACGAAAATACCACTGGCGGCGGCAAAATTTTCTGGCGAGTTTCCAACCAATGAGTGGTCGATTTTGGTAGATCTGAGGTAGAGGATTCTGATGGTGGTGGTCTCGACGGCCGTTGATGGCTGACGAGGGAGAATCGTCGGTTTGAAGCTTCGGTGGCCGACGAAGATTGCGACCATTTTTCGGCCAGATAAGGCGGCGAAAACGCTTAAAACAACTTGGGTTTTGCTTTATAGCAGGGTAGAAACCTTTCTGTGGTGTTTCGGAGGCTTGATATGACCGGAAATGGGAGATCGGATGAGAGAGAGGAAGTCGCCGGCAACAGGAGAGAGAGACTCCGAGATTGTGCTACGGTGCGACCGCGTGTATGGTGCACCGGTGCAGCTGAAGGCTGTTGGATCTCAGATGAAACGATCATTCGATTGTGATTGGCTTCATCTGCAGGTTGATCGGACGGTCCGGATGAGCAGAGCTTTGATCTGTTGCGGCGCGGTGCACCGAAAGATCGGTACACCTGGTGACGTGGCACAAAGGGATCAAAGGGAAGATTATTTCAAAGGCTGAGATGGTTTGGGTTTTAATCTAGTGTAGTAAGTCCTATTGTATCCTATTAAATCAAAGGTCCAGAACTAACACTATTAGATCTAACAGTTAGAATATTTTTGGTATTTTTCAAATTGTTTTTTTTTAAAAAACAATATCTTACTCTCATGAAGAAAAACTAAAAAAAATATGAATAGTGATCTCTACTCTTCTTTTTTCTTTTCTTTTCCCTCTCTCTGCTCTTGTGGTTATTTATAGCCAATGATTAGGGACAGCTCATTTATTTCAAAAGGAAAAAATGCACCGCTGCAACTAACCCACCAACTATAATAAATTTCTGTATTATTAATTTTGTTTTATTATATATAATAATAAATATTTATATGGGTAAAACTAAAAAACTTAAATCAGTATTAGAAAAAGCCCATTTCAACCGCAAAAAAAGAAAATTAATTACAAAAAAAAATTATATTGGAACACAAAAAAAATTTGATGGGTATCAACCAGATGAACCGGGTTTTGACTGAAAATGACGGTTTTGACCTGAAACGTCATGGAAACTCATTTTTTACCCCGGTCGATATGGTTTGACCCGTATTGACCCGGTGGACTCGGTTTTGCTCAAAAATTACAGTTTTGAATGAAAATAATGGTTTTGATCCGAAATGTCATGAAAACTCATTTTTTACCCTGGTCGACATGGTTTGACCCGTATTGACCCGTTAGACTCGGTTAAATTAAAAAATGACGGTTTTGACCGAAAATGGCGGTTTTGACCCGAAACGTCATGGAAACTTATTTTTTACCCTGGTTGATATGGTTTGACCCGTATTGACCCGGTGGACTCGGTTTTGGTCAAAAATGACGGTTTTGACTGAAAATGACGGTGTTGACCCGAAACGTCATGGAAACTCATTTTTTACCCTGGTCGACATGGTTTGATCCGTATTGACCTAGTGGACTCGGTTTTGGTAAAAAATGACGGTTTTGACCGAAAATGACGGTTTTGGCCCGAAACGTCATGGAAACTCATTTTTACCATGGTCGACATGGTTTGACCCGTATTGACCCGGTGAAATCGGTTTTTATGAAAAATGACAGTTTTGACTGAAAATGATGGTTTTGATCCGAAACATCATGAAAACTCATTTTTTACCCTGGTCGACATGGTTTGACCCATATTGACCTAGTGAAATCGGTTTTTATGGAAAGATGCGGTTGACTCGAGAAAAATATATTTTGAATTTTAAAATTTTTTTTCTTAATTAATTTTTTTTTAAATTTTTATGAATAATAATAGAAATAAAATAACATTCAAGAAAATCTTAGTGAATCAAAAATTAGGTTACAACAACCATCATTCTTTTAATTACTATTTTTTTTATTCTATTTTAAAGCAAGGAGTTAGAAGTATTCATTTTGCTTGTATGAATAATGACTTGTTTCGCATGGGAAAGCAATGTCTACTGATCCAGATTGCATGCTATTGATCAGAAAAAGCTTGATTAGACATGTAACATATTCTTTGACTCTTGGTTATGAAGAAAAATTATATTTATAGGCTCAAAAGGTGTTTAAGGGATTTTAAGACTAAAGATCACTAGTATTTGTTTCCTAACCTTTTTTTTTTTTTAGTTTATGGATTTTCTGAACCTTAAAATTGATTTGCAAAATGGTCTATGGTGCCTCCCAATGTTGGGTTTGGGCGTTTTTTTTTCTTCATTTGGTTTTGAGCATCATCATATTAGTTATTTTTTATGGAATACTCAATTCTTTGAACCATTTGAATTCCTTCATGCCCCCCAAGCTTTGTTTGGGTATCTTTAATCATTGAGGCTTTTTTTATGCCCATAGTTTGTTTGTGCACTTTTAATAATTAAGGATTTTTTCATATTTCTCATACTTGCCCCTCTAGTGTAGGGTGTAATTTTAGCCAACGTTAATTTTCAAGAAACATTTATTAGGCTCAAATAGTAAAGGATTTTTTTTTTAGCCTTATGAAAGAATTATCAAAGATTATCTTTTCTCATTTCAAACACATGCATTCATAATCGAAAAAGCCTTGCTTTCTCCCAAGAGAATATGCAAAATGGTTTCTCATTATTTATTCAGTTAAAACCTAGCTTTGAAGTCAACTTATGGTGTTTGGGCTATTCTTTAGGTTTTTTTTCTTTTCTAGGTGATCACTTGAATTTCTAGAACTTGTTCGTTAGAACATATACCAATTTGATTTCTGTTTTGAATTAAACTTTGTTTTTCCAAAAATCTTTGTGAAAGCATGGGATCATGCATAGTTTTTGGAGAAAAGAGGAAAACATCAAAGAATTCTTGATGCATTGGTTTTGTAAGTAAATGGTGTGTTTGTGTAGGTGTGTTATTTGCATGAAACAACAAATGAACATAAGAAAATATATGATTTTATAAAAAAGAATGACTCATTTGACAAAAGGTCTTGTGGAATTATGAGCCAAATTGCCAACAAGACCAAACAAAGTTGAAATAACACAAAATCAAAATAACTTTGCAGGCATGTTCAGACCAAGACAATTATTTTAGACACATTAGGGTCAAGATCCATTTTCTAATTATGGTACAAAATTTCATCCTCTATCATGGACATCCTCGAGAATACACGTTGCCTTCTACACACTCTGCTTTGACCATTGGTGCTCCCATATTTCTTAGGCATTCCATCTCTAATGCGTTTACTGATCCACTGCCTGAAACATGATTAGGTAGGGAGTTCACACTCACATTTGAAGTTTCTTTGAATGTTATCCACCCATCTTTAATTAATTGCATGAGCTTCTTCTTGAACGCACTACACGTATGAATGTTATGTCTTGTAGCATCAGCATGTACTCGCAGGTGAGGTCTATTTTGCATTAATTAAGGTAAGGTGGCTGCACAGGTGGGAGAGGTTTTGGATCTATATGTCATTTTTTGTGAGAAATGGAAAGTTGAGATTGATGTTGGCAATCTAGGATGGGGCGTGGTAGTTTTGAAATTGATTTGTCCTACCCCTGTAACCACCTTTAACATGGTCAACCTCTTTTATTTTCCTTTCGAAGCCTATTTTCTCAGTAGGTACGGAAATTATTCCATTTCTAACTCCTTGCTTTATGCGTTCAACTATTGCTATAGTATCAATAAATTGGTGATGTTTGGGGTCCATCCCCTATGTTGTCATTTGATGGCTTTCGCTATTTTGTTATTTTTGTGGATGCTCATACAAATTTTATATGGTTTTATCCCTTGGTTGCTAAGTCTAATGTTTTTACAATTTTTCATCAGTTTTAGGCACTTATGGAGCGCCAATTCTCCTTAAAAATTATGTCTGTTCAAACCGATTGGGGTGGTGAATATCGAAAACTAAATACATATTTTAAAAAGATTGGTATTCATCATCGTGTGATCTACTCGCACACTCATGAACAAAATGGCATGGTTGAATGCCGTCATAGACATATTGTTGAAATTAGACTCACTCTCCTTGGGCAGTGTCATGCTCCCTTTAAATATTTGACTTATGCTTATGAAAGTTCTGTTTATTTGATTAATCGCATGCCCACTTCAGTTCTTAATAATAAGACACCGTTTGAATGTCTTCTAAAATCGACTCCTAATTATGCGTTTCTTCATACTTTCGAGTGTCTTTGCTTTCCTTTTCTTCGTCCATACAATGCTCACAAGTTAGATTTTTGGTCAACTCCTTGTGTTTTTCTAGGATATAGTACCTTGCATATTGGTTATCGATGTCTTGATTTGTCATCCAAGCAAATTTATCTTGCACGTCATGTCCGATTTCATGAAACTGTTTTTCCTCTTGATAAAACTGAACAGATTGCAGCAACACCCAAACAGGCCTCTGCTCCCTCTAAAACTGAACAGGTTCTTCCTCTCTTTCCCCTCCTGAAATTAACGTATGTGTTGATCTATCTAAGTTCAATCTTCAACACGTCTCTGCCGCTTTCTCCTCTCCATCTCAGCGGGCTCGCACCCATCCTATGGTGCTTCGCCCGTGGCTAGAAAAAAATGCTAATCTTAGCATTGCAGCTGTCTCACGAGTCACGACCTTACCTCAGCAGGAGCCATTGTCATTTAAGGACGCAAACAGGTATGTGACTTGGGACATTGCCATGTAGGAGGAACTTCGGGCACTTCACTCTAATCAGACTTGGACGTTGGTGCCTCCCCATCCAACTATGAATGTGATTGGCAGTAGATGGGTTTACAAGATAAAAAGACATGCTGATGGTCAAGTTGCCTGATATAAAGCACGGTTAGTTGCCCGCGGCTTCATTCAGCAAGAAGGGATTGATTATTTGGAGACGTTCAGTCCAGTGATCAAGCCTACAACGGTTCACCTTGTGCTCACTATTACTATCTCATATGGTTGAACCATTCATCAGTTGGATGTTCATAATGCTTTCCTAAATGGCATTCTTTAGGAAGAGGTATACATGGCGCAACCGCCTGGGTTTGTTGATCCTACACTCCCGTCTCATGTGTGTCGTCTCTATAAATCTCTGTATGGTTTGAAACAAGCCCCTTGTGCTTGGTACAACCGGTTGAGTGAGTTCTTACTCTCCATTGGATTTCAGGCATCCAAGGATGATACTTCTCTGTTTATTCTCTCTCACGATGGTGCCATGATTTACCTGTTTATGTATGTTGATGATATTTTATTAACCGGGAGTAACTCAGCTATGCTTCATAGATTGATTACTTTGCTACAATCAGAATTTAAGCTTTGGGATTTGGGTTCTGTTCATTTCTTCTTGGGCACTGAAGTTAAACCTACTGCTATGGGTATCTTATTAAGCCAACATAAGTATGCCCTTGATATCATCCAACGAGCAGGTATAACTTTGTGCAAACCAGTTGATACTCCTCTATCTGCCTCCTCCAAATTAGGACTCATATCAGGTACTCTCTACTCTGATCCCACACGGTATCGATAGATTGTTGGGGCATTACAATATCTTACCTTCACTAGACCTGATATCTGCTATGCAGTCAACAAGGTCTGTCAATTTAAGCATGCCCCCACTGAGGATCATTGGTCTGCTGTTAAACGCATCCTATCCAGGCTACAGTAACTTATGGTCTGCACATCACTAGGGATTCTCCCTTGTCTCTTCATGGTTTCATATATGCTGATTGGGCTGGTGGTATTGACGATCAAAAATCCACAGGTGGTTATCTTGTGTACCTTGGCTCTACCCCTATCTCATGGAAATCCGGGAAACAACGCACTATTGCGAGGTCCTCTATTGAAGCGGAATACAAAGCCTTAGTTGATGGTACTGTTGAGATTTTGTGGATTCGCTCATTATTGACAGAACTTCGGATCCCTTCTTCGACTGTGACCACGTTATGGTGTGATAATTTAGGGGTGACTTTCTTATTTGCAAATCCAGTATTTCATGCTCGTACTAAACATGTTGAAGTTGATTATCACTTTGTCCGTAATCATGTTACTAAGCAAGAAATTCATGTACGGTTTATATCTTCCAAAGATCAACTAGCTGATATCCTTACCAAGCCTCTTCCTCCAGTCTCGTTTGCCTACTTTCAATCCAAGCTTCGGGTGGAATCTCCACCTTCGGCTTGATGGGGTGTATTAAGGAAAGAGACCCTATACAATGCAAACACTCTTATATAGTAATAGTTATAGTATGTAATACATCCCACCATTATATTGTACACAACCCTACAAGTATAAATACAAAGGATGACTGCTACCCTTAGGCAACCAACACAATTAAACACAAAACTATCTCTCAATTAATCTTAATTCTCAGCTTCAATTTAGAGCATTCATGTCTGGTAGTAATCGCTGTGAAGTTGCATCAGACAATATCAAGGGGACCCTTAACACATAACAACGCCGGCCACTTGCATCAGAGATGCCTTCAAAAGCTTGTACAGGTGCTGCCTCATCAAGCACAGCAACATCAAATTAATCCATCTAGCAAATATTATTCCGCAGCGCCTATACCTCCTGTATCTTTCAAAGAAACTGCCATAGAAACAGAGTTGAATCCACATACATGCCATGTCAACTAATGCAACAAGGAAACTGGATTTTGATTCTTGCATTTCTCATCAAAGGCCAATTTCTCATGTCTGCTAAGATCACTCTTGCTTAGATGTTGTTCTATTTCTAACTTTGCAACCAAACTGCTTCATATAGCTGCGTAAATATTACTCAAAATATTTTTTCGGTGTCCACAGTGTTGAGGATGTACCTGACAGCGAAACAGAAAAACTTCAGTTATTCTCGCTATTTATATTTTTTGTGTTATGTGTTAGGTTTGGCACCTTGTCCTTAATTAGGTTCCTTATTTAACTATTGTCAGCTAACATGTTTAGGGGAGTATGTTTCTTTTTTTGTAAATCTTATATGAACTTGCTGGTTCTCCTGCCTTGTATATTTTTTTGATCTTATATATATTTACTTACCTTTTATCAAAAAAGAAAAGCAAATAACCTCAACCAAGTCCTCTCAGCCCTGTGCACATGAGGAAGTTAGCCAATCGGTTAAAAAATAGCGTGGTAAGGAGCCATTGCACTTATCAGAGGTACATTCTTTCCCATGCATGCTTTATCTCTACATTGCCATTCCACCTGCGTCTGCAACTTTGATGCTATTGTTGCAGCATCATTTTATCTATCATTGATCCCATATTGCATCCATTTGTTATGCTAGAAATCATATAATTTGAATATCTTCAAATGTATCATGCATCAAAGCATCCATAGAAACACTTGAATATCTTCAAATGTTTCCCGAATCTATTGTAAATGAACTTATCAACTACATTGCACATTTTATGATGAAAAACATGCACTATTTCGGTTGTAAAATCTCGAAGAAGAGTACTCCAAGTCTTATAAGAGACCTTTAAGCTAATTGTAATCTTATAAAAGAATGATTTTTACACAACAAGACACCATATGAAGGTATTGGAAGCTTACTTGAAGTGTATTTAACTTTCTGGTTCTGATCAATTTATTAAGGAATGAAACCTTATCAATAATATCATCATTAAGAAAATCAAATGGCTCAATTAAGCTCTTAATTAATGGCCCGGTGTTTAAATTAGCAAAATAGATTCATGGAATTTCTGATTCTCATTTTACTTGCTGATTCATGGATTTTAAATGTATTGAGCAACCCGAAGTTTTTCATTTTTCTTACCGATCGATGCTCATGCAAATGCTATTCTTTTGTTCTTTTTTTCTTTTCCCCCTTCAAACTAGATTAGGGTTGTGTTTCCAGCATTAGTTATCAATTTTAAATTTTCTTGCAAATGTTCCATACATATCACCCTGTGCTTCAATACCAGAAGAATAGTTGCATCCCCCGCCCTCCTTCAACAATTAGACACGCCATCGTTTACCATACAAACATTTTTGAATTTAACTACAATTTCTAGAACATGCAATTTCGCATTTCTACCATGCAAGAACACACAAAACTTACGGTGTTTATTCAAAGCAGGATGTTTAGTTGAAAAGAATGAAGCATAGTTGTTAAACAAAAAGTTGGATCGCATGCTGGTCCTCACTTTTGCTAATAAAACTTGAGGTTGCTCTACTAATATGCACATGTTTTTGTGGATAATGATATAGTTAGGCTTACAATAATAGGTGATTTCGAGCAATCAGGTGTAGGTCTGCCATAACTAGATAAGTATCTGCTCTGGATAGATTACATGAATGATGTGGCAAATACATTTATGGACTAGTGGGATAGGTTTATGCTCAATAGACCATAACTTTTGATCCAACAGTTGGATCGTGCTCAAATATTATGGAATCGCGACCTTGATTGTCAGATCTTTAGATTTCAAGAATCTCGTCTGAGGCCCTGATTTTTATAATTTTTGTGATTTTCCTTGTTTTTTTTTTTTTGGATTTCCTACTTCTTTCGGATTTTATCCTTCCCTTTGTAATTTCAAGTTTTTTTTTTTTTCCCCCGTACTTGAGATAGAGTTTCTAGCCTATTTAAGGCTTTGTAAACCTTTTAAAGAGGCAGACTTCAGTATTATTATTTTAGAGAGAATAAATCAGTGAATTTAGGGTTTATATTTGCCGCCCTTTTTGCTCATAAAAAAATATGTGCTCTTTGTTTTTTTATTGTCTTTAGCTTCCACCTGTATCATATAATTTACATGAAGTCCTAGGTTTGCTTTGTTGCTCGCTTATTCCTATTCTCTAAAAATATCCATGATGTAAGCTTTCCCCTTATCATGTGCTACGCCAATCATTTTTCTGAAGGGTGTGTTTGAGAGTGTGGTTCTGATTGCTTTTTAAGTTGTTTTTCAAAGTGTTTTTCACTTGGAAATGTATCAAAATAATTTTTTTTTTAAAAAAATTATTTTTGATATCAGCATATCAAAATGATTTGAAAACACAAAAAAAAAATATTAATTTGAAACAAAGAAAAAAATTTTAAAAATTAAATTTTTTTCAAAAACATTTTTAAAATGAAAAATAAACAGGACCTTAAGTTCATTTGTATAAAGATTTAAAGATTGTGTGCTCAATCCATCTAGTTTTAGTTTAAAGGATAATAAGGGCATATGCACTGTTTGTTTGACTATAGCGCAGAATATTATGAACTATGAGTGAATTTATTGTGGATTGCACTATTCTGCACTGTAATGCGGGTATTGTAGATTGTGGGTGCATTCACTGTGAACTACACTATTTGGTGGGGGCTTGTGGTAAGGCTATGGCTTGCAAAACCCAAGTGCCAAGCTAAAGGCGCGCCCACTTGGGCTGTAGACACCTAACGCTTGGCTGCTAAGCCTAGGTGCTGGGTAGGCCACACCTGCTAGCCGCGTTACAAGCTACAACCACCTAGTGCTTGATTTGCCCAGCCTTGGGCGCTTGGGCCGCCTACCTGTTTACTGGGTAGATCTAATGCACATGCGACACTTGGGTTGATTGCTAGTGTGTTGGTAGGCCAACCGCACACGTGGCGCTTGGGATGATTGCTAGTGTGTTGGTAGGCCAACCGCACACGTGGCGTTTGGGATGATTGCTAGTGTGAGAAATGTTATTATTATTATAATTAATAAATTTTAAAAAATATATTATTATTAATATTGAAAACATATTATTATTTATATTCTAAATTTTGTGATATTTGTTTTGTAAAAATAAAAAGTGAGCTCACGGCGTAATATTATTAAAAATATTCAACAATTCTAAGTATTAATAGAAAAAATATTATAATTTGTGTTGTAAATATTAGTATTTTTCTTATAATACAAAGTATTCATATAAAAAATATTATAATTTGTGTTCTAAATATTATTATTTTCTTATAATTCAAGCTATTCATATCAAAATATTATTATTTGTGTTCTAAATATCATTATTTTTCTTATAATTCAACATATTCATATCAAAGATATTAACATTTGTGTTATAATATTATTACTTTTATAATAATTCAAAGTTTTAATTTAAAAAAATATTATTATTTGTGTTCTAAATATTCTTGGAATTAAAAATAGTTTTATTTTTGTTATGAAAACTATTATTTTTACTATAATCAAAAGTATTAATATTAAAAATATTATCTTTTGTGTTATAAATATTATTAATCAAATAATTACTAAATTAGAAAAAAAAAATATTATTAATATTTAAAAACAACCATAGATTTGATTTGAAAGGTAAAATTTAAAATTATTATTACTATCATCATCATTATCATCATCATGATTATCATCATCATTAATAAATTATAAAAAACTGTTATTACAATCAAAGAAAAACCACGTGGGGACACGTGTTGCTTGGGCTCTGCCTGAGGGCTGGGCACACCCCCTGCGCACACGTGGCGCTTGGACTCCTGCCTTAGTGCTCGGCATAGCCCAACACACACGTGGCACTGGGTTGCCTGCATGTGGTTTAGGCACTCCCCAGCGCATGCATGGCACTTGGGCTGCGCTGAGTGAGCCATGATCGCGCCATACTTGAGGACAAGCAGCGCTTGGGTTATGGAGCTGGACCCAAAGGGAATGGGTTCGGTGTTAGGACCCAAGATCAATGGGTTTTGCATAAAGACTCAATTCTATTGGGTCCTTCATCAAGACTCAAGGTTCTTGGGTCTTAGGATTTTAAATATTATTATATATTTTAGTAATATTCTATTTTTATTTTAATTAATAGTATTGATAAAACAATTAATAAATTTGAAAGAAAATATTATTATTAATATGGAAAGCATATTATTATTTCTATTATAAATTTTATGGTATTTTTTTATAAAAATAAAAAGTGAACCCACAGCGTGGTATTATTAAAAATATTCAATAATTCTACGTATTAATATAAAAAATATTATAATTTGCGTTGTAAATATTATTATTTTTCTTATAATTCAAAGTATTCATATCAAAGAAATTATTATTTGTGTTATAATATTATTATTTTTTTTTATAATAATTCAAAGTTTTAATATGAAAAAAATTATTATTTGTGTTATCAATATTCTTGGAATTAAAAATAGTATTATATGTGTTATGAATATTATTATTTTTACTATAATCAAAAGTATTAATATTAAAAATATTATCTTTTGTCTTGTAAATATCAATATTTTTACATGCGCCCAACCACATGTTGGACCGCGATGCGTCCGCACCCAACCCCACGTTGAGTCTGGACGCGACCGGGCCCAGCTCTAGGTTGGGCTTGGACACGTCCACGTCTAATCCCATGTCGGGTCTGGACGCGATCACGTCCAACTCCAGGTTTGGCATGGATGCGGCCGCGTCCAACGCCATGTTGAACCTGGACGCGACCATGACCAACTCCATGTTATTATTTTTATAATAATTAATATTATTATCTTTAGTGTTATAAATACTATTATTTTTATAATAATTAATGTTATTCATAAAATAATTACTAGATTAGAAAAATAAATATTATTAATATTGAAAAACAACCATAGATTTTAATTAAAAGGTAAAATTAAAAATTACTACGTGGGAACACGTGGTGCTTGGGCTGTTTGCCTGAGTATTGGGCAGACCAATCACACACGTGGCCTTTGGCTGCTTGCTTGTGTGCTAGGCTATCTAAATGCACACGTTGTGCGCTGGCTTGCGGTGGCGGGTGTAGCTATTATTCTTTTTATTATCATTCTAAAAATTCATCTAAAAAATATTATTATTTATGCTAGAAATATTATTATTTGTATTATAAATATTAAATTTTTTTATTATCATTAAAAGTATTAAATTTAAAAATAGTATTATGTGTATTATAAATATATTTTTTTTATTATAATTAGAAGTATTAAAATTAAAAATAGTATTATTAATATCATAAATATTATTATTATTATTAAAAAACAATAATAGATTTGATTTGGATGTACAAATTACTATTAGTGTTATTATTATCATTAATAAATTGAAAAAAAAAATATTAATACCAACAAAGAGACACCATATATTTTTTGAAGAATGATTAAAAATAGGACTCAAAATAATCTTAGACTGTTTGGTGGGGCATGTGGTGAGGTTGTAGCCTCCATGACCTAAATGCCAAGTTGGAGATGCATCCATTGGGGTAGCGAACACCTGATGCTGGGAAGGCCACACCTGCTGGCCATGCCCCAGGCCTTTGCCACCTAGCGCTCGGTCTGCGCAGCATGTGAAAATTTCCCATAACAAGTGAAAATTCATTGATGTTTCATTTTTTACTTCGGAGGCACTGCCCAGACTTTTGCTGGGAAGGTGCCAGGCATGTGTTGGCAAAAATCAATATACATGGACCACTTGATGGTTAGAATAACAAGTCATCTATATGAAAAATCTATAACAATGATCTCAAAACTAATCTGAGGTAGAGGTTTGAGAACGTAAACAAGTTTGCCTCTTCGTGAGTCCCTTGTCCAAGGGTCAAAAAATCTAATCGCCTGTCCGTCCTTGTCTGCATTGAAGGCAATCTTCTTCACTATCTCATAAGAAAAAATCCAGGACGTTTACCGGTACGAGTTTCTGCTCTACAGAAACCGGAAAAAAAACAGAGAGTGAAGGATCGAGGGCGGGAGAGAGGAGAAAAATCAGAGAGGGAGAGGGGGTTCTGGAAGTTACACGGTTGCGAAGAGGCACCACCAGAAATTCGCTAAATACCAACGGACATACCGACGGAATTTTTTCTGTCGGTATTTTCATGTCGAAATCACCGACGGAACATATTCGTCGGTAATTCGATCGGTAATTACCGACCGAATTACCGACTGAAAATTCAGAATTAATGAAAAAAGGGCGGGTTGGTGGCGCGGAGGTTTTGGCGGGTGATTTTTCCGACGGAATCACCGACGACATTTAAACCTGGGGCCCGTACGCGTGATGGGACCTGTTCACCGTTAAAAATACCGACGGAATCACCGAGGGATTTGAATAGCAGAATTACCGACGGGTTCGCCGACGGATTCACCGACGGAATTAAACCGTCGGTAAGTCCATCGGCAAAAGTGAATATATGGCCACTCTGCCGACACTCTCCTCCCCCATTTCTCCTTCTTCTTCCTAATCCTAACCCTCCCCATCTGCAAAATAACCAGCCCCCCCTCGCCCCAAAACAAAAATATTCCTCATATCAGCACAACAAGTTGTATTTCTTGAAGTTTTGTGGTCACAGCATCCGTGTTCTGATTTACCGAAGGATTTTATCATTTTTTGTAAGTAATTCTATCTTTTAAAATTTTAACATTTAAATGTCAATTTTATTGTTTTTTTAGTATATGTATTTTTTTTTAGTAGATGTACATGTTTTATTGTTATTTCTCAAACAAACTTGTAGTATATGAATGTATAATTTTATACTTGTTATGGTTTGTTCTAGATTTTGTAAGATTGTATTTGTTTGAAAATTGTTAAAACTTAATTTGTAGAATTACCGAATTACATGTTATGTTTTGAAATAATTAAGAGCTTGCTTAATGGGTCCTTTTTATAGAGGTTCGATAGAAGTCATGGATGACCGTTCATGGATGTATCTAGATTCACCCCAAGGATTGCGGAGGATGGATTATTGTAACGGGGTTCAGGGTTTTATTAATTTCGCAACATCTATTCGCAGAAATTTTACTGGAGGCGGTATTAGGTGTCCATGCAGGAAGTGTCAAAATAAAAAGTATTTGCATCCAGATATTGTAATGATGCATCTTCTACATAAAGGGTTTGTGGAGGATTACGAGTGTTGGTATGCACATGGAGAGGTATTTGTTAGTAATAGGAGAATGGGAGAAACGGTGGTTGGGTCAACTTCTAGTGCTAGCAACGTGCATGAAGCGGCAAATGACAACACTAATCCTTACAGAAACATGGTTATGGATGCAATGAGAATGAATCAAGATAATGTCAATCAATGTCCAATCGTAGAAGAAGAACCTAATGCAGAGGCAGCTAGGTTTTTTGATTTGTTGAAAGATTCTGACGAACCATTATGGGATGGCTGCACAAACCACAGTAAATTATCGGCTGTGGCACAGGTGTTCACCATCAAGTCAGATCACGGGTTGAGTGAGGCCGGGTATGACAAAATTATTGATTGGGCAAGAAGCATTTTACCAGAAGGGAACAGGCTCAAAGAGAACTTCTATGCTGCGAAGTCCATGATGAAACCCCTCGGTTTAGGATACCAGAAAATTGACATGTGCCCTAACTTCTGCATGTTATACTACCTTGAAAATGCTGAGATGACCGAGTGCATGACATGCGGGCATTCCCGTTACAAACCCAGAACTGGCAGAGGGAAGACTCTAATGGCATATAAAAAACTTAGATATTTCTCGATCACACCTAGACTGCAGAGGTTATTTATGTCACCAAGGACTGCTGAGCACATGACATGGCACCAAACACACGATGTCGTTGATGGTGTGATGGTGCATCCTTCTGACGGCGAAGCGTGGAAACGCTTTAACAGTATTCATCCTGACTTTTCTGCTGAATCAAGGAATGTTCGACTTGGGTTGTGTACAGACGGGTTCAACCCATTTTGGTCATTTGCTGCTCCCTATTCTTGTTGGCCGGTCATTCTCACAGTTTATAACTTGCCACCGGGAATGTGTATGAGGCCGGAGTTCATGTTTCTATCTACTGTCATACCCGGTCCAAGCAGCCCGGGGCGGAATATAGATGTTTGTCTTCGACCGTTGATAGATGAGCTGGCGCAGTTGTGGTCCTCCGGATCTCTGACTTATGATATATCGAGGAAACAAAATTTCCTTATAAGGGCGGCTTTGATGTGGACTATCAGTGATTTTCCAGCTTATGGAATGCTTTCTGGTTGGAGCACGCATGGGAAACTCGCATGTCCATACTGCATGGAAAACAACAAGGCATTCACGCTAGCAAACGGAGGTAAAGCTTCTTTTTTTGACTGTCACCGTCGCTTCTTGCCACTTAATCACAGGTTCAGAAAGAACAGAAAAGATTTCTTTGTTGGTAGAGTTGAAAAAGATGTTGCATCCCCGCGTCTTTCTGGTGAAGAATTGCATCATGTTGTATCAGAGTACGGTGACATTGTGTTTGGCCTTCAATCAGGTAAGCAAAAGTTTCCTGGTTTTGGTTTGACCCATAATTGGGTAAAGCGAAGTATCTTTTGGGAGCTTCCGTATTGGAAGACTAATCTTCTCCGCCATAACCTTGACGTCATGCACATCGAAAAGAACGTGTTTGAGAATATTTTCAACACCGTCATGGATGTGAAGGGGAAGACAAAGGACAACATGAAGGCTAGATTGGATATAGCTTTATACTGTAACCGTAAAAATATGGAGTTGGTTTATGACGAGTCACGGGTTGCAAAACCAAGGGCAAGCTTCGTGTTAGAGAAAAACGCACAACTGCAAGTCTACAAATGGCTTAAGAGTCTGCGTTTCCCGGATGGACATGCATCGAACATATCAAGGCTTGTTAACATAGAGGACTGCAGATTGTATGGAATGAAGAGCCATGACTGCCACGTGTTTATGCAAACACTCATCCCATTAGCTTTTCGTGATTTGTTGCCAAAGGGAATATGGGATGCACTAACGGAGATCAGTCATTTCTTCAGAGATATATGCTCCGGCAAGATGAATGTTGAGCACATTGAGATGCTTCAAACGAATATCATCGAGACACTATGCAAACTTGAGATGATATTCCCTCCTTCATTTTTTGACTCAATGGAGCATCTCCCTATACATCTACCGTTCGAGGCAAAAGCTGGAGGACCGGTCCAGTATAGATGGATGTACCCATTCGAACGGTGAGATATTACAGCTGCAATGGAATTCATATCTTAAAGTATTTTCTATGTTTTTCTTATTTGGAAATACTTGAATTGTACTTCAATGCAGGTACTTGTTTAATCTAAAAAAAAAGGTTAAGAACAAGGCGCATGTTGAGGCTTCGATATCTGAGGCCTATATTGTTGAAGAGATATCAACATTTATCTCGTACTATTTCGAACCTCATCTGAGAACAAGAATCAATCGCGTTCCACGGCATGACGATGGCGGTGAAGTGCCTTCCAGTGGGAACTTGTCAATATTCTCCAATACTGGACGACCCACACCTAAAAATGCCGTAAGAGGAAGATATTTGTCGGAAATAGAATTCAAACAAGCACACAACTATGTTCTATTTAACTGTGATGAGCTGAGACCATTTATTCAGTAAGTCTATATATGTGTAATACTAATTAAACTTTGTCAGTAATATACTGTTAATTATATATTGTCATATCATACACTCATTATCACTTGCAGGCAACATCGACAATATTTGCTCTCCAATAACTCGCAGCTGACCGAATCCCAGATCTTTCAATTACAAGATGAACAATTTGCCACATGGTTCAGAACACATGTAAGCACTATCACAAACTCATTCTAACGTATGCATGTCATTACAAGATTCTTGTTCATTTACCGTGTATTGATGTACATTTAATTACATATATTTACAAGGTTTATCAAATGGGAAGGAGTGCGCCCAAGTCATTGTCTTCACTAAGCCTCGGCCCTGAAAGAAAAGTTAAGTGCTACAACGGGTATTTTGTCAATGGATATGTTTTCCATACTGAAGAATACGGGCAAGGAAGAAAGACATACAACTGCGGTGTTTGTGTTAAGGGATCCACAAGTAGCCAGTTAGAAGTTGACTACTATGGTAGATTAGAAGAGGTCGTCGAACTGCAATATCATAGCGAGCAGAATAAAGTGTTTTTATTCAAATGCTATTGGTATGACACGACGGACAGAGGAATCAGAGTTGATCTGCACCATGGTCTGGTCGAAATCAACTCAAAAGCTAGACTCCGCAACATAAACGATGTCTTTGTTTTCGCAAAGCAATGTCAACAAGTTTATTACACATACACCCCTTCATTTAGAAAGGATCGTTCAAGAGTTGATTGGTTGTCCGTTTTAAAAACAAAACCACGGGGTCGTGTCGAGGTTGCTCAGGATGAGAACGAAGACACAAGTGTGCGAGATGAAGTCTTTCAAGTTCGTGAGTTGGTTGAACCATATCGAGTTGCTCCTTCGATTGAATTGGAAGAAAATTTAAATTTTCGTGTTTTCGATGATAGTCTTGTTGATGTTGACGCAGAGGAGTTGAATGTTGTTTTGAGCTCTAGCGGACAAGCAAATATCGATGAAGAAGATGATATCCATATTGAAGATTGCGATGAAGATGATGACAATTCAATTGATGAGGAAGAAGAAGAAAATTCCGACTAATTATGAAAATGAAGCCCTATGTAAAAACATTTGTCTCATGTAATTTAGATTATTGATGATGTATTTTGTAAAACAAAATATTTAATGTTTAAGCAATGTGGTTATTGTTTTATGTGATCGACAGTTTATCAGTTAAGTTATTGCAGGAAGGTAAACAGGCAATACAAAGACAACCTTTCCTCCAAAATGCCACATTCACCGACGTCCATACCGACGGAAAACCATCCGTCGGTATCTTACAGAGAGTTCGAAAATATTTACAACAAAATACCACATTCACCGACGTCCATACCGACGGAAAACAATCCGTCGGTATCTTACAGAGAGTTCGAAAATATTTACAACAAAATGCCACACTCACCGACGTCCATACCGACGGAAAACCATCCGTCGGTATATTACAGAGAGTTCGAAAATATTTACAACAAAATGCCACACTCACCGACGTCCATACCGACGGACAACCATCCGTCGGTATCTTACAGAGAGTTCGAAAATATTTACAACAAAATGCCACATTCACCGACGTCCATACCGACGGAAAACCATCCGTCGGTAATTTGTCGGTCACACATATTACCGACAGAAATACCGACGGACCACGCGATTTCCAAAGTGTGTGGATTAATACGCCTCTGAACTTTTCATATTACCGACGGAATCACCGACAGACTTCGAAAAATATGGAGGGCTTTAAAAAATTCGGGGCGAAATTCAAAAAATACCGACGGATTTTTGACCTGTTACCGACATATTTTTTTACCTTTTACCGACGGGTATGAATTCCGTCGGTGAGTCCGTCGGTAAAACTGACCTATAAGTTCCAGCCCCCGCCTCTTCGCCTCATTTTTTCTTCTTCTCCCCGCCGCTTCGCTTCTCCTCCGTTTTTCACCTCAGATTTTTCATTTTTTTCCCCTCAATCCTTAAACACTTTCACCTTTAATCTGTAGCAAGATTTGGTATTGTAAATCTTCATCATATTAAAAGGTATGTGTTTTTTTTCTAATTTATTTTATTTTATTTTATTTTTGGTTGTTTTTATTTTTGTTGTTTTGGTGTTTTTTGTTGCAATGTAGATAAAGTTTTGAATTTAACACATTATTAAGGTATGTATATTTCGTTCCTTTTCTTGATGTAGGTTTTTTTTTTTGAATTTTTTGAATATTTTTTGTTGTTGTGTTGTTAGAATTGTTATTAGTTAATTTAACTTAGAATTAGTTAAAGTTGAATATTTGAATTTTTTTGAATTTGTTGAATATTTGTTAATTTAATTGTTAGTCTATATTTTTTTTTAATTTATTGAATATAATTTATTGTTGTATTGCCTATATAATTATTGATTAATTCATTGAATTAATATTGTTAATGTTGAATTTACCTTAGAATTAATAATTGCGTTTGTTGGAATAATTATCGATTTCCAATTTAATTTATTTACTTTTAATTTATTTTTAGTTGTTTTTATTTTTGTTATTTTGTTGTTTTGGTGTTTTTTTTGGTAATGTAGATAAAGTTTTGAATTTGTTACATTATTAAGGTATGTATATTTCGTTCCTTTTATTGATGTAGGTTTTTTTTTTTTTGAATTTTTTGAATATTTTTTATTGTTTTGTTGTCATAATTATAATGATTAATTTGTTGAATTATAATTGTTAATGTTGAATTAAAATGATTAATTTGTTGAATTTATTGAATGTTGAATTTATTGAATTTATTTTTTGTCATATTTTTTATTGTTTTGAATATAATTATTGAATTAATATTGTGAATTGTAATTGTTAACGTTGAATTTATCTTAGGATTAATAGTTGAATATGTTGGAATAATTAGTATGGATTGGTTCGATTGGTTGTGGCTATTGTTAATATTTGCAGGTTTGTGGATTTGGGTAGTATCCAGTATAGGGGAGGTGCTGCCGATTTTTTTTTAACTTTTGAATTTTATTATACAATTATTAATATAAAATTGTTTAGATGCGCAAAATAAAAACCAGAGCTGGTCGTTCACATCTAGTCGAATCAAGTTCGTCTAGCAGCAATGATGATGTTTCCTTAGGTGCCTCTCAAGAAGAGGCACGTACACCACCTGCGCCGTCAACCGATGCTGCCTCTTCCAGCGATGTTTCACATCGCAGAAGCGGCGTGCCTTCGAAGCGGAATCAATTTACCCGCCAGTACGAGGCACAGTGGAAGGACGATCTTTCAATGTAAGTTTGTTAAGGTTTTAGTTTTTTTTATATATAAAAAACCAAATTTAAAACATAATTTATGAAGTAATCACAAATTAATTTCATTTCTTTTCAGGTTCACAAACATTGAGGCCGCCCGAGTAATATCATCGGCGTTTAAAGCGTCGATGGAGATTCCATTGTTTCAATGGAGTCAGATATCGAGACATCCTGAATGGATGCCTCAAATCAATGCATGGTTTCGTAGATTTGAGGTTCGTGTTAATATATAATTTTCAGCTTATTTCTAATAAATTCTAGTTATAATTGTAAATAAATTATTAACATTTTAAAAAATTATTTTTTTATACACAGCATCGATTCTGCTGGGACGATGAACATGACACTGTTGTGAGGAGGGTGTGGGAAAATCACGCGGCAATTAGGTAACATCGAAAACAATACGACTTTTTTTTACATAATTATTTATGTTTCGAAATGTAATTTTTTCGTGCGTGAATTAGGTTGCGTGATTTTTGGTATGACACCCAGAAAAAAGCAAAAAAAACAGCGAGGAATAAGGGGTTCCAAGGCTGGAACGATGTTGCGGTTTGGAGGGATTTCAAACCAATATACATCCCGGAAGATATATGGCCGCACTATCTTCAGCACGTGACGTCTGAGCGGTTCACTCGACGCTCACAGTCCGGTGCTGGCAACCGGAATCGGCCAATTCATGGCTCGGTGACAACGCACACCGGCGGCTCCGTTCCGTTTTCTGCACATGCGAAACGGATGGTAAGATTAATTTAAATGAAATATATCGTTCAATTAATTTGTTGTTAATACATTTTTTTCATTATAGGCTACGTCTCTTGGACGTGAGCCGAGCCCTATGGAGCTGTTTGTGGAGACGCACGTGCGAAGTCATGACCGCCAAAAGGGGACGCAACAGTTCGTTGACAACCGTGCTCAACATTTTGTGGTATGTTTGTTCAACCATTTTATTTTGTAAGTTATTATTATGTTTATTGAATTGAATATGATGATTTTTTTTTCAGGAGACCTATAATAATCGGTTGAGGGAGAGATACGGGGACGATCCATCGACCCATCCGGAATTCGATCCGGATTTGTGGATGGAGGCTGGATCGTCAGGTGGACCCGATAAAAATCGGGTTTACGGGCTCTCCAACACTACCGCGGCCAACTTGCGGTCGACCGGTACTGCTTCAACCGCTGGGAGCTCCCAATCTGTATCGAGCTCCCAATCTAAGGAGTTTGTGGCCTTGCAGCAAAGGTGCGACCACCTATCAGAGGCATACACACAACTCAAAGAAGAGCAAAGATTGGCGAACGAACAATACAGAGCAGAGTCTGAACAACAAAGAGCGGCCTATGAAGAGCTTCGGCAAATGGTCATGAACATGACACAAGGTGGAACATGTGCGCCTAATCCTTTTTGGCCGCCTAACCCCCATCCTCCTCCTCCTCCTCCTCCTCCACCTTTATGTTAATTTTGAATTAACATTATTTACATTTAAAATTTTGTTTAATGTTTTTTTGAAACACATTCATTTTGTAATGAATATTATTTCACTTTGAGTTTTTGTTGCTTAATATAAATTTTATTTGCATAATTGGTTTGTATTACCATTAATTTATATTATTTTTTTCAAAATAATTAAAAAACAATTAAAAAAAAACAATTACACATGGATTTACCGACGGAATAACTCCGTCGGCATTTGACGTGTCTGCCACCGTCACCGACGGAAAAAATCCGTCGGTATAAATAATCACCGACACTTTTCCCGACGGAGTTATTCCGTCGGTAGTTTAATAACACTGACGGAAAATATTCCGTCGGTATATTCCAAGCGGGAAACTTTTTTTTTTTGGCGTGCACGTTCCGTCGGTAAAAGTTTTTTTTGTATTTCCGACCGATATAGCGACGGAATGTGGAATCACCGACAAAAGGTATTCCGACGGGAGTATGCCGTCGGTAATATAGTCGGTAAATACTTTACCGATGAAATTTCTATCACACACCGACGGAATATTTCCGTCAGTAAAACTGTGAATTCTTGTAGTGAGGCCAGAAGAAGAAAGAATTGGGCTTTGGCTAGATCTGTCACCTCTCTACTCAAGTCTTCCCGCACGGTTTGTTTCTGCTACGTGCATTCGTATACAACTAGTAGAACTTTGGTTTCTTAGTAGAATTATGTTCCAGCTTGAGTTTGCCAAATCTCTTGCTCTTAACTTTTTGTTTCATGTTTGAACTCAGGAGAAGGCTAGTTAAGAGTTAAGAAGACTAGAAGGAATCGATCAGTATTAAATTATTGCTACTGGGATTCCCATGGCTTCATCCAGCATACAGAAAGCAACCTCATCTTCTTATTCTCCTCCCCAATGGATGTATGATGTCTTCCTTAGTTTTAGAGGCAAAGACACACGGAATAACTTTACTAGCCATCTATATTCTAATTTGGTACAAAGAGGCATCGATGTATACATGGATGATAGGGAGCTAGAGAGAGGAAAGACCATCGAACCTGCTCTCTGGCAGGCCATCGAAGATTCAAGATTTTCAATCGTTGTGTTTTCAAGAGATTACGCGTCTTCACCATGGTGCTTGGATGAGCTCGTCAAGATTGTTCAGTGCATGAAAGAGATGGGGCACACTGTTCTACCAGTTTTTTATGATGTGGATCCAACAGAGGTAGCCGATCAGAAAGGAAATTATATGAAGGCGTTCATTGAGCATAAAGAAGAGCTCTCGGGAAATCTGGACAAGGTAAAATGCTGGAGTGATTGTCTCTCCACCGTGGCCAATATATCTGGCTGGGATGTACGGAACAGGTAAACTAAGCCTGTTTATATTTATTTTGGAAGGAGTTATAACTGTCTAGCAAATCGTTATTCTTGTAATTTATTTTTTTTCATATGTTCGACCTTTGATTATAAATCAATGCATTATATTATTAAATATTTATTAGCATATTCAAACAACAGAAAAAACAAGAATACAAGATGCTAAAGTGTTTGTAGATTTATTTTATTAAAGACAAATCACCTTAAAGACAACCCAAAAAGTTTTATGCGCAATGGATTTTTTTCCTAATTAATTATGAAATTGACGGAGAGTAACTGCATGACTGAAGAAATATTGATGAGCTATACATTCATTTCGTCGTTGAGTTTTCATCATCAATTTAACAAGTGGCAAAATATAATATCGAAAAACTAATATTGAAGGGTGACTAATAGGAGGCAAGTGATTGAGTTTTCATGGCGAGCTTGACAAATGACAATACACGAAATGTTATGTCGAATAATCTTTTCGAAAAAAAACTCAACAATTTAAAATCTAAGAAGTTCTTTTATAAAAGCAAATCATTGCAAGATAAATTGATAAATTGAAATGGCAATTTAAGAAGTGATTGGTTTTTTGCCTGTCAAAACCATACTTAATGGCTTTTGTGTTCTTACATGCATGCTATTCTATGTGCAATAAGCTAGCTATTATAAGGATCGATCATTCTGTGCATCCACAGAATCCTAGCTCCTTTTCAAATTATTCTTTCCTTTTCCTCCTCCTTCTTGAGGTATTATCAAAGGTTGATTGATTAATTTCTCGTTAACAACCACGCATATATTTCAAGTAACAATATTTCATGTTTTCGCACACTGCATGCCTAATGTTTTTGCCCCTTTTACGCAGGGACGAGTCACAATCAATAAAAAAGATTGCTGAATATATACAGTGCAAACTAAGCTTCACTTTGCCAACAATTAGCAAAAATTTAGTTGGAATAGATTCCCGTCTGAAGGTATTGAATGAATATATAGACGAGCAAGCAAATGATACTCTCTTTATAGGGATATGTGGAATGGGTGGCATGGGAAAGACAACCGTTGCAAGAGTCATTTATAATAGGATGATGTAGATGATGAAGAACAATTACAGATGTTGGCTGCAGAGCATGGATCGTTTGGTCCAGGGAGCCGGATTATCATAACGAGCAGAAATAAACATGTGCTGGATAGCCATGGTGTTACTAGAATATACGAGGCTGAGAAATTAAATGATAAAGAAGCTCTTATGTTATTTAGCTGGAAAGCTTTCAAAAGAGACCAGCCTGCCGAAGATTTATCGGAACTGTCCAAGCAAGTTGTGGGTTATGCTAATGGCCTTCCACTAGCTCTTGAAGTCATAGGTTCGTTCTTGCATAAAAGTGGTCTGCGTGAATGGAAAAGTGCAATTGATAGAATGAATGACATTCCTGACAGGAAGATTATTGATGTTCTTCGCATTAGTTTTGATGGCCTCCATGAATTAGAGAAGAAAATATTTTTAGATATCGCTTGCTTCTTGAAGGGGATGAAAAAGGATCGTATAACAAGGCTACTTGACAGTTGTGGGTTCCACGCAGATATTGGGATGCAGGCTCTTATTGAGAAATCCCTTATAAGCGTCTCACGAGATGAGATAAGGATGCATAATTTATTACAGAAAATGGGTGAAGAAATTGTTCGTTGTGAATCCCCTGAAGAGCCTGGAAGACGCAGTAGATTGTGCACGTACAAGGATGTCTGCGACGCACTCAAGGACAGCACAGTGAGTAATAGCTGATATATACAAAACATTCGTTATCCATCTCTACTCTATCGTTCTTCTTACCTATCATTCTTCTTGGTCGACAGGAAAAAATAGAAAGTATATTCTTGGACTTGCCCAAAGCAAAAGAGGCACAATGGAACATGACAGCCTTCTCAAAAATGACAAAACTAAGATTGCTCAAAATTCACAATGTGGATCTTTCTGAAGGACCTGAGTATCTCTCAAACGAGTTACGATTCCTTGAATGGCATGCTTACCCTTCAAAGTCATTGCCAGCTTGTTTCTGTCCAGATGAGCTTGTTGAACTCTACATGTCTTGCAGCAGTATTGAGCAATTATGGTGCGGATGTAAGGTAAGACCCACAAGCTCTGCATTTATTTTTAATATAAACATATCAAAACTATCCAAAATCACTAGAAAAATTAATTTAAAGTAACAAAGTAAAAATAAATAGTTAATCCAATGGGTTATTATGTTGGAAAAGAAAGAAAATAAAATTATAATAAAGAGTCAGTCTAACATGAGATTTAAATTACAAGAAGAAGAAAGAAAACATCGAAACTTGAGATTATCATTGCTTGCTTGTCAATTGAATATCACAAAATTTTCAAGATTTCCCTTTTTTTTTACAAAATAGACTAGAAAGGAAAGGGGTGAGAATACTACCTATCCTCTGGTACCAAACTCATTTAATCATTGGTTACAACAATAAATTTAATATTTTGCCCCTTTAAGAAATAGCATTTAGGCTTGATTGGAGGCTAAGATGGTCTTTTTCTTTTTTTTTTTTTATATATAAATATTAAAACAACTAAAATGCTCTGGAAAGCAAAATATAAATACATTGTTTAGGGGTAATTAATTTTGGTTTTTCAATCAAGGTTATTTTCATTGTTTTCAAATTGGTTTTTTTTTTTTTTTACTGTGTTTGTGTTTTTAAGGGCATTATGGTTTTTTAAGAAAACATATATAATATTAAAATTTAAAAATTTATTGACATATAAGTCACATATGTCAGCGTCTATAAGGCGCTTGCACACTTTGAACAACGTGTGCAACACCTTCATGTAGTAAAAACTGCATTTTTGTTATATCGTTTGATGCTTTGTCGTGTCTTTTTTCTCATATTATAGTGTGTGTCAGTGGCGATTAAACGGTTTATTGTAGATGAACATTTCTTTCTTTTTTCTCTCCTCTCGCCGATAAATTACATATTGGTCTTATGTATTTTTGATATTTCAACTTCTATTTTTTTTGTTTAATTTCTTATTTTTAATCTTGGTATTTTTGTAAAAGTTTTATTTTTAAATTTAGTCATTTAATTTCAATTTCTTATATATTATTATTTTCAATTTGATTCTTATCTTTTTAATTTTTATTTATTTTTCTTAATTTATTTATAAAAACTTTATTAATTTTTAATTTTACACTTTAATTCATGTTACAACAAGGAGAAAGAAAACAAAGAAACATCAAAACTTGAGATTACCTATTAATGGTTTCTTGCTTGTCAATTGAATATCGTAACTATTAAATACTTGTTACAGTATTGGGGTATAAATGATAATGGACGGCAAAAGTTTTGAGAGCCTTCAGTCAAGGATTATTTTTATCTTTTCAAATTGATTTTTTTATTATTATTTATTGTTGTTGAGGGTGTTATAGTTTTTTAACCAAAAGTATATAATAGTAGATTTTAAAAAGTTATTGGCATGTGCATTTCATATGTTAGCATCTGTGAGATACTTGTGCATTTCAGATAACACGTGTAACACCTTCATATGGTGAAAATTATCTTTTTATCGTGTCGTTAGATGTGTTGTTATGTCCTTTTTTCTCGTGTTGCGACTCGTGTCAATGGCGATTAAATACTTTATCGCATGTGGATATTTTCTCTCTCTTTATTTTCTTCCCCTCCTAAATTACATATTGGTCTTCTTTGTTTTTTATATTTCTACTTCTGTCCTTTTTTGTTTAATTTCTTTTTTTTTTCTTGGTTTTTTTGTAAAAGTTTTATTTTTTTTTAAATTTAGTTATTTAACTTCAATTTCTTATATATTATTATTTTTAATTTGGTTCATATTCTTTTTATTTCTAATTTTTTTTATCTTAGCTCTTTAATAAAAACTTTATTGATTTTCAATTTTACACTTCAATCCAAGTTTATGGCGTGTTATTCTTTCTTTAGTCCTTTTCTTTTATCTTTTTATTGGATTTGTTTTTCAATTTATCCTCCAATATAAATTTTTAGTTGTCCTTTAATTTATTTTCACTATCATTTTTCACTTATTTTTTTTATTTTAGATTCTCTTGGTTAATTTTGTTTCCCGTTACATTTGAAAATAATAAAACTTGTCAAGTTAGAACATAAAAATGACAAATCATGGCACTTTGTTAACTTTATTTTGTCAAGTTTCCTGTTAATTAGCTGATTAAAATTTTAAGTTAATGTTTGGCTATTCTTTTAGTATAAAAACATAAGAGTCAATAAAAATAGAAATATATGTAGTTAAAAAGATAAAGATATAGAGATAAAAATAAATTTATCCCTAAAATAATTTTAGAGTGAATTTCTATAATTTCATAATAGGAAATATAGAAGGAATATATTTCTCGAGACAATATTTATTATCTTTATTTCTAAAATATCCTTGTAAAAAACTCTATCTTTTAAAAAATTTCTCAACTAAAACATGTAAGGATAAAAATAATAGTTATTATTATAATTTTAAAACTGAACTTGAAGGTCGATCCAGGATAAAGCCCGAGTCACCGATTAAGAAGATCAACCTAAGTTGACTCAAGTCAACGTAAGAATAACATTTTTATTAAAGTCTTAAAACTTGACTAAGTGGTCGATCTGGGACAAGGCATGGATCACGGGTGAAGTTGATCATTGACCCAAGTAAACATAAGGATAAAAGTTGTTATTATCGTAGTTTTAAAACGCGATTTAAGAGTTGACCTAGAGTAAATCCCAGGTCATGAGTCGAGAGAGTTAATCTGGGTTGACACAAGTCAATATATGGATAAAAATAATTATTATCATAGTTTTAAAACCTGACTGGAGAGTTAACTCGGAGTAATTCTTGAGTCACGGGTTGGGAGTGTCAACCCAAGTTGACCCAATTTTTTCTTTATATAAAAATAGATACAAAGCAACCTCATTTTGATAAAAAAAAAAAAAAAAAAGTTAACAGGTTTTTGATCCATATTTGATCCGTTTTTTTACTAGGTTAGTTCTAGTCTGATCAAACTCTCTTTTATTTTTTTTCTTAAATCCGAACCAATTTAAGCCCATTAGGATCAGGTCGACCTACAGAGTCAGATCGAATTTTATAATTAGAATTATTATAATATTTTAATTTTAACTCTCAATATAAATTAAAGTAAAAAAAAAACATCTATTTAGTTTTTTAAACATTTAAGTTTGATAATAATACATGTTAAGGGTAAAATAATTTTTTTTATTTTTTTTATATCTTGTGTACCATAATCAAACAGGATATATAAATAATTATTTTGTCTTGTATAATATTATCAAATATAATTTTGTTTTTGTCTGATTTTTTGATTTGTTTCATTTGTTTTTATTGTCTGTGTTTCTTCTATATTAGTACAGTAACTAAACGCTACTTAAAAATGTGTATTTTCAAAGTACTAAATTATTATATTTTGTCAAATATTGTTTAAAACTAAAACATAATGAATGCATAGTACCACCATTTAAATTATTATGTCTTATAAATTATTATCAAACAGAATTTTACCAAACACAATTTTATTTTTATTTCTTTTTCTGTCTTTTTTTTTTTTATTGTCTTCATTTTTTTTGCACTAAAGAGATCAAAACATCACATAATAATATTCAAAAGAAATTATCTTATTTTGTCAGATATTATTATTTAAAACTAAATCATAATGAATGCATAGTACCACCATTTAATGTTTGTTCTCTCTCTCTCTCTTGTCTTGATTGTAGATTTCTGTTAATCTGAAAACCATCAATCTCAGCAACTCACTGTACATGACCAATACTCTGGATTTTTCTGGAATTCCTAATCTCGAGAGTCTGATTCTTGAAGGTTGTGCAAGTTTATCTGAGGTGCATCCATCATTTGGACGTCACAAGAAGCTTCAATTTGTGAATCTTGTGAACTGCTATAGTCTTAGGATTCTCCCAAGCTACCTTGAAATGGAATCATTAGAAGTTTGCACTCTCAGTGGTTGCTCAAAACTTGATGAGTTTCCTGATATAGTAGGAAACATGAACTGCTTGAGGGAGCTTCGTTTAGATGGGACTGCTATTGCGGAACTATCCTCATCATTTCATTGTTTGGCTGGTTTAGTTCTATTAAGCATGAATAGTTGTAGGAACCTTGAAAGTATTCCTAGTAGCATAAGTGGTTTGAAATCCCTCAAAATACTTGATGTATCTGACTGCTCTGAACTTAAGAACATACCAGAGAATTTAGGGGAAGTAGAAAGTTTGGAGGAGTTTGATGCAAGTGGAACTTCAATTAGACAACCTCCAGCATCTATTTTTCTTTTGAAGAATCTTAGAGTATTGTCTTTTAATGGATGCAAAAAAATAGCTATGAATCTCACGGATCAAGTATTGCCTTCTTTGTCTGGTCTGTGTTCTTTAGAAGAACTGGATTTACGTGCTTGCAATCTAGGAGAAGGAGCAGTTCCTGAAGATATTGGTTGCTTATCATCATTGAGGATTCTAAATCTGAGCAGAAATAACTTTGTTAGTTTGCCTAAAAGCATAAATCAGCTTTCTAGGCTTGAAAAGCTTGCCTTGAAGGATTGCGTGATGCTTGAATCATTGCCTGAGGTTCCCTTGAAAGTTCAAAGAGTAAAATTGGATGGTTGTTTAAGACTAAAAGAAATTCCAGATCCAGTAAAGCTAAGCAGTCTGACAATATCAGAGTTCAAATGTCTTAACTGTTGGGAACTGTACAAGCATAAGGGTCAAAACAACATGGGTCTGAAGATGCTTGAAAAATACCTCCAGGTCTTCTCTTCACCATGCCCAATCTCTCTCTCTCTCTCTCTCTCTCTGAAACATTTTTGTTTTATGTTACAGGGCTCATCTCCAAGACCTGGATTTGGTATTACTGTTCCTGGAAATGAAATCCCAGGCTGGTTTACTTATCAAAGTAAGGAATCTTCAATTAGGGTGCAGGTGCCTTCTTATTATCTGGATGGTGTTGCTAATGGATGGATGGGGTTTGCTGCATGTGTTGCATTCAGTGCATATGGTAAAAGCCCTCTCTTTTGTCATTTCAAAGTCGATGGAAAAGAGAATTATCCTTCGCCCATGTATATAGGTTGTAACTCGATGCAAGCTCTGTCAGATCATCTGTGGTTATTCTATTTATCTTTTGATTATCTGAAAGAGCTTAAAGAACGGGAGAATGAAGCCTATAGTGAACTCGAGTTGTCGTTTCACTCTTACGAGCGAGGAGTAAAGGTGAAGAATTGTGGTGTCCGTTTGGTAAATTCTCCGTACACTCCTTCATGGGAATCACCTACTGGCCATCTTATTGTTGCGAGCAAAGAAGCAGCTTCTTCATATATTGATTCTTTGGCTAATTCTTCATCTTACTATCAATGGATGCATGATGTCTTCTTTAGCTTCAGAGGTGAGCACACTAGCAATAATTTTACCCATTTGTATCCAGCTCTAGTCCAGAGAGGCATTATCCAAGAAGACAGAGAACTAGAGTATCTGAGGGTAATTGAATCGAGTCTCCTAAGGTACATCAAAGAGTTGGGGCTGTCAATTATTATATTTGCAAGAGATTATGCTTGTTCACCTTGGTGGTTCGACGAACTTGTCAAGATTGTTGGATTCACGAAAAAGATGAAATTGGAGACTGTTTTTCCAGTTTCAACAGTTTCTTATAATGTCGAGCAATCAAAGCTAGATGCACAAGCAGAGAGTTACACGATTGTCTTCGACAAGGATGAAGAAAATTTCGATGAAGATATGGAGAAGGTACGAAGGTGGATGGATATTCTCACCGAGGTCGCCATTTCATCTGGATCAGAATCATCGAAAAGGTAATTAATCATTACTCCCCCCCTTTTTTTCCCATCTACTTAATTACCAACCACTAAGTAGCCTCTCAAAATCCCAAGTTCACAAAACTCTTACGTATTCAAGCCTTTTGTGGAAGTTTAGTCTTGTTTTTTCTATATGTAGAAACTTGGCATTCATGAAAGATTAAAAACTACTTAATTTATATGCTCACCTTGCAGAAAGATGACAGTGAATAGAGTTTTAAATTTTACTAAGAAATCTTGTTTCAGGGTGAATAGCATGGATTGGCCAGTTGGGAATAGGTTTCACGGGACTGACGTGGAGTATGTGCAGAACTTCCTGAAGGTCCTTAAGGAAAGAAGTGAGCTTGATTTTGATTTTGAATTTGATGTTATTCTTGAGGAAAACTAATCATGATTGTTTTTTTTTTTTTTACAATACTTTCTTTTCATTTAATTTGTAAACAAAAATAAAAATGACAGCGTTAATTGATTGAGAAATATTAGCTTAATTTCTATCAAAATTATTATTTTTGTGTTGGTTGACATAATGATTACACGTAGGATTAAAAGAAAGATATAAATTCACTAAAAATACAATATGGATTTCAGAGTAGTAGAATATGAATTTGATTAAATTAGGAATTTCAAAGCTTTCATCACACAATTATGCTATATGTTTCCAATCTTAATCATTTATGATCTTTTCTTGATCTTGATTAATTAACATATAAATTCACTAAAAATAGAATAATAATTTTTAATAAATAAATTAGTAACATGGATTCAAGTTTCTGGGAGATTGACAAAATGCATCTACTTCTATCAAAACAAAACATGTTCATTGCTACCAATATAATTTCAACACTTTTCCATATTTCCATAACATGCAAACCATGTTCCCTGAACATGCTTTTATAATAGTTAGTTGAGGGAGATATATGGAGACGATCCTTCGACCCATCCAGATTTCGATCTAGATTTATGGATGGAGGTAGGATCGTTAGATGAACCCGATAAAAATCGAGTGTATGAGCTCTCCAACATTACGACTGATAACTTGCAGGCGGCCCATAGTGTTTCAACTGTTGGGAGCACTCCCAATTAGTAACGAGCACCCAATCTAAGGAGTTTGTAGCATTGCAGCAACACACGACTCATCTCACTGAAAAATACGAGCAACTATCAGCGAATTATGAATAACAAACAGCTCATCTCAATGAAAAATACGAGCAACTCTTGACGAATTATGACCAACTCCGCCAAATGGTCATGAACATTACATCATAATAGGATGATACATATGCGTTCTTTTTTTGGCCGTATGGTCCTGGGAACAACCAGCCTCCTCCTCCTCCTCCAACTCCGCCATTGTTCTAGTTTAATATTTTTTTGGAAACACATTAAATTTGTTATGAATATTATTTAACTTTATTTTTTTTATGTTTAATAAAATTTTATTTGCATAATTGGTTTTTTTACAATTAATTTATATAATTTTATATTATTTATTCTAAATAATTTTAAAAAAATCTTAAAAAACCCCACTGACGGATTTATAGCCGGAATGTCTCCATCGACATTTCACCGAGAGTTGAGAAATATTTACTAAAAATGCCACAATCACCAACGCCTTCATGGATGGATAAAGTTCATCGGTATTTTACTGAGTTGAGAAATATTTACTAACAATGCCACAATTACCGATGACACGACCAAAAGATTGATGTCTTATTCCAAGTGTAGGAGTGTCGAAGTAATAAATAATCCGGTAAGACCGGGGTCGAATCACAGGGAGATTAATTGTATAAATTATAGACAACAATAATACAACAACAACAACAACAACAACAATAGTAATAGTAATAGTAATAGTAATAGTAATAAAGAGGAAGAAGTTGATGAGAACTTTGAGTGGAAGATTAATGGAAGGATTAAACAATGATAAAAACAAATGTCAAGGTTAGAGGATCACTAATGGTATTTCAAACAAGTATAGTATAAACTCTTATTATTCAACTAGAAACCACACATAAAGGAGGTTCCAATCGGATGATTTGTCATTAATAGCTCATTATAAATTGTTAACATGATCATATTAATTATCTTATTTAAGTAACACCAAACTTTTAAATATTATCAGAAATTCATGATGCTAACTTATGTTAATAACAAATCAAGTTCCTTTCATAGCATAGGTGTAGGTAATACCATATGGTTGGGCTATGAGAGTGCCAAACATTTGTTGTACCAAGTGTTATACAACACAAATCTAGATTAACCATTTAACAAGCAAGGTATTAAGAATTAGTAAGATAAAAAGATAAGACATGTTAATATTAAACATTAAGGTCCATGTTGAGTTTACACTATACTTATTCTTACACCATTAGTGTAACCTTTTCACCTTGACATAATAAACTTAGCTAAACATAATGAATAAGAGAAACATAATTAAACAAAATAAGAACATAAATAAGATACAAGTTAACTAAGTGAAGGAAAGGAAATGAAAAGCATAAACAAGATATTAATGAAAGCAAAACTTAAGAATTATAAAAAATATAAAGAGAGAGCAATCCTTATCTTCTTGTCTGAATAAAACGTCATTGTTAGCATTAGAACTGAAACCACCTATACCATGAAAGTTATAGGAAATTGTCTTATCTTTCCAGAAAAAAAAATTAAGGTCATTTGGACTTCTAGAACTCGAGATATGGGTTGAACACTGAACAGTGTCTGGGTTGCAGGATAGATTTGGACTTCTCCGTTGTTGCTACAATTTGGACTTGAAAACGGCCTTTTTAAATTTTGGACTCCACATGAAAGTTGTAAGCCTATGTTTTATTGAATCTGTCCAAAAAATTGAGGTTATTTGGAAATCTAGAACTTGAGATATGACCCAATTACTAAACAATATTCTAGTTTGGATTACACCACCATCTCTTTTCTAAGTTTGGCCCTCTCTTTGTCCTTTTAATTTCAAAACTTAAACTCATCAATCAATGATTTTATTTATGTGATAGGCCTGCATTTAAGATGAACATTTACTATAAATTAAAGGTATCTTATATTATTAAGTATGTTATTATAAAACATGCTTTAGTTAAGGAGTTATTGATACTTCAAGTGCAAAATGATGATATAAAACCTTGATAAAAATGCACTTTTAAGTACTAATCAACTGACGCCTTCATAGATGCATAAAGTCCATTAGCATTTTACCGAGAGTTAAAAAATATTTACCGGATATGCCACCATCACTAACGGAATATATCCGTCAGTATATTTCCAGCGGGAATGTTTTTTTAGCCCGCATTTTCTGTCTGTAAAACCATTAGTAATTTTTTTCTCTGATAGGCTTAGCGACGGAATGTGGTATAACCGACGAAAGATATCCCAACGGACACTTTCCATTGGTGATTTAGTTGTTAAAAAAATTACTGATGAAGTCTAAATCTCACACCAATGGATTCGGTCCGTCGGGAAAACTGTGAAATCTCGTAGTGGTTGGTTTTAGTTGAATTTCTGGTAGTTGTAGTAATCACTGCAAAGTTGCATCAGACAACATCGAGGGGACCCTTAACACATAACAGCACCAACCACTTGCATCAGACAGGCCTTCAAAAGCTGGTACAGGTGCTGCCTCATCAAGAACAGCAACATCAAACCCATCCAGCAAATATTATTCCGCAGCGCCTATAACTTGTATCTTTTGAAGAAACTGCCATAGAAATAGAGTTGAATCCTCATGCATGCCATGTCACCTAGAGCAAAAAGGAACTGGATTTTGATTCTTGCATTTCTCACCAAAGGCCAGTTTCTCATGTCTGCTAAGATCACTCTTGCTTAGATGTTGTTCTATTTCTAACTTTGCAATCAAACTTCTTCATATAGCTGAGCTAAATATTACTCAAAATATTTTTTCGGTGTTCACCAGTGTTGAGGATGTACTTAACAGAGAAATAGAAAAGCAAATAACCTCAACCAAGTCCTCTCAGCCTTGTGCACATGAGGAAGTTAACCAATCAGTTAAAAAATAGCGTGGCAAGGAGCCATTGCACTGATCAGAGGCACATTCTTTCCCATGCATGCTTTATCTCCAAATTTATTGAGGAATGAAACCTTATCAATAATATCATCATTAAGAAAATCAAATGGCTCAATTAAGCTGTTAATTAATGGCTTAGTGTTTAAATGAGCAAAATTCATGGAATTTCTGATTCTCATTTTACTTGTTGATTCGTGGATTCTAAATGTATTGAGGAACCCAAAGTTTTTCATTTTTCTTACCGATGTTCATGCAAATGTTATTCTTTTGTTCCCGCCCCCCCTCACACTAGATTAGGGTTGTGTTTCCAGCACTATTTATCAATTTTAATATTTCTTGCAAATGTTCCATGCATATCACCCTTTGCTTCAATACCATAAGAATAATTGCCTCCCCTCTTCAACAATTAGACACGCCATCGTTTACCATACAAACATTTATGAATTTAACTACAATTTCTAGAACATGCAATTTCTTATTTCTACCATCCAAGAACACACAAAACTTCTGGTGTTCATTCAAAGAAGGATGTTTAGTTGAAAAGAATGAAGCATATTTGTTAAACAAAAAGTTGGATCGCATGCCTGTCCTCACTTTTTCTAATAAAGCTTGAGGCTGCTATAACAATATGCACATGTTTTTGTGGAGATAATGATATAGTTGGGCTTATGATAATAGGTGATTTCAAGTAGTCAGATGTGGGTCTGCCATAACTATATAGGATTTGCTCTGGACAGATTACATGAATGGTCTAGCAAATACTTTTATGGACCAATGGGACAGGTTTAGGCTCAAGAGGTCATAACTTTTGATCCGACCATTGGATCGTGTCCAAATATTTACAAAAGTATCCTGAGGCTGCTTTCCTTAAAATTATATGGAATCGCTACTCTGACTGTCAGATCTTTAGATTTCAAGAATCTCGCCCAAGGCTCTGATTTTGACAATTTCTGTGATTTTCCTTGTTATTTTTGGATTTCCTACTTCTTTCAGATTTTATTCTTTCTTTTGTAATTTCAAGTTTTTTTTTTGTTTTCCTATTTAAGATAGGATTTCTAGCCTATTTAAGGCTTTGTAAACCTTTTAAAGGGGCAAATTTCAATATTATTATTTTAGAGAGAATAAATTAGTGAATATAGGGTTCATATCTGCCACCCCTTTTGCTCATAAAAAAATGTGTTCTTTGTTTGTTATTGTCTTTAGCTTGCCCTTTATCATGTGCTACACCAATCAATTTTCTAGGTGTGTTTGAGAGAGTGGTTGCGGTTGCTTTTCAAAGTGTTTTTTACTCGGAAATGCATCAAAATAATTTTTTTTTTGATATCAGGGTATCAAAATGATATAAAAAAATAAAAAAAATATTAATTTGAAATAAAGAAAAAAAAAATTAAAGAACCTTAAATTTTTTCAAAAACATTTTTAAAATGCAAAAACAAATAGTGCCTAAGTTCATTTGCATAAAGATTTAAAGATTGCCCGCTCAATCCATCTAGTTTTAGTTTAAAGGATAATAAGGCATATGCCAATTAACTATAACTAAAATTGACCAGTGTTTGATTGTAGCGTGGGATACTATGCACTTTAAGTGGATTCATCATGGATTGCACTGTTCTGCACTATAGCGCGGGTACTGTAGATTGTGAGTGCTTTTATTGTGAACTGCATTGTTTGGTGGGGGCATATGGTGAGATTGCTGCCTGCAAGACCCACGTGCTAGGCTGGAGGTGCGCCCACTTGGGCTGTGAACACCTGGCGCTAGGCAGGCCATGCCCCAAGCTGCAGCCACTGGCGCTCAGTCTGCCCAGCCTTAGGTTCATGGGCTGCCTGCCTGTGTGCTGAGCAAACTAAGCGCATACGTAGCACTTGGGATGATTCCTGTGTGAGAAATATTATTATTTTTATTATAATTAATATAATTAATAAATTTGAAAGAAAATATTATTATTAATATTGAAAACATATTATTATTTATATTTTAAATTTTTATGATATTTTTTTTATAAAAATAAAAAGTGAGCCGGTGGTGTAGTATATTAAAAATATTAAAAAATTCTAAGTATTAATATAAAAAATATTATCTTTTGTGTTATAAATATTATTAATCAAATAATTACTAAATTAGAAAAAAAAGTATACTTATTATTGAAAAACAACCATGGATTTTATTTGAAAGGTAAAATTTAAAATTATCATCATCATCATCATCATCATCATCATCATCATCATTAATAAAATTTTAAAAGTTGTTATTACTATTGATGAAAAACTATGTGGGGACACGTGGCGCTTGGGCTCTATTTGGGGGTTGGGCACACCCCTTGTGCACACGTGGCGCTTGGACTCCTGCCTGAAGAGCACATGTGGCGTTTGAGCTTCTGCCTCAGTGTTGGGCACACCCCAGCTTACACGTGGCACTGGGCTGCCTGCCTATGGGTTGGGCATTTCCCAGCACACATGTGACGCTTGGGCTGCAATGGGTGAGCCATGATCGCGCCCCACTTGGGGACAAGTGGCACTTGGGTCATGGTGCAGGACCCAAAGGGATTGAGTTCGGCATCAGGATCCAAGATAAATGAGTCTTGTGTAAGGACCCAATTCTATTGGGTCCTTCATCAAGCCACAAGATTCCTGCGTCATAGGATTTTAAATATTATTATTTGTTTTTGGAATATTATTATTTTTACAATAATTAGTATGATTAATAAAATTGAAAGAAAAATATTATTATTAATATTGAAAACATATTATTATTTCTATTATAAATTTTTATGGTTTTTTTTATAAAAATAAAAAGTGAGCCCGCAGTGTAATATTATTAAAAATATTCAACAATTCTATGTATTAATATAAAAAATATTATAATTTGCGTTGTAAATATTATTATTTTTCTTACAATTCAAAGTATTCATATCAAATATATTATTATTTGTGTTATAATATTATTATTTTTATAATAATTCAAAGTTTTAATATAAAAAAATATTATTATTTGTGTTATGAATATTATTATTTTGATAATTAGTAATATTATTAAAAAAATAAAGATTTGCCAGGCACACCCCTTGCGCACACGTGGCGCTTGGGTTGCCTGCCTTTGTGCTGGGTTAGACCCGCGCGCCACGTGGTGCTGGGGCTGTCTTGCCTACAGCGCACAACTAGACCACCGAACTTGAGTCCGGACATGCTCAAGCCCAACAACCTGGTTGGGCACGGATGCGTCCAGGTCTAACTCCATGTTGGGTCTCAACGCAACCCCGCCCAATCCCACGTTGGAGCTGTATGTGACCGTAGCCAACACCATGTTGGGCCCGGATGCAACCGCGCCCAACACCATGTTGAGTCTAGTTGCGACTGCATCCAATGCCATGTTGGGCCTGGACAAGTCGGTGCCCAACCCCACCTTGAGCTTGGACATGGCCGCGCCCAACCCCACGTTAGGTTTGGACATGACTGTGTTCAACACTAGGTTGGGCCTGGACGCGATTGCATCCACAACCATGTTAAACCTGGATTCGACCACAACCAACTCCATGTTATTATTTTTATAATAATTAATATTATTATTAAAATAATTACTAAATTAGAAAACAATATTATTAATATTGAAAAACAACCATAAATTTGAATTGAAAGGTAAAATTAAAAATTACTACGTGGGGACACGTGGTGCTTGGACTGCCTGCTTGAGTGCTGGGCAGACCAAGCGCACAAGTGGCTAAATGGAGGTAAGTGATTGAGTTTTCATGGCGAGCTTGACAAATGACAATACACAAAAGAAATGTTATGTCAAATAATCTTTTCAATTAAAAACTCAACAATTTAAAATCTAAACAATTTAATAAAACCAAATCATTGCAAGATAAATTGATAAATTGACATGGAAATTTAAGAAGTGATTGGTTTTTTGCCTGTCAAAACCATACTTAGTGGCTTTTGTGTTCTTACATGCATGCTATTCTATGTGAAATAAGCTTGCGCTATTATAAGGATCGATCATTCTGTGCATCCACAGAATCCTAGTTCCTTTTCAAATTATTCTTTCCTTTTCCTCCTCCTTCTTGAGGTATTATCGAAGGTTGATTGATTAATTTCTCGTTAACAACCACGCATATATTTCAAGTAACAATATTTCATGTTTTCGTACACTGCATGCTTAATGTTTTTGCCGTCTGAAGGTATTGAATGAATATATAGACGAGCAAGCAAATGATACTCTCTTTATAGGGATATGTGGAATGGGTGGCATGGGAAAGACAACTGTTGCAAGAGTCATGTATGATAGGATTCGTTGGCAATTCCAAGGCAGCTGCTTCTTGGCAAATGTGAGAGAAGTTTTTGCAGAGAAAGATGGATTGTGTCGTTTACAGGAACAACTTCTTTCAGAAATCTCAATGGAGCTTCCCACCGCACGGGATTCTTCAAGAAGGATTGATTTGATAAAGCGCAGGTTGCGGCTTAAAAAGGTTTTTCTCTGTAGGATTTTAATAGAATGAAATGCAAAAGCTAACAAATATCAAACTTCTTTTTTAGAACTTCACTGCTTTATTGATCATTCAACATGTAGAAAAACAATAAAAAGGAAAGCTTTAAATGCAAGTAACAGCAACATTATCTCTTACTGTTACGTAACAGAATTGAAAGAATAATGACTAAACAAAAGGATTATATCAATCCTAATAGAAATTGACAAATTTAAAACAACAAGTGTTTTATTAAAACTAAAACTCATATCAGCTTCCACATCAGCAGCTTCTTCGTCAGCAGCTTCTGAGACATTAATTCAACACTCCTCTTTGGCTCTGAATCTGCAGACTCCAAGTCTCTGTCTAAAGAATTCATACTTAGCTTGAGGAAGCGGCTTGGTTAGAATATCAACATTTTGATTTTCTGTTTTGCAATAGATCAGTTGTATTTCATTTTCTCTTTGAACTTGTCTTAGGAAATAAAGTTTCAATTTGAAATGTTTTGTTTTACCATGAAACATAGGATTTTTTTGCAATTGAAATTGCAGCTTGATTGTCTACAAGTATTTGTGTGCTTTCCTTTTGCTCCATCTGCAGATTAGCCATTAATTTTCTAATCTAAATAGCCTGATTCATGACAGCAGTAGCAGCAACATACTCTGCCTGTATTGTGGATTGAGCTATGACTTCTTGCTTTTTTGAACTCCACAAAAAAATGGCAGAACCAAAGCTAAAACAATAACCTGAAGTACTCCTCATGTCATCAACACAGCTGGCCCAATCACTATTAGAATAACCATGGAGTATGGAGTTTTTAACTTGACAAAACTTCAATCCATAGTCAATTGTTCCCTTAATGTATCTGACAATTCTTTTTGTTGCTTGAAAATGAATTTCACTTGCACAATGCATATACCTTGAAAGTATACTTGTAGCATTTATAATGTCAGGTCTTGTTGTAGTAAGATACATCAAGCATCCTATTAAGGTTCTATAGAGTGTTTCATCAATCTTTGTAGCTCCATCTTCTTTACAAAATTTCTCCTTTTGATTCATTAGTGTTGTTGTTGATCTGCACTCTTCCATGTTGAACTTTTTTAAAATCTCTTTGGCATATTTTTGCTGGCATATGAAGATTTCATTATGCTTTTGTTGAACTTCCATGCCGAGAAAGAATGTTATCTTCCCTAAGTCAGTCATCTCAAAGACATTCTTCATTTCTCTTTTGAACACATCAATCTGCTCCATATTACTTCATGTCACAAGTAAGTCATCCACATAAAGAGAAACCACAAGCAATTCACTTAGACTTTTTGTAAAGCCTAAGTCTAACAAATATGCATCAATCCTGCTGTACCAAGCCCTTGGTGCTTACTTTAAACCATAGAAAGCTTTTTTTTTCCAGTAGATGTACTTTCTCCTCTTCTCCTTGAATGACAAAACCTTCAGGCTGCTCCACAAATATTTCCTCCTCTAAATATCCATTTAAGAAAGCAGATTTGACATCCATTTGATGTATAGTCCAGCCATTTTAAGTAGTAAGAGCAAGCAACATTCTTATAGTATCAAGCCTAGCAATCGGAGCAAAAGTTTCAGAGAAATCCACCCCAAACATCTGAGCATATCCCTTGACAACAAGTCTTGCTTTGTGTTTATTTATAGAATCGTCAGCATTGAACTTGGTTCTATAAACCCATTTGACTTCTATGGCCTTTTTATGTGCAGGTCTGTTCACTGGCATCCAAGTCTGATTTTTCTCAATCATCATAAACTCCTCCTTCATTGCATCCATCCAATGTTGATCTGCAGCAGCTTCTTTATATCCTGCAGGTTCAATTATTGCCACATTGCGACTCTGATAGATATCAGAAAGCAATCTGATTCTTGTAACAGATTCATCATCAACATCAGCATTCTCCTTTTAAAATTGAAGCTTATTTTTCTCCTAGTTCCAGCTTTTTGACTCAAAGAATTGGATGTTCCTGCTAACAATCACTTTGTTGTCTAGTGGAAGATAAATCCTGTAGGCTTTGAAGACTAAACTGTAGCCTATAAAGATTCCAGGTTCTACCTTTTTATCAAGTTTGTCTCTTTTGACTTGCGGAATGTAAGAGAAGCAAAGACAACCAAAAGTTTTTAAATTTTAGCAACTTTGGTTTATAGCCATACTATGCCTCAAATGGAGTTTTTTGTTGCAAAGCTTTTGTTGGCAATCTGTTCAAAAGAAACACTGTTGTGTTTGCAGCCTCAGCCCATAAATTCTTTGGCTATACTTTGTCATATAATAAACATCTTGTCATCTCTATGAGTGTTCTGTTTTTTCTCTCAACAACCCCATTTTGCTAAGGGGTATAAGGTGATGTCAGCTGATGTTCAATGCCTTCCTTTTCACAGAACTTGTACTGCAACTTGTTCTTCTTCTATAAAATTCAAAGCAAAGCTTTTACTTTGCATCTGAATTTTAAATACTTCCTTGTTTTGTGCATCAATAATCAAGCAAAACTTGTCTTCAAATAGCACCTTATATCCTTTTTCCAGCAACTGACCAACACTCAAAAGATTTTGATTAATTTTAGGAACATATAAGACATCAGAAATTAATTTTAAACCTGTGTTGCCTTTGATTGCCACTGTTCCTTTACCCTTTATTACAAGACTTGCCCCATTTCCAATTCTCGCTTTATAAATGGCAATTTTGTCAAGCCTTTTGAAAAGCTCTTTATCATAAGTCATGTGGCTGGTACAACCACTATCTATAAGCTAGCTCTCTGTTGAGTTATTGGCAATAAAACATGATGCCTCAAACAGTTGTTCTTCTTCAGGTTGTTCAACAACAGTTTTGACTTCTCCTTGCTGTTGGTGGTGTTGTTGAAATTTGCATACCCTTCTAATGTGTCCTAGCTGACCACACTTTTGACATTTTATATCCAGCCTTCACCAGCATCTGCTTTGTGGATGATTGGATTTTTTACAGTAAGAACACGATGGAAATGTTGTGTTGCTGCTGCTGTAATTTATGTTTCTTTGTTGCATGTTGTTCTGTGATTTTGCAAAAAAAGCACCTTCCATAGAACCTACTTGTCTTATAAGTCTTCTTTGTTCTTAAGTCTGCAGTGCATTCAGTAGCTCTGCCAAAGTGATGCTTGATACATCTTTTGAATTTTTTATTGATGATATTGTAGCTTCAAATTTTTCAGGAACAATGATAAGAATTTTCTGAACAATTCTAGAATCAGAAAATTTAGTACTAAGAAGTCCTACTTTGTTTACAATGTCAAGAAGTCTGTCAGAGTAATCCTTGATGGTTTCTGATTCATTCATTCTTTGCATCTCAAATTCTCTGATTAGATTTAGAATTTCATTGCCCTTCACTTGTTCATTCCCTTCATATTCTTTTTTCAGAGAGTTCCAAATCTGATTTGTTGTCTTCATAGTCATGATTCTAGTGAAGATTGAAGACGAGACAACTGCAAATAAGCTAGCTTTTGTCATTGTTTTCTTTTCCTTACTCTTCTTGTGATTTTTCATTTGAGCTATAGTTGGATTGTCAAGCAAAAAAGGAACCTCATATGTGTTTTCAACAGCTTCCCACTGATCATTTGCATCAAGGTAAGCTTCCATTCGAACAACCCACACTTAATAGTTTGTTCCATCAAATACTGGTGGTGCCATCGAATTCACGGAGGCTCTGAACTCATTTTGCATTGATTGGTTTTTTAGAGGGATAATAAGTGTTTAGGGTAAGCGTTTAATCTCTCTCAGCCCCACAGATCTCTCAAGAAAGGAATCAGCTCTAATACCAATTTGTAGGATTTTAACAGAATGACATGCAAAAGCTAACAAATATCAAACTTCTTCTTAGAACTTCACTGCTTTATTGATCATTCAGCATGTAGAAAAACAATGAAAAGGAAAGCTTTAAATGCAAGTAACAACAACATTATCTCCTGCTGTTACGTAACAGAATTGAAAAAATAATGACTAAACAAAAAGGATTATATCAATCCTAACAAAAATTGACAAATTCAAAACAACAAGTGTTTTATTAAAACTAAAACTCATATAAGCTTCCACATTAGCAGACTCCACATCGGACAGCTTCTTCGTCAGCAACTTCTGAGACATTAATTCAACATTTTTATTCTCGATGATGTAGATGATGAAGAACAATTACAAATGATGGCTGTAAAGCATGGATTGTTTGGTCCAGGGAGCCGGATTATCATAACGAGCAGAAATAAACATGTGCTAGGATAGCCTATGGTGTTACTAGAATATACGAGGCTGAGAAATTAAATGATAAAGATGCTCTTATGTTGTTTAGCTGGAAAGCTTTCAAAAGAGACAAGCCTGCCGAATATTTATCGAAACTGTCCAAGCAAGTTGTGGGCTATGCTAATGGCCTTCCACTAGCTCTTGAAGTCATTGGTTTGTTCTTGCATAAAAGCGGTCTGCGTGAATGGAAAAGTGCAATTGATAGAATGAATGCATTCCTGAGAGGAAGATTATTGATGTTCTTCACATTAGTTTTGATGGCCTCCATGAATTAGAGAAGAAAATATTTTTAGATATCGCTTGCTTCTTGAAGGGGATGAAAAAGGATCATATAACAAGGCTACTTGACAATTGTGGGTTCCATGCAGATATTGGGATGAAGGCTCTTATTGAGAAATCCCTTATAAGCGTCTCACGAGATGAGATAAGGATGCATAATTTATTACAGAAAATGGGTGAAGAAATTGTTTGTTGTGAATCCCTTGAAGAGTCCTGGAAGACACAGTAGATTGTGCACAGTACAAGGATGTCTGTGACGCTACTGAAGGATAGCACAAGTGAGTAGTAGCTGATATATACAGAACATTCATTATCCATAAGATTTCATGCTCCATCTCTACTTTGTAATAGCTTCTTATCTCTCCTTCCTCTTGGTTGATAGGGAAAAATAGAAAGTATATTTGTAACAATCAGACTGTACAACTCAATCAATGTTAAAAGATCACAACATATCCTCTTTAAAAAAATTCAGCAGAGTTTCTTTTGCATTTAGGACATCCCAAGTTATAGACTATTATCAATTTACTCAATCAACCCATTATCACAAGGTCCCATAATTCCGGACCTTATATCAAACCTCATAATTCCACACTACACACACACACACACACACACACACACACACAACTAAGATCAATATGAACATAGTCCAAACATCATATCATAAAATTTAAGAGAAAATGAATGCTAACATGCAAAGAAAGTATTTACAACATAATAAGTGTTCCAAAATATCCATAATAAGTTATCAACCTTAAAAGTGCATTTTATCAAGGTTTTATATCATCATTTTGCACTTGAAGTATCAATAACTCCTTAACTTAAGCATGTTTTATAATAACACACCTAATAATACAAGATACCTTTAATTTATGGTAAATGTTCATCTTAAATGTGCAAGCCTATCACATAAATGAAAGAATTGATTGATGAGTTTAAGTATTGAAATTAAAAGGACAAAGAGAGGGCCAAACTTAGAAAAGAGATATTGGTGCAGTCCAAACTAGAACACTGTTCGGTAATTAGGTCATATCTCGAATTCTAGATGTCCAAATGATCTCAAATTTTAGGACAGATTTGGTAAGACATAGGCCTACAACTTTCATATGAAAGCCAAGATCTAAGAAGGCCATTTTCAAGTCCAAATTATAGCAACAACGGAGAAGTTCAAATCTGTCCTGCAACCCAAATACTTCTCTTTTGATTTCTTAAGAATGGGTATAAAACTCCCTATCTTCTCTCCTTATGGTTCCTACATATTTTTTTTCAGGTGAGGAGAGAGTATTTATACTCTATATTTTCTCTTATTTGCATTTAGGCCCCCGTTTTCCTTAGTGTATTTTTTTCCTCTTTAATTAAATGCAACCCTCAATAGTATCGGGTTTATTATAATATCTCGAATTATTTCATCAGGAAATTCATATTTAAAAATTTCTGAATTCCTTTTTTTTATTTAACCATATGCATGAATTTCTTCACTTTTATTTATTTATTTTTCTTGGGGTTTACATTCTCCCCTCCTAATAGAAATTTTGTCCTTGAAATTTGAGTGATGTACCTGAATTTATAAACAAGTCGGGGAATTTTTGTCTCATTTCTGATTCTCTCTCCCATGTTTCTTCCTTAATTTGTGAGCTTCGCTATAAGACTCTGATGATGGGAACTTTCTTATTACGAAGTTCTTTCTCGCCCTAATCGAGTATCTTTATCGATCTTACCTCAAGTGTTAAGTCTTCTTTTACCTCCACTGACACTTGAGGTAACACTCTTGAAGGGTCTACATCGGTTTTTTGCAGCAAAGAAACATGGAATGCATTGTGAACCTTGGCCAACTGCGAGGGCAAGTTTATTTCATATGCTACAGGTCCGATACGTTTTCGGATTTCAAATGGTCCAATGAACCTCGGGGCTAACTTTCCCTTCATGCCGAATCTCAGTATGTGTTTCCATTGAGCTACTTTCAGAAATACTTTATCTCTAGGACAAAATTCAAGTGGTCTTCTTCGAAAATCTACATACTTCTTCTGTCTATCCTAAGCCGCCTTCATTCGATCCTTAATAATCCTCACTTTTTCAGTAGTGATTTGTACTAATTCTGCCCCATACAACCTTCTGTCCCCAACTTCTTCTCAGCACAAGGGTGTCCTACACTTTCTGCCATAAAGAGCTTCAAATGGGGCCATTCCAATTGTTGTCTGATAACTGTTATTATACGTGAATTCTACTAGTGACAGGTGCTCCTCCCAGTTTCCACCAAATTCCAAAGCACATGCCCTTAGTAAATCTTCTAAGATTTGAATAACTCTCTCAGATTGGCCATCAGTCTGCGGATGAAAGGCAATACTGATACTCAAATTTATTCCCAAGGCATGTTGTATGCTCAACCAGAGATGTGAAGTAAATCTTAGGTCTCGGTCTGATACAATTGATGTTGGGACTCTATGAAGCCTTACAACTTTGTTCACATAAATTTTAGCCAACTTGTCAACTGGATCTGTCATCTTTACTAGTAGGAAAAGGGCAGACTTAGTTAGTCGATCCACAATGACCCAGATTGCATCATTTCCCCTCTTTCCTTTGGGTAGTCCCGACACAAAGTCCATTGTGATCATCTGCCACTTCCACTCAGGGACTGGTAATGGTTGTAGCAACCCTGCCAGTTTTTGGTGTTCTACTTTTACTTGTTGGCAAATACTACATTTTATCATGTAACCAGCCACTTCTTTTCTCATATTTGGCCACCAGTAGTATTGTTTCAGATCCTGGTACATCTTAGTACTACCTGGATGTACAGTGAACTTAGACTTGTGAGCCTCTCGTAGTAACTTTTATTTAAGGGCTTGGTTGTTAGGCACATACATACGTCACCCCAACATTATTATTCCATCATCACCTATTCAAAAAAGAGTTTCACCCCCCGATTCCAGTTTGATTCTTACTTTTAACACCTTGTCATCAAGCTATTGTGCCTCTAATATTTTCTCTCGATATCCTGACTTCACCCTTAGTTGAGCCATTAAGGATCCTTCCGGACTAAAACTTACCCCAATCTCTTTAGTCCAATCATGGTTACCTCATTCCCAGTCGCTGGTCCACCCCTAATTGCCTTGTCTTTACGGCTGAGAGCATCCACGACTACATTTGCTTTTCCTGGATGATAATCTATAATGCAGTCGTAATCTTTAATTAATTCTACCCATCTTCGTTGTCGCATATTCAACTCCTTCTGTGACATTAGATATTTAAGGCTCTTATGATCCGTGAAAAATTAAACCCAGGATCCATATAAGTAGTGCCTCCATACTCGTGAAGCAAAAACTATTGCTGCCAATTCTAAGTCATGAACTGGGTAGTTGACTTCATGAGTCTTCAGTTGTCTCGATGCATAGGCAAATACTTTTCCATGCTACATTAGAACACAACCCAAGTCCTTTTCTTGAAGCATCACTATAGACTATAAAGCCTTCTGTTCTGGATGGAAGGATTAGTACGAGGGCAGTAGTAAGTCTTCTCTTCAATTCTTGAAAGCTCTCATTGCACTCCTTTGACCACTCCTATCTTATGTTCTTCCTGGTGAGTCATGTCAGTGGAGTTGCTATCGTTGAAAACCCTTCGATAAATCTTCTATAATACCCTATCAATCCGAGAAAACTATGAATTTTAGTTACCGTAGTTGGCCTTTCCCATCTCAAAACTACTTCCACCTTCTGAGGGTCCATAAAAATGCCTTTTAAAGACACCACATGCCCCAAAAAGGTAACTTCTTTTAACTAGAAGTCACATTTATCCAACTTGGCATACAACTGGCGGCTCCTCAGAGTCTGTAGTGTTTGTCTCAGGTGTTGTTCATGCTCCTTATAGGATTTGGAAGTAAACCAAGATGTCATCGATGAATACGACAACAAACTTATCAAGGTATGGTTGGAATACTCGGTTCATTAAATCCATAAAAAGTGCTAGAGCATTAGTTAATCCAAAGGGTAGCACTAAGAACTCAAAGTGTCCGTAGTTAGTTTTGAAGGCAGTTTTTGGCACATCTTGCCCCTTGATTCGCATTTGGTAGTATCCTGATCTTAAATCAATCTTTGAGAATACTGTGGCACCCTTCAACTAATCGAACAAATCATCTATCCGTGGAAGTGGATATCTGTTCTTTATTGTCACTTTATTCAGCTAACAGTAGTCTATGCAAAGCCTCAACGTTCCATCTTTCTTCTTCACAAATAATACAGGTGCCCTCCTAAGGTAAGTTGCTTGGTTGTATGAACCCTTTGTCTAAAAGCTCCTATAATTGAATTTTCAACTCATCCAATTCTTTTGGGGACATTCTATATGGTGGTTAGGCTATTGGAGACACCCTAGGCAATATATCTATGGTGACTTCAACTTCTCTTTCTGAGGGTAATCTTGGCAATTCTTTCGAAAATACATCTGGAAATTCCCTCACAATTGGAGTGTCAGACAGTCCTAATTTACCCTTTTCTGAATTTATCATATAGGCAAGGTATGATGTATAACCTTTCTTTAGTAGTTTTCTCGCAACCATACCCGAGATCATATTTGTAAAGTTAGAAATTCTCTCCCCCTTAAAGACCATTGTTTCACCCTTAGCCTCTTGGAAGGTTACCGTTTTTGTAAAGCAATCTAGACAAGCCTTATTTTTGCCCAACCAATTCATACCTAGAATTATATAAAAATCACTTAATTCTAAGGGTATTAAATTTGCTTCTAGTTCACACCCATTAATGTTAATTCCCACCCCTTCGAATACAACATTTGTTTCCACAGTTTTACCCAAAGGTGTCCCAATAATAAATCCTTTTTCTACCTTTTTTGTTTCTTTACTCAATTTGGTTGCACTTTTATTTGCTATAAAGGAGTGAGTGGCACCAGAATCAAACAAAACATGCATTTAATAGTCATTCATTTGCAGCATACCTGCCACCACATCTGATGCTGCTTTGACATCCTCTTGAGTCATATGGAAAACCCTTCTTTGATCCCTTTCATTTTGCACTCTAGGTCGTCCCCTATTTGAGTTAGCTCCTGACTAAGTCGACCTTCCCGGTCTATTTACTGTGATGGACTGCTGATGACTCTAACATTGCTGTCTATATCTCTAAGGCTGTTTAGTGCTTAAATGGGGGCATTCCCTTTTAAAGTGACCTCTCTCACCACATTAATGACATCCTTTTCCCAAGTACTGATAGGTTTTCCACTTATGACCTTTTCCTCGACATATATAGCATCATCCAGGAGAAACAATACAGCTCCCGGGGTGTCTTTGTTCACACTGAGCACATTGAGGGTAGACAATTTCCTTCTGGTCATTATGCCCCTTTGTAGCTATAGCCCTGAAGCGGGTCTGACCACTTCCTGACCTCCCACTAATATCTTGTCGGAAGCTAGTTGACGTCCCCCCTTTATTTTTGAATTGAAGGAACTGTTCGCCTTTACCTTTCTTTGGAAGCGGCAGCCTTCCTAAAAATTCCATATCCTTTCGTTTTCCTGCACCCCCATGACTCGTTGGCCTTCTTCCATACAAGCCTCCAAGACCTGTGCTGCTTCAATCAGTTCCCTTACTATCCTGAATTGCAAAGCAATCAACCCCTGCTTCAATTCTTGTCTGAAGCCATCCCTTAACTTTTCTATCATGTGTTGTTCTGATGGCACATAATATGGTGCGAATAGTGAGAGGTCATGAAATTATCTCTCATACTAAGTACTGATATTCCCTCATGTCTCAAGGCTAGGAATTCATGTTCTTTCATCTTTCGATGATATTTAGAGTAATATTGATTCTCAAACTCTATCTTGAAATCATCCTAGAATAGGGTTTCTGTATCCCTCCTCAATTGAACTGTCTCCCACCAAGTCATAACACCTTCTGATAGTAATTGAGTAGCACAATCTACCCACAGATCATGTGGTATCTTAATTTGAACCATGGTTCTCCATCTTTCTAATCCACCTTCCCGCCACTTCAGCATTCTGTTCACCTGAGTAGGGTTCACAACCCATTTCTCTCATACTTTTCACCAAACGAACTAATTGTACCATGTCGTTAGTAGTTGTAGTTGCTTCTGAAACGGTTGGTATGATGGGTGCAGGTGGGGGTGCTGGCATAGGAGTGGCAGCATTAGCCATACTTTCCATTACTGCTTTGACTAGCTTGGGGCAAGAGCATCGGATCAACATAAGAAATAGATGGCCCTACAGGTGTAGTCTGAGGGGGCTCCTCTACTCGTTCTCGTGGGGCTAACATGGTCGGTCGAACATCCCTAGTTTGCTTTGGTGCCTATCTAATTTGAGGCCCCGATGATTCTTCATGCCCTGCTTGAGTCGATACTACCGGTGTATGTGAAGCAGTATCTTCTAAAGGGCTCTCTTCTTGCCCCTCGGAAAAATCTATATTTCTATTCCCCCTCCCTGCAGAGGAGAGATTTGTTCTAATCTCTTGACAGGTACGTACCATCCTGTAATAAATTAATGAACATCAACAACCTCTTTTGATCTCTTCCCAGAACCTATACCAAGGCTCTGATATCAACTGTAACAATCCGACTGTATGACTCCATCAATGTTAAAAGATCACAACATATCCTTTTTATTTGAGGGTGAATTTAAAAAAAATAAAAATTCGACAGAGTTTCTTTTACATTTAGGATATCCCAAGTTATTGACTCCTATCAATTTACTCAATTAACCTATCATCACAAGGTCCCATAATTCCGGACCTTATATCAAACCTCATAATTCCACACAATACACACACACGCACACACTGAGTAAGATCAATATGAACATAGTCCAAACATCATATCATAAAATTTAAGAGAAAAGGAATACTAACATGTAAATAAAGTATTTACAACATAATAAGTGTTTCTAAATATTTCAAAAGGGTTAGTTGCAAGATAACTAAAATACTAAATGCTAAGCTGAACTTTTATAAATACATCAAGGTTTACACAAAAGTATACTACATAAACACGTTAATTCCCTTTTGTTTAAGTTAAATATTTACATAAGCTTCACAAAGTAGAGTCCTAAACTAATGATCTTCCTGGATGTTTGATGGACCTGTTACATAAATAAATATACCATTATGTTGATAAAGAATATATGTATGCTCATGTAATGAATACGAATGAAGTATTAACTTTCTATCGAACCATAAGAATTCTAACAGAGAACTTATATTTTGCTTGTAAATCTTTTAAACCCAATTAACACTCATTTGTATATTCTTAATTGAATAATCTTATTTACTTGCATGAACTGGGTGACCTTGCAAGGTCTAATCCTGTAATCCATTTCCCGACGTTCTTATCACAGATGCCATTAGCCGAAGCTACTCTTGTAAATCATCTCCTGGTAATCCTATCACGGATGCCATTAGCTGAAGCTAATCTTATAAATCATCTCCCAGTATCTTGTAATTCGTATCCTGGCAATCCTATCACGGATGCCATTAGTTGAAGCTAATCTTGTAATTCATATCCCAGCAATCCTATCACGGATGTCATTAGCCAAAGCTAATCTTGTAAATCATCTCCCGGCAATCCTATCACAGATGTCATTAGCCGAAGCTAATCTTGTATTTACGCTAGATTTATTTATATTGAACACGACACTTATTGTAATTGCATTCTCCAGATGAATTTTAAATTATATAAGTGCAAATAGGAGGAAAATCACGCACCTGCTTCGCCTGTCTCACGACCTCCCCTAACAGAAGATCCAATCCTGGTTGCTCCTCCTGAATCACAAGGAAGTTTTTTGGTTATAATTCCTTCAAGCCAATATTATAGAGAATTCATATTCATCCATTACTCATATGCTACTTTCTATGCATGTTCATTTCCTCATAATAACATATATATATATATATATATATATATATATATATATATTATTAGAGTTACTATCTCAATGTGTAAGTGTTCGTATGACTCAATTCTTTTATATTATTATTTATAGTATTCACGTGAAAGTTTACTGTTATTGTCCAATTTCCAACTATTACTGTTTAATTTTGAACTGTTACTGTCTAATTTTCCAACTGTTATGTCTGACTTTTATAAAAACTTTATTGATTTTTACTTTTACACTTTAATTCTGGTTACATCAAAGAGAAAAAAAACAAAGAAACATCGAAACTGGAGATTACATATTAATGGTTGCTTGCTTGTCAATTGAATATCGTAACTATTAAATACTTGTTACAGTATTGGGATATAAATGATAATGGACGACAAAAGTTTAGAGATTTCCTTTTTTTATATAACAAAATAGACTAGCAATGGAAGTGGTGAGAATACTACCTCTATTATAGCACCAAACTCATTTAATCATGGAATACAATAAAATTTACTATTTTGCCCCTCAATCAAATAACATTTAGCCTTGATGGTGAGGGTAAGATAGTTTCTCTAGATTTTTTTTAAATAGCAAAACTACTAAAATGCTCTAGTAAGCAAAATATACATATACATGGGTTTAAGGGCAATTTTGGTTTTTCACTCTTGCGTGTATAGTAAATTTACTTAAGTAACCTTATAGTAAAAAAGAGCCTTCAGTCAAGGATTATTTTGGTCTTTTCAAATTGATTTTTTTATTATTATTTATTGTTGTTGAGGGTATTATAGTTTTTTATCCAAAAGTATATAATATTAGATTTTAAAAAGTTGTTGGCATGTGCATTGCACATGTTAGCATCTATGAGGCGCTTGTGCACTTCGTGTAACGCGTGCAACACCTCCATGTTGTAAAAACTGTCTTTCTATCATGTCGTTAGATGTGTTGTCTTGTCATTTTTCCTTGTGTTGGGACGCGTGTTAATGGTGATTAAACACTTTATCACATGTGGATTTTCTCTCTCTTTATTTTCTCCCCCTCCTAAATTACATATTGATCTTCATTGTTTTTTATATTTCTACTTCTATCCTTTTTCATTTAATTTCCTTTTTTTTCTTGGTTTTTTTGTAAAAGTTTTATTTTTTAAAATTTAGTTATTTAACTTCAATTTCTTATATACTATTATTTTTAATTTGGTCCATATTCTTTTTATTTCTATTTTTTTTCTTAGATCTTTAATAAAAACCTTATTTATTTTCAATTTCACACTTCAATCCAAGCTTATGGCGTGTTATTCTTTCTTTGTTCCTTTTTAATTTTTTTATTGGATTTGTTTTTCAATTTACCCTCCAATATAAATCTTTAGCTGCCCTTATAATTTATTTTCACTATCATTTTTTACTTATTATTTTTTTTATTTTAGATTCTCTTGGTTAATTTTTGTTTCCCGTTACATTTGAAAATAATAAAATTTGTCAAGTTAGAACTTAAAAATGACAAATCATGGCACTTTGTTACCTTTATTTTGTCACATTTCCTTGTGAATTACCTGATTAAAATTCCAAGTTAATGTTTGGTTATTCTTATAGTATAAAAACATAAGAGTCAATAAAAATAGAAATATATTTAGTTGAAAAGATAAAGATATAGAGAAAAAAATAAATTTATCCCTAAAATAATTTAAAAGTGAATTTCTATAATTTCATAACAGGAAATATAAAAGGAATATATTTCCCAACACAATATTTATTATCTTTATTTCTGAAATATCATTGTAAAAAACTCTATCTTTTAAAAAAATTCTTAACTAAAACATGTAAGGATAATAACAATAATTATTATTATAGTTTTAAAACTCAACTTGGAGGTCGATCTAGGATAAAGCCCGAGTCACCGATGAAGAAGATTAACCTAAGTTGACTCGAGTCAACGTAAGATTAACATTTTTATTAAAGTCTTAAAAGTCAACTAGGTGGTCGATCCGGGACAAGGCATGGATCACGGGTGAAGTTGATCATTGACCCAATCAACATAAGGATAAAAGTTGTTATTATTATAGTTTTAAAACGCGATTCAAGGATTGACCCAGAGCAAATCCCAGGTCATGAGTCGAGAGAGTTAATCTGGGTTGACACAAGTCAATATATGGATAAAAATAATTATTATCATAGTTTTAAAACCCGACTGGAGAGTTAACCCGGAGTAATTCTTGAGTCACGGGTTGGGAGTGTCAACCCAAGTTGACCCAATTTTTTCTTTATATAAAAATAGATACAAAGCAACCTCATTTTGATTAAAAAAAAATCAAAAGGTTTTTGATCCATACTGTATCCAGTTTTTTACTAGGTTAGGTCCGGTCCAGTCAAACTCTCTTTTATTTTTTTCTTAAATCCAAACAAATTTAATTCCATTAGGATCAGATCGATCTACCAAGTCAGATCGGGTTTTATAATTAGAATTATTATAATATTATGAATTTTAACTCTCAATATAAATTAAAGTAAAAAAAAGAACATCTATTTAGTTTTTTAAACATTTAAGTTTGATAATAATACATATTAATAGTAAAATAAATTTTTTTATATCTTGTGTACCATAATCAAACATGATATATAAATAATTATTTTGTCTTGTCTAATATTATCAAATATAATTTTGTTTCCTTTGTTTTTATTGTCTATTAGTACAGTAACTAAATGCTACTTCAAAATGTGTATTTTCAAAGTACTAAATTATTATATTTTGTCAAATATTGTTTAAAACTAAAACATAATGAATGCATAGCACCACCACCATTTAATTATTATGTCTTATAATTATTATCAAACAAAATTTTACTAAACGCAATTTTGTTTTCATTTCTTTTTCTGTCTTGTTTTTTTTTATTGTCTTCATTTTTTTGCATGGAGAGAGAACAAAACATCACATAATAATATTCAAAAGAAATTATCTTATTTTGTCAAATATTATTATTTAAAACTAAATCATAGTGAATTTATAGTACCACCATTTAATGTTTGTTCTCTCTCTCCTGTCTTGATTGCACATTTTAGTTAGTCCAAAAACTATCAATCTTAGCAACTCACTATACCTGACCAATACTCCAGATTTTTCTGGAACTCCAAATCTCGAGAATCTGATTCTTGAAGGTTGTGCAAGTTTATCTGAGATCCATCCATCATTTGGACATCACAAGAAGCTTCAATTTGTGAATCTTGTGAACTGTTATAGTCTTAGGATTCTCCCAAGCTACCTTGAAATGGAATTGTAAACCCCCGCATGAACATAGGATCGTAGAGAAAAAAAGAAGAAGAAGAAGAAGAAAGAAAGACACCAATGAGTAATGAAGACTCAATATGAAAAGAAATGAATAAATAGTAGAAATAATAATAAATATAACGGGTAAGGGAGAGAATAAGCTCGATAAATAAATTAAAAGTATGGTGGAAGTTGTAATAAAGGTTACAAATTTTGGAATTAAAATTTATAATATTAGCGAGAATGGAAAAGAGTTTCAAGGGACGAAGTTTTCTTTTATAAAACCCGACATGAAACTCATTTAAAAGTTTCACCCAACAACAACTTGGTAACATTCAATAAGTGCGAATAATATATATAAGAAAGAGAAATAATAATAAGAGTGAAATGAGTGAGTTTTGGAGAAGAGCATGTAAAGGAAGATTTGACCTGGTTATCAACCCAAAATGAATGTGATAACCGGCCTTGAAAAAAAAAATTGAACCAAACCAAACAAGACCTAATTTCATTTATGAGGGAGTATAAATAGTTGGGAGAAAAGAGGGTGACTTTACCTCTCCCATTATTGCCGCCCAAGACAGCCCCTAGCAGCCCCCTCTCTTACAAAATTTCCACAAAGTGTTCTCTTGCATTTCATCCATACGATGCTAGAGTGAATGAAGCGTGAAAGTGAGGAGAAAGGCCACAAAATATAGATAGAGAGAGAGAGAGAGAGAGAGATTCACGGCTAAAGGCAGAAAGAGAGGGGAGAAGAATCAACCAAGGAAGAGAACAAGAAGAACACGTATAGAGTTGTCAAAAAAATCATCCTTAATCCTTGCTTAATTCAAATGGTAAGAACAACCCTTCAATCTCCAATGTTGTCTTGAGTGAGCTTTGTTGAAAAGGGTGAACAACCCAAATGAAAACTTAGGATTTTTATGCATATTAATGTTTTGAAAATTAATATTGTGAACAAGAAATTTTATAAAGGAAAGAACAAATTTCAAAGAATGTATAGTAAGAAAAACTTGATGTAAACTAAGGAGAAAACCCTAGATTAGGGCCGGCCATAAGGGGACTTGAAGGGGGGAGGAGAAAATTGAAGATATATTTCAATGATTCATGATCTTGAACAAATATTTAAGGAAAACAGGGCTGGAATAGAAGTTAAAAGTGTTGATGTTCTTTGAAATTGTATGAATAAATGTTGAATCCCTTATAATTTCTTGTTTGAGAGATTGGTATATGTTTTATGTATGATAACATATATTGTAAATGAAGAAAATGATGTGATTTAAATGAATGAACTAATAAGGACATGGAACACAAGTTTCGGCCAAGAGAAGAAATTCAACGTAGAAATTCTGGTTTGGTGAATGTTGCTTGAAAAATAGAAATGATTGCTTTGAATAACCCTGTATGAAGAATAGAAATAAACATTTAGTGACAATATTTTAAAGGAAGTATTGATATCATCTTAATATACATTGTTCAATGAAAGGAGTAAGAAACCATAAGAATATACTTGTGGGTATATGTATTAGTTTGAAAGAAGAAAATGTGCAAGAGGCACAAATAAAATTATATGCGTAATGTGAACATCTCTAGATAGACAATTATTAATGATCATATGCATATGAAAATGTTTAGGTGAGGTAATGTTGCTTAGAGTGGATAATGAAAGGAATTGAAGAAAATTCATTATAATTCACTTAAGCATGTTCGGCAAAAAGAAAACAACATGGGAAGGTTTATGGTTTAAGGCATTTGACATGCTCAACAATGCTTGGTATTGAGTAAAAGAAAATTTAACATGAGTGTTTAGGAAGTTTTGACCAAGAATTGTTAGCAAGTAGCCATATCAAGGAAGAAAGTTCTTTCATGTTGTTGTTGTGCTTAATGAATAGTTCTAGCAAAATAATAATAATAATAATAATAATAATAATTTTGATCATTTTGATGGACATGTAATATGTGTGGTAATACTATTTGACTTGAAATTTGTGGAACATATTATATCATGCCAGTATAGATGAGAATTGATAATGTTATCTTGAATATAAACGCAATAGGATTTATTGTAGAAATAAGGCCTATATTTGGCCAAGGTAGAAGAAAGAGTTGGTTGGACATTTAATATTAGTGAGAATGGATGCTGATTTAATGAATTAAAGTGATGCCTAAAAATAACTTATTCATGAACTTGTTTTCAAAACTAATTGGGCATGTGAAATAATAGATATGATGAATGAATCAGAAAGGGGTCTGAGTACTGATTCAGGATGTTCTACTGGAATGTAGGAGAAGCATACAGAGTGGGACCGGACTTCTCACGTGCAAGTACAACAGGAGTTCAAGGTAAGGGTTGCCCCCTTGCTTCTTTAAATTGTTTAAATTCTTGTAATGCTAGTTATATGATAGACATTATGTGTATTTTGTACTAATGTGTATCATGAGAAATATTGCCATGTGAACATTGCCTACGGGCAGTACAAATATTGTTGCGTGAAAGTTACCAACAAGTAGGAGAAATATTATTATTGTGTGAACATTGCCAATGAGCAAGAAATGTTATTACAATGTGAATGTTGCCTATTGGGGGATACAAATACTAATTCTATGTGAATGTTGCCTACAAGTACGAGAAATAATATTATTATATGAATATGTCCACCCGGTGAATATGACTAAAGAAAGGAAAGATACAGTGAAACGGACATGGATTTGAAATCTGAATTTTGATTGTAGACTCCGAGATTCGGAGTTCGGATATGGGTCTATATTATGCATATATATATATATATATATATATATAAAAGAAGAAGAAAGAAAACGACCGTCTATGGACTTGATTAGCCGACCTCGAATAGGGGCGGCTAATGATGTTAACAAATATTGTTAACATCGGCATGACCTTGATGGAAATATAATGAATATTGAACTTGATTAACTATTCGTATCATGAATAGTTAATGATACTGACAAATAATATTTGTATCGGCAAACCCATTATAACTTGATTAACTTCCTAAGGAGGAAGTTAATGATGTCAAGAGAACTTGGCATCGGCATTTCCGGAAATATCTCCAAGTGATGGAGAGCAATTGATTGACTATGTTGGGTTGGAAATAGCTCAATGGCATCGATCGATTAAGTTGGTGCCGGCATTGCTAAGGAATTGATTAGTATATCCGGGTAAGGGTGACTAATGACACTAATAGGAGTTATTAGTGTCGGCAGCGATTGCCTCAGAATTTGGGGCGGATAAGAAAAAGGGTAAATCAAACAAAAATTAATGTATGATAATAAAAAAGAAAACCATGAGTAGGTTGTGGAAGGATAGGCGTTAGATGTAGTAAAGGATCTTCTTTTGCGGATCAACTATGATTATGCCCTATCGAGTTAGTACACATATGCGTAGTTACACGTAGTGGTGACCCTCCATTATCTGATTGTATTTTATTTATTTAATATAATAATTCTCTTATTTCGATGTTGCAAGTCTTTCTCATTTCTGTTAGAAGTAGTGTCCTAGGTGTCTAGTTCTTTTGTATGAATTAAGGAATTAGCATGTCCAATCCTTTTGTATGGCTTAGGGTTAGCATCCTTATTTCTACTGTGTGAATCTGGGATGAAATGGATGCTGTTGCATTTTCTTTAGATAATTATATGACAGGAACAATGTTAATGTTCCTTTATCTTAATCATAGAGACCTTTAGAATTTATGCTTGTAATATTAATGTTATTAACCAAGTTTATTACTATTAGTTTGTGTTGTAAATTATATGTTCGAAATGAATCCCTGGATTTGCAAAATATTATGATTAATAATAATTGTGGTCGCAATGCGATATGGATATGCGTTGATGATGGGATGAACATGAGATATGTACAAGATGAGTTGTTGATAACTTGGGACCTTCCGGTATAGGGGAGGCTATGTCAAAATTTTGGTAGAAATTCCGTTATAGTTTTTTTTTTAAAAAAAAACGTATTTTTACATACTAAATTGTAGGAAATTAATTTTAAATGCTTACAAAATCATCGGGCGTTACAGGAATCATTAGAAGTTTGCACTCTCAGTGGCTCCTCGAAACTTGATGAGTTTCCTGATACAGTAGGAAACATGAACTACTTGAGGGAGCTTCGTTTAGATGGGACTGCTATTGCAGAACTATCCTCATCATTTCATTACTTGGCTGGTTTAGTTATATTGAGCATGAACAGTTGTACGAACCTTGAAAGTATTCTTAGTAGCATAAGTGGTTTGAAATCCCTCAAAATACTTGATGTGTCTGACTACTCTGAACTTAAGAACATACTAGAGAATTTAGGGGAAGTAGAAGGTTTGGAGGAGTTTGATGCAAGTGGAACTTCAATTAAATAGCCTCCAGCATCTATTTTTCTTTTGAAGAATCTTAGAGTATTGTCTTTTAAGGGATGAAAAAGAATAGCTGTGAATCTCACGGATTAAGTATTGCCTTCTTTGTCTGGTTTGTGTTCATTAGAAGAACTGGATTTACGTGCTTGCAATCTTGGAGAAGGAGCAGTTCGTGAAGATATTGGCTGCTTATCATCATTGAGGATTCTAAATCTGAGCAGAAATAACTTCGTTAGCTTGCCTGAAAGCATAAATCAGCTTTCTAGGCTTGAAAAGCTTGCCTTAAAGGATTGCGTGATGCTTGAATCATTGCCTGAGGTTCCCTTGAAAGTTTAAAAAGTAAAATTGGATGGCTGTTTAATGCTAAAAGAAATTCCAGATCCAATAAAGCTAAGCAATCTAAAAAGATCAGAGTTCAAATGTCTTAACTGTTGGGAACTATACATGCAGAATGGCCAAAACAACATGGGTCTGAACATGCTTGAAAAATACCTCCAGGTCTTCTCTTCACCATACCCAATCTCTCTCTCTCTCTCTCTGAAACATTTTTGTTTTATGATACAGGGCTCATCACCAAGACCTAGATTTGGTATTGTTGTTCTTGGAAATGAAATCCCAGGCTGGTTTACTCATAAAAGTAAGGAATCTTCAATTAAGGTGCAGATGCCTTCTAATTATCCGGATGGTGATGATAATGGGTGGATGGGGTTTGCTGCATGTGTTGCATTCAGTGCACATGGTAAAAGCCCTCTCTTTTGTCATTTCAAAGTTGATGGAAAAGAGAATTATCCTTCGTACATGTATATAGGTTGTAACTCTATGCAAGCTCTATCAAATCATCTGTGGTTATTCTATTTATCTTTTGATTATCTGAAAGAGCTTAAAGAACGGGAGAATGAAGCATATAGCGAACTCGAGTTGTCGTTTCATTCTTACAAGCGAGGAGTAAAGGTGAAGAATTGTGGTGTCCGTTTGGTAAATTCTCCGTACACTTCATCATGGGAATCACCTACTAGCCATCTTATTGTTGCAAGCAAAGAAGCAACTTCTTCATATATTGATGCTTTGGCTAATTCTTCATCTTACTATCAATGGATGCATGATGTCTTCTTTAGCTTTAGTGGTGAGCACATTAGTAATAATTTCACCCATTTGTATACAGCTCTAGTCCGGAGAGGCATTATCCGAGGTGACACAGAACTAGAGTATCTAAGGGTAATTGAATCGAGTCTCCTAAGGGACATCAAAGAGTGGGGCTATCAATTATTATATTTGCAAGAGATTATGCTTGTTCAGCTTGTTGGTTTGTCGAACTTTTCAAGATTGTCGGATTCATGAAAAAGATGAAATCGGACATTGTTTTTCCAGTTTCAACAGTTTCTTATAATTTCGAGCAGTCAAAGGTAAATGCACAAGCAGAGAGTTATACGATTGTCTTCGACAAGGATGGAGAAGATTTCAGTGTAGATATGGAGAAGGTACGAAGGTGGATGGATATTCTCACTGGGGTTGCCATTTCATCTGAATCGGAATCATCGAAAAGGTAATTAATCATTACTTCCCCCCTTTTCTTTTTTCTTTACCATCTACTTAATTACCAAACCACTGAAGGTGGGTTAGGAACATGTTATTTTAAATTTTAAATAATTTTTTTTATTTTAATATAATTTTAAACAAAAAATACTGTAAATCACTACCATTAAAACAATCTCAAACACACCATAAATCCTCTCAAAATCCCATGTTCACAAAACTCTTGTGTATTTAAGCCTTTTGTGGAAGTTTAGTCTTGTTTTATCTACATATAGAAACTTGGCATTTATGAAAGATTAAAAACTATTTTTTGTGCATAATTTTATAGTGTTTCATCTAATGATATTTTATTAATTATTTTATAAGCTTGTATTAAAAAGAAAAAAAAAGGACAGACACAAAACCATGTGTTCAGTGAAGAGAGTTTTAAATTCAATGTTTGGTAGTCACTAAGAAATCTTGTTTCAGGGTGAATGGCATGGATTGGCCAGTTGGGAATAGGTTTCACGGGACTGACATGGAGTTTGTGCTGAACTTCTTGAAGAAGGTCCTTGAGGAAAGAAACGATCTTGATTTTGAATTTGATATTACTCTTGAGGAAAACTAATCATGATTTTTTAATTATTATTTGTTTAAAATATATACTTTCTTTTCATTGAGAATGAAAAAACAATTTAATTTGTTAACAAAAAAAAAAATGACAGCATTAATTGATTGAGAAATATTAGCTTAATTTATATCAAAATTAGTATGTTTGTGTTGGTTGATATAATGATTACATGTAGGTGTTTCCTTTATTGCTCTGGTAAAGAAACATAGGATTAAAAGAAACATACAAATTTTTTTATTAATTTTCTCTTAATCCATCAAAATAATATAAGCTGAAATTCCCATAAAATAAGAGAATTCTCTGATGTTTCATTTCCTGATGCATGAAGCTCCATGAGAGGAGGAGGGATGCCATATGATATCATTTTCTTTGGGCTTTCTCCACTGAAAGTCGTCTTTCTTCACAATCTAACTTGAAACATCCTTGAAACTTTACCACTACAAGTCCTTGATCCAAAGAAACTGGGAAATAAATAACCCAAAAGTAATGGGAAAGAAAACAGAGAGTGAAAGATGGAAGGTGTTCCAATTGTATTAGCTAAAAGAATAGTCAAAATAAATAAAACTATATTTTTACCTTTTATTTATAGTTTTAACAATTCCAACGAGTAAGCTATATGAATAGCTAAAATGCCTATTTTTATTTTGAAATGCTATTTCTATACTTCTCTATAGAAAAGCTAAAAGTAAATGAAAGGACGTGTATCCATTGAAATGATATAATTGTATTTTATAAAAAAAAACAAAATTAGTTATATCATTATATTAAAATTAGTTTAATATAAAATATATTAAAATATAATTGGCTTTTCTAAATAACTTTTTACCTTTGAATTATACATAAACAAAAAAACTATATTTATGCCATTCAAAAAGCTATTTTATTAATTTGGCTCTTTCATTGGAGATGGTCTAAGAATGGCAAAGTGGAAAATAATTAGAGAAGGAATAGAGGACATGGAGTAATATAGTCATGAAGAGACCAAATGAAGAAAGAAATGGGCTTGCCAACATTCTGTGATTCTCTAATCAATGCTTTATGCTTTCCACACTATTTGTTTCTATTGTCATATGTATAGGGTGGTGTTACGATTATTTTTTTAAATTGAAAATGATTGAGAATGGTGTGGGACAAAAAAAATAAAAAATTCTTGTTTTTTATTGATAGAATAGAAAAAATAAAAATTACTACCTAGTATTTAACAATAATTCATATAATTTCAACACTTTTCCCTGTTTCCATAACATGCAAACCATGTTCCCTAAACATGCTTGTATCATAAACTTTCAAGATTAAATCTAATATTTATTCCACATCATATATCTCTCACATACACATCAAATTAACACACAATATCTCTAATTTCCATTCAATTTCTCCATTTCCCCAAACTTCCATCATGTATAACAACATGTCAATATCCATTAAGTAAAAAATTCTACTTCAATTACCATTTCTAAGGCTTCCATATAAATCCATGAATGTGCATATCACAAAATCATACCAAATTTCACATACATGATTTTCCCTACACTTATACAACATAAAATCCACATCAAAACTCTTTCCCAAATATAGTTTACTCATATCTATACATTAAATGGACATACATTATCACACAATTTAAGCGAAGTTTTTCATCTCCTACAATATTCTCCATGGTCGGCCCTAATGACACTTATCTCCCCTTGTTGTGTTTTGAATTTTTCTTTTAATATTTTCTTCCGATCATCATTTTCATGTCAACTTAAACAAAATCCTACAAATCATCCTTTTCCTCAAAAACTTTTCATGAATCCTAAAATTAAAAATTGTGAATTTTTTTTTCTTCCCCCATAAAACAAAGTATATTATGGGTTTAATTGAGAAAAAAATCTTTTACCTTTATTAGAAAACTCAATTGAATAAGCAAACCTCACCAAAATCCAAGCTTTCTATCTCTAGCTTTTATACGTTCCATCACATTCTCTCTCTTTAAAATACCCCCCTTGATTTGTTTTCCTAGATAGAAACATTTTTAAACCCTCTTAACACTCAAATCTTGGAAGATCACCATTTAATTTCTTAAAAAAAAGTTGAGCAAAATCAAGCTTCTCCACCCTTAAAAGAGCTTTCAACTAAAATAGTACCAAAAAGAACCATGGGAAATTGTTTTATTAAATTATGACAATTCCATTACCAAATATCTATATGATATTTCTCTGTATTTTTGTTCTACTATTGGCATTATTGCAAGGTCTTTCTAAACTCCGATTGACTTGAACTTTTATTCCAAGATAGAGAAATATGTCAAGAGATTCATTGTAAGATTTCAATCAAATCCAATAGTTAAATTGAGATTTATGCTTGATATCGTAAAACTAAATAGTAGGTAGTTTTATGTAAAAATTCAAATTTGCGTATTATTTTTATTTACTTAGATCTTCAATATTTTTGAATTAATTCATTGGGCACTCTCATCCATAATCACAATAAGATTTTCCTCATAGTATTCATCACTTTTGGTCAAAATAGTGAGATTGTATGATGAGCTTATATTGGCGATTAGTGTTTTTCAGGTATAAAATCATATATTATTTTATTTATAATTCCACTCTATTATTATTATTATTTTCATAGTGTGGACGACGTTGAATGGTGGATTTGTCTCCTGGATTGAGGTGATTTTGGATGTGTTGAGATTAATCATAAAATTATGATTAATAGGGTTCATAAGTCGTCATCTAGTATTTTGGTCAATAGAAAACCTAATGGTCTACAAGAGTTTGGGTAAGTAGATTAATTGTGCATGGAAAAAAAGCATCACCCCTCATGCACCTTACCTTCGGTAAGCTGTATTATTGATTGATTTTTTTTTTCCAAGTCATGTTTCTATTCGTTGGTATGTCTAAGGTTAAAAAAAGGTCATTCTCGATAAGGATATTTCTACTTTATAGGGCTAAAACCTAACCATTCTAAGACCAAGATTTTAATGGTGTATTTAATTCTATTTTTGTATCTTTAATACAAGGAGATATACTTTATAGTGTGATTTTATACCCTCAAATATTAAAGTCTATAATTAATTCCTAATATTTTTTTTTCTAATTCATTTAATTTAATATTGAGAATAAGCATTACATTGTAAAATTCACATCCCAAATATTAATAAAAAAAAATATTTTTGTGGTGTTTTTAAAATTTTGATCAAATCTTAATGGATAATCATAAACTTGTTATCATACTCGTTAATTGATTTTTGTGTTTTTCAAAGTATGATAAAAATACAATATATTTTTTTATATATAAAATATGCATTAAAATTTTTAGAACTTGGTCACACGCACACAAATAAAAACATGTTTTTTTTTTCAAATAATGATTTTTCTTATTTTTTTGTATATTTCTAAAATTTTTTTAAAAAACAAATATATTTAATACTAGATTAGTATATTACAATGTAAGTTTACAACCCAAATATTACATAAAATGGTTGGAAAATATGCGAGGGAGCCACAAACCATTTTAAAATGGTCTCTAAATGTTTTCTAGAATTTTTAAAAAACTATTTAAGGTTGTTTGGCAAAATCACAAAAGAGAAAATAAACATTGCTAGAAAATCAGTAGGGCATGTTTGTCAAACGCGCTCTTAACTAAAAATCAAAGCCTCAAAAAATATCTTAAGACTGTGTTTGACAAACACCATTTAAGGATAAAAATTGCATTTTTTTCTTTTGAAAATTTTAAACCATCAAAACATTATCTTATTAAAAATGGACTCAACCCTGCCATGTGGGTTGGCTTCTTGACCCAACCCAACAAACACGGCCCAAAATCAAAAAAGAAAGAACGAAGATCAATAGAGGGAAAACCATTTGAATTTAATCAAGAACATGAAGAAAAACCTAGAAAATGTAGATTAAAAACTAGATCAAATCATGTCAAATTGATTAAACTCAAACCTCATGCTTGTAACTTAAAACAAACCTAACAACCTACTCAAAATAGACTAATCCAACAACAACATTAATACTTAACATATCTTTCCATGATTTCAAAATTGATTAACTAATCATTAAAACATGCTAAAAATGTATCTTAAACTAACATTTAACACTCCAATAAACAATCTTAAACATTAAACTAAACCTGAAACAAAAATTAAACATGCATATGCATACTAAATCATGACATAACTAAACATCTAAAAACAAGCATCCATTACATTTAAACTAAAAAAAAAAATTCAAAGGAGGCCTAACAAACATTTTGAGCAGCAATTTAAAAAACAAAATAAAGGTGGAAGGAGTGTGCTTATTGAGCTCCATGGCTTATTTTGATCTAAAAAAAAAGTATTATTTTTCTTGTAATTGTTTTAAAATGGACTTCTTTCTTTCTTAGGTTTGGTTTTTCTAGAATTTTTCTTCAATCTTTGGTTTTGGTTTGGCTTGTTGGTTAAAAACCTTTATAAGTGTCGTAGAGACAACCATGGCTTCTTTTGATCTTGCATGCTTTATATCTTTCTTAAATTCTTTCTTTGTTTCCGAGGATCACTTAGGAAATAGCTTATATACCTTGCTATTTGGATCTCCAAGTCATAGGCTCTTATAACAAGTTGTTCAAAAGTGAACGACATATTCCTTTAAAGACTATATAAAACTCCCATTGCATTTGATGTACACCCATGTCTATAAAAGAGGCTTCACTTATCTTCTCCTTACAACCGGACTAAGTTTCTCTATTTTACAATATAGTCCAAGACTAGTTCTTCCTTTTTTTTGCTTAGAGCATGCAACTTCTGGTAATCTTACAACTTATCGAGTGTTGTAGAAGAGTGTTAGGGATTCTTGCTTTAATTGGTCCCAACTATCTAGCTTTCCAACTAGAATCTTAGTGTACCTGTTTTTAACAACTCCTTTTACAAGCAAAATGTTTCACCATCAGGTCTCTACATATTTATGCATTGTTACAAGTCTCTACATATTTACCTCAAATGTCCTTTATCTAGAGGATATTTTAAAAAAATTGATATGAAAACTACTTAAAATACCTTTAACTTGAGGGATATTAAATTAAGAATCATGAAATGTAATTGGACTAAGTTTTTTAATTTAATGCGAGTCCAAACACAAACAAATTTAATTTATTTGGTATTAAAGAACTTGGATCATAAATCAGACTTGTAGAGATTTTAGAGTCTACATGATAAAAATTATTTTTGCTTTAATCGCTTTTCTTTTAAGAGAATCAAAATGAATTAAAATGATAGTTTCATGCCTTCAAACAAGGATCGAGTTTCTAGCGATCGCAATTTTCTCAATTAGTATAATGAAGTAACGAGTGAGACCTATTCTATTATGTAGTTTAAAAACTAGTTGGGTTTTTCACAGAAATGTTCAATTAGAGAGAGAGAGAGAGAGAGGGAGGGAGAGAGTAGTTTATAAATAAATAAATTATAAGAATATTTATCCGAATTGATATAATAAATGACAACTGATGATAAATGATAACTAATGATCAAGTCATATGTTCTAGAAACACTAAATTCTTTTCATAAACATGAAAATATACTTGTTCTATTAGTTTAAACAAAATAACTGGTTATTTATATAACATTTCTATATATAAAAGTGAATATTTTCTATGAGAAAGAGAAAATAGTTATTTCACTTGTTAAGAAGCAATATCTCCCAAGACTTGTTTACATACAATATGTGACAAGAAAAATGAATTTGGTAATACTAGACGCTGATAGTTTATTCAATATCTAATCAATTAAGAAATGTTTTAATCATGGATTCAAAATCCAATTTGTCATTAAAACTTACACAGGAATTGCTCAAATAAATTAAACAATGCTAACTATTGTTTTGTATATCCAATATGAATGGTATGCTTTTAAATGAATTTAGTGTAAATATCAGCCACAAGCTAATGCTGTAAAGTTTCTCCTTTTTTTTCACACAGAGAGTGTTCATAGGGATCAACACAATCACTAGAGTTTCTTATCGGGATGAGCCAATAATCATAAAATGGGAATTAATGAATGAACCGCGCTGCCAGGTTGACTCCTCAGGAAAGACTGTAAATGTCAGAAACAATGTTAGCAACCATGAATAAGTACAGGTAGCCATCGGGTTAATTATAATATTATCTGCTAATGAGTTCAAGAGATGACACCCTATGTTAAATCCATTGACAACAAGCATTTGTTGTCAATAGGCATGGAAGGCCTTTATGGGCACTCAATTCCTAACATGGCGTTTGTGCAGAACTTCTGGAAGAAGGTCCTTCAAGAAAGAAGCGATCTTGATTTTGAATTTGATGTTACTCTCATGTAAAACTAATCATAATTTTTGAATTTTTAAAAATAATCATCAAACACAATTATGCTATATGTTTCCAATTTTAATTATTTATGTTCTTTTCTTAATCTTGATTAATTAACGTATAAATTCACTAAAAATAGAATAATAAATTTTAATAAATAAATTAGAAACACGAATTCAAGTTTCTAGAAGACTTACAAAATGCGTCTACTTCTATCAAAAAATATTCAATGCTAGCAATATTCTCACTTTAAAACAAATCAATCTTGAGAGGTTGATTGATCTGATGGTTAAGAATGTTTCATAGTTTTTAATTTCTTTGTATGAGCATCTAAAATTTTTTATTAATCCATCAAATTAATATAAGCTAAAATTCCCAGAATTCTCGGATGTTTCATTTCGTGATGCATGAGCTCCATGAGAGGAGGAGGGGTGCCATAAGATATCATTTTCTTTGGACTTTCTCCACTGAAAGTCATCTTTCTTCACAGTCTAACTTGAAACATCCTTGAAACTTTACCGCTACGAGTCCTTGATCCAAAGAAACTGGAGAAAAAACAAACTGATCAAAAGTAATGGGAAAGAAAACAGAGAGTGAAAGATGGAAGGTGTAAGAGTGGCAAAATGGAAAATAATTAGAGAGGGAAAAGAGGACTGGAAGTTATATAGTTATGAAGAGACCAAATGAAGAAAGAATTAGGCCTTGTAACATCCTGTGCTTCTCTATTCAATGCTTTCCACACTTTTTGTTTATGTTGTACGTACATGTATATAGCGTTGCAACGATCATTCAATTTTTTAGATTATTAAAAGTGATTGTGAATAATATAAAAGAAAACGATAAATTTTTTTTAAGTCCTTTTATCAGTAGAATAAAAAAATCAAAATCACCACCTAGTATTTAACAATTGTCCATATAATTTCAACACTTTTCTCTATTTCCATAACATGCAAACCATGTTCCCTAAACATGCTTATATAATAGCTAGTTGAGGCAGAGATATGGAGACGATCCTTCGACCCATCCAGATTTCAATCTAGATTTGTGGATGGAGGTAGTATCGTCGGTGGACCCGATAAAAATCAGGTGTACGGGCTTTCCAACAGTATGGTCGATAACTTGCGGGCAACCATAGTGTTTCAACCGTTAGGAGCTCTCCCAATCAGTATCGAGCACCCAATTTAAGGAGTTTGTGGCCTTGCAGTAGCACACGGCTCATCTCACCAAAAAATACAAGCAACTATCAGTGAATTATGAATAACACACGGCTCATCTTATCAAAAAATACGAGCAACTCTCGATGAATTATGAACAACTCCACCAAATGATCATGAACATTACATCATAGAAGAGTGATACATGTGCTTCCTCTTTTTGGCCATATGGTCCCGGGAATAACCAGCCTCCTCCTCCTCTTTCTCCTCCAACTCCGTCATTGTTCTAGTTGAATATTTTTTTGGAAACACATTAAATTTGTAATGAATATTATTTAACTTTATTGTTTTTAGTTTTGATGTTTAATAAAATTTTATTTGCATAATTGGTTTTTTTTACTTTTAATTTATATAATTTTATATTATTTATTCTAAATAGTTATTTTAAAAAAATATATTAAAAAACCCCACCGATGGATTTACCGATGAAATGTCTCCGGCGGCATTTCACCAAGAGTTGAGAAATATGATGCAAACATATTAGTCGATAGTTTCATCAATATTTAACTAGTGTTTTGCCTATGTTTTATATATAAAATATCTTGATATTCTTTATTTTATGTTTTGAAGGCACCACCTTTTGATAAAAGATGTAAAAAGAAGTAAATTGGAGATAATTGGCAGATTTGACCTTTAATCGATGTTTTGTGCAGAGCGTTAGCTCTAGAGGTTGAAATGAAGTGATTCTAGTGAAGAAATGAGTTCAAATTACGTTCCAAAGCATCTAAACTGATATCCAAGTTTTTATTTCAGCAATTTAGCTCCTCTAAGTCAAAGCTTGAAGATTTCATGCAAGGCTATTTCTTCTTTTTTAGAAAAATAGTTATTGAAGTACTTAAATGTAAACAGTCTACTTAAAGGAGGACTATTTTGTAAAATAGAGACTAGGGTTTCCTATGATATAAAAAGAATGAGAGAAGAGAAGGGGGGCTGCCAGCCAAGAGGAGAAAAACACCCCCCTCCTCTAAGAAACTCAAAATTATGCATTCTTCCTTCTTTTTGATTAGTTGTTCAACAAACATGCAAAGCTAAACACTTTTTCTTGGTTGCAAGAACACGGAAACCTTCAGATTTCAAGAACTGTGAAATTTATTTTACCTTTTCTTTTCAGTTTATATGATGAATATGTTTGTTCTTCTATGCTTATTTTTTATATGATTGTTTATTTTAATTGCTAAAGCGAACTCTAAGTTATTATTGTAGACAATCTATTGCTAAGTTTGATATCAAAACTGGAGTTGTGGTATATGAACTTATGAAGCAACTGAGTTTAATAATTGTGACAGATCTACGTTATTAATTTTAGGAAGAATATTCAATCAAATCAAATCAAACATAGACTGCGGACAATTATGTTTTCTTGATTAATAAACTTATCTAATTCTTAAGGTTGCCATTTAATTAAATTACTAGTGTGGACACTATGGTTGTTTGATGATTAGGGTTAGTTATACGGCGGATCCGTTAACTAACCAATGTTAAGAAAAGATAAATATTCAGAATATAAATTGATGTTTCGTTTCCATAATCAATTCTGATTTCTGTAGGTGGATGTTTGCTTGCGACCAAGGTTTGTTCTCTTGATAATTTTCTGATTTTATTAAATTTCATTTGATAGTTTTTTGTTTTCTTTTGCTTTAGCCTAGATAACGTCCGAACCCCCCCCAAATTGCATAACATCTAGCATAAAAATCTGACTTGAACCTTCCTTGTGGGATCGAACCCTTGCTTGCTTTATACTATTTTGTGTGCTGTGTTTAAAGCTAGGGTAATTAATTTGTACAACTGCGACATTGCAATAAAATATTTACTAAAAATACCACAATCATCGACGCCTTCACAGACGGATAAAGTCCGTTGGCATTTTACCGAGAGTTGAGAAATATTTATTAGATATGCCACTATCACTGACGGAATAAATCCATTGATATATTTCCAACGGGAATTTGTTTTGGCCTGTATTTTTTGTTTGTAAAACCATCGGTAATTTTTTTTTTCTCCGACAAGCTTAGTGATGGAATGTTGTTTTATTAAATTTTTTTTATCCGACAGACTTTAATATTATTATTTTAAAAAGAATAAATCAACAAATTTAGAGTTCACGGTAGCCTTTTTTTTCATAAAAAATTATGTGCTTTTTTTATTGTTTCTATAGTTTCCGTCCGTATCAAATAATTTACATAAAGTTTCTAAATCAGGCACGCTAGATGTTGATGGTTTTTTCTATCGATTCGGTTTTTTCGATTAATTTTTTCCCTTTTGTCCCTTCCCCCTTCCCTTTCCAGCCGCCCCACCCATCCCTCCCTCCCTGCTCTCTCTCCCCCATTCCCCTTTCCTCCTTTCCAGTTGCCCCACCCCTCCCTCTCTCCTACTCCCTCTCCTATGTGCTCTTTTCTCTCATTTTTCTCTCATATTGTTGTGTTTCTCCTCTGTTCCATTTCCTGTTCTTTTTTTTATCATTACTGTTGTCTTTCTCTCATATTGTTGTCTTTTCTCATTTAATGATGATTCGATGAGACAAACCCTAATCCTGTTTTTTCTAGCTAAAGTTTGTACTCTCTGCTTTAGTTTATGGCAGAAAACTTGGATAAAATCCTTGTTTCTGGTTTTATTAACATGCAGTTCTTCTAGTGAGGTCCCGGTAGTTTGCGGGACGCTATTAGAAACTTTGTTAACATGTAGTTGTGCTAACTTCGATAAATCCAGTGATTGTAATTCAGGTAAGGAAGATCTTTCAGATCTCAACCGAAGGGCCCGAATTCAAAGTTTTCAGCAAGGATTTTTCTGAATGTGATTCGGCCAAGTTTATCCAGTGATTGTGATTCGGCCAAGTTTTTTCTTATTTAATTGGATTCGGTTTTTCTAGTTTTTAAGGCTAAAAAACCGACCCGAACCGAACAAAACCGGTTTGGTTCAGGTTATATTAACAAGGAATGGTATTTTCTGGTTCGGTTGAATTTTTATATTAAAATTGGACCAAACCGGACCATAAACACCCTTAGTTATTATAAAGTCCAACTTTTGCTTTGTTGCTTGCTTATACCTATTGTCTAAAAATATCCATTATGTAAGCTTTCCCCAATTAGTTTTCCATTTATTAGTCATTCGCTCTGGATATCTTAGTATAAAAATTTAAAGATTAATTGCCCGCTCAATCCATATCTAGTTTTAGTTTAAAGGATAATTAATTAGGGCATATATATGCCAATCTTACCTAAGGAGAATCTTCTGTCCATAACTGCATGCATTATGTGTCCACAAGTAGGAAACTTCCGTTTAAGCGGATGTTTCTAAATATAGTTATAGTTATTTTTTAAAGTATTTTTTATTTAAAAATTTATTAAAATAATATTTTTTTTAAAAAAAATTATTTTTTATGTTAATACATCAAAATGATATAAAAAAACCAAAAAATATTAATTTAAAATAAAAAAATAAAATTTTATTAAAATATTTTAAAAAGCACTTTTAAAATATAAAAATAAACGGAGTATAAATATTAATGTCATTTCAATGAAAGTACATTAAATTAACCAATTTAATTACAATAGGTTTTTGCTACATACATTAAGATGAGTAGTGCTGTAAATGCCCATACCTATAAATTTGATTTTATATATCTTAATTTTAATCCTTTATATATATCTTTTAATGCTTGTTTCTTTTTCTTTTTTATGTTTAGAGTTTAGAGTGATGGTAATAAATGTAAAAATATTATTTTTCTCCTACCTGTTTGTAAAAAATTAGAATCCTAAAATAACTATAAGAAAAAAAATCCAATTCTCGTTTGGAAATTTTCAAGTGGACAAGGCATGTGTTGGCAAGAATCAATCAATCATACATTAATATATATATATATTTTTGCTTATAGATTATAATAGAGAAATATACAAGGACCAATTAACTATAAAGTATTGTTTAATTTTTGTCAGGTAGACTTGGCATCTGTTTGCAAGAATCAATCAATCATACATTAATATTTTATTTATTTTGTGTCTAGGAAATTTCCCATGAATCACAATGTAGCTGAAAATTCCATAACATGTGAAAATTCTTTGATGTTTCGTTTTTGACTTGGGAGGCACTGCCCAGACTTTTCCTAGGAAGGTGCCACTTGACGGACCACTTGATGGTTAGAATAACGAGTTATCTTAGTCCAATGCGCGTTAGATTCCACTTGCGTTTTCATTTGTCGGCATTGAAAGTAATCTTCCTTACAATCACATAAGAAAAAATCCAGGACGTTTACCCGTACGAGTTTCTGCTCTAAAGAAACCGGAGAAAAAACCGAGAGTGAAGGATCGAGGGTGTAAGAGAGGAGAAAAATCAGAGAGGGAGAGGGGGATCTGGAAGTTACACAGTTGTGGAGAGGCCAGAAGAAGAAAGAATTGGGCTTTGGCTAGATCTGTCATCTCTCTACTCAACTCTTCCCACACGGTTTGTCTCTGCTACGTGTATTAGAATTATGTTCCAGCTTGAGTTTGCCAAATCTCTTGCTCTTAACTTTTTGTTTCATGTTTGAACTCAGGAGAAGGCTAGCTAAGAGTTAAGAAGACTAGAAGGAATCAATCAGTATTAAATTATTGCTACTGGGATTCCCATGGCTTCATCCAGCGTACAGAAAGCAACCTCATCTTCTTATTCTCCTCCCCAATGGATGTATGATGTCTTCCTTAGCTTTAGAGGCAAAGACACACGGAATAACTTTACTAGCCATCTATATTCTAATTTGGTACAAAGAGGCATCGATGTATACATGGATGATAGGGAGCTAGAGAGAGGAAAGACCATCGAACCTGCTCTCTGGCAGGCCATCGAAGATTCGAGATTTTCAATCGTTGTGTTTTCAAGAGATTATGCGTCTTCACCATGGTGCTTAGATGAGCTCGTCAAGATTGTTCAGTGCATGAAAGAGATGGGGCACACTGTTCTACCAGTTTTTTATGATGTGGATCCATCAGAGGTAGCCGATCAGAAAGGAAATTATATGAAGGCGTCCGTTGAGCATAAAGAAAAGCTCTCGGGAAATCTGGACAAGGTAAAATGCTGGAGTGATTGTCTCTCCACAGTGGCCAATCTATCTGGCTGGGATGTACGGGACAGGTAAACTAAGCCTGTTTATATTTATTTTGGAAGGAGTTATTACTGTCTCGCAAATAGTTATTCTTGTAAGTTATTTTTTTCATATGTTCGACCTTTGATTATAAATCAATGCATTATATTATTAAATATTTATTAGCATATTCAAACAACAGAAAAAACAAGAATACAAGATGCTAAAGTGTTTGTAGATTTATTTTATTAAAGACAAATCACCTTAAAGACAACCCAAAGTTTTATGCGCAATGGATTTTTTTCCTAATTAATTATGAAATTGATGGAGAGTAACTGCATGACTGAAGAAATATTGAAGAGCTATACATTCATTTCGTCGTTGAGTTTTCATCATCAATTTAACAAGTGACAAAATATAATATCGAAAAACGAAAAACTAATATTGAAGGGTGACTAAAAGGAGGCAAGTGATTGAGTTTTCATGGCGAGCTTGACAAATGACAATACACAAAAGAAATGTTATGTCGAGTAATCTTTTCGAATAAAAACTCAACAATTTAAAATCTAAGAAGTTCTTTTATAAAAGCAAATCATTGCAAGATAAATTGATAAATTGACATGGCAATTTAAGAAGTGATTGGTTTTTTGCCTGTCAAAACCATGCTTAGTGGCTTTTGTGTTCTTACATGCATGCTATTCTATGTGCAATAAGCTAGCTATTATAAGGATCGATCATTCTGTGCATCCACAGAATCCTAGTTCCTTTTCAAATTATTCTTTCCTTTTCCTCCTCCTTCTTGAGGTATTATCAAAGGTTGATTGATTAATTTCTCGTTAACAACCACGCATATATTTCAAGTAACAATATTTCATGTTTTCGCACACTGCATGCCTAATGTTTTTGCCCCTTTTACGCAGGGACGAGTCACAATCAATAAAAAAGATTGCTGAATATATACAGTGCAAACTAAGCTTCACTTTGCCAACAATTAGCAAAAATTTAGTTGGAATAGATTCCCGTCTGAAGGTATTGAATGAATATATAGACGAGCAAGCAAATGATACTCTCTTTATAGGGATATGTGGAATGGGTGGCATGGGAAAGACAACCGTTGCAAGAGTCATGTATGATAGGATCCGTTGGCAATTCCAAGGCAGCTGCTTCTTAGCAAATGTGAGAGAAGTTTTTGCAGAGAAAGATGGACTGTGTCGTTTACAGGAACAACTTCTTTCAGAAATCTCAATGGAGCTTCCCACCGCACGGGATTCTTCAAGAAGGATTGATTTGATAAAACGCAGGCTGCGGCTTAAAAGGGTTCTTCTTATTCTCGATGATGTAGATGATGAAGAACAATTACAGATGTTGGCTGCAGAGCATGAATCGTTTGGTCCGGGGAGCCGGATTATCATAACGAGCAGAAATAAACATGTGCTGGATAGCCATGGTGTTACTAGAATATACGAGGCTGAGAAATTAAATGATAAAGATGCTCTTATGTTATTTAGCTGGAAAGCTTTCAAAAGAGACCAGCCTACTGAAGATTTATCGGAACTGTCCAAGCAAGTTGTGGGTTATGCTAATGGCCTTCCACTAGCTCTTGAAGTCATCGGTTCGTTCTTGCATAAAAGAGGTCTGCGTGAATGGAAAAGTGCAATTGATAGAATGAATGACATTCCTGACAGGAAGATTATTGATGTTCTTCGCATTAGTTTTGATGGCCTCCATGAATTAGAGAAGAAAATATTTTTAGATATCGCTTGCTTCTTGAAGGGGATGAAAAAGGATCGTATAACAAGGCTACTTGACAGTTGTGGGTTCTATGCAGATATTGGGATGGAGACTCTTATTGAGAAATCCCTTATAAGCGTCTCACGAGATGAGATAAGGATGCATAATTTATTACAGAAAATGGGTGAAGAAATTGTTCGTCTTGAATCCCCTGAAGAGCCTGGAAGACGCAGTAGATTGTGCACGTACAAGGATATCTGCGACGCACTGAAGGAGAGCACAGTGAGTAGTAGCTGATAAATACAGAACATTCATTATCCATAAGATTTCATGCTCCATCTCTACTCTGTAATAGCTTCTTACCTCTCCTTCCTCTTGGTCGACAGGGAAAAATAGAAAGTATATTCTTGGACTTGCCCAAAGCAAAAGAGGCACCATGGAACATGACAGCCTTCTCAAAAATGACAAAACTAAGATTGCTCAAAATTCACAACGTGGATCTTTCTGAAGGACCCGAGTATCTCTCAAACGAGTTACGATTCCTTGAATGGCATGCTTACCCTTCAAAGTCATTGCCAGCTTGTTTCCGTCCGGATGAGCTTGTTGAACTCTACATGTCTTGCAGCAGTATTGAGCAATTATGGTGCGGATGTAAGGTAAGACCCACTAGCTCTGTATTTATTTCTATCTTTTCATATGTATGGTGAAACAAGAAAGAACATGAAGCAAAAGTATAGTAGACAAAGGACAAGGACACCGATACGTGACAAATTGTGATAGGATTCCCTTGCACTCTCGGCTCTCAAGTGAGATTTCAATTTAGAGAGAAGGGAAAAAAAAAACATATAATAGACAAGTGCAAATAAATAAGAGATTAAGATATTTTGATTTTTTTTTTGTTTTTAAATATATTAAAATAATATTTTTTATTTTTTTAAATTTATTTCTAATATAAACATATTAAAACTATCTAAAATCACAAAAAAAAAATAATTTAAAGTAAAAAAGTAAAAATAAAAAGTTAATCCAATGGGTTCTTATGTTGTAAAAGAAAGAAATAAAAATTATAATAAAGAGTCAGTCAAACATGAGCTTTAAATTAAAATAAGGAGAAAAAAAACATTTTTTTTAGATCGAAACTTGAGATACATGTTTTAGGATTTGATATATATGATAATGGACGACAAATTTTTTGAGATTTCCACTTTTTATATATATAACAAAATACACTAGAAAAGGAAGGGGTGAGAATACTACCTATCTTATAGCACCAAACTCATTTAATTATTGGTTACAACAATGAATTTAACATTTTACCCCTTCTAGAAATAGCATTAAGGCTTGATGGTTAGACTAAGATTGTCTTCTTGTTATTTTTTTTATGAATAGTGAAACTACTAAAATGTTCTAGAAAGCAAAATATAAATGCATTGTTTAGGGGTAATTAATTTTGGTTTTTCACTAAAGGGTTATTTTCATTGTTTTAAAATTGATTTTTTTTTTTGTTATTTACTGTTTTTTCAAGGGCATTATGATTTTTTAACCAAAATTATATAATATTAAATTTTAAAAAGTTGTTAGCATATGTGTCGCGCATGTCAGCGTCTATAAGATGCTTGCACGCTTTAAACGACACGTGCAACACCTTCATGTGATAAAAACTGCACTTTCTCTTTCCCATAAATTACATATTGGTCTTTTTTATTTTTGATATTTCTACTTCTATTTTTTTTTTGTTTAATTTCTTATTTTTGACCTTGGTATTTTTGTAAAAGTTTTCTTTCTTTTAAATTTAATCATTTAATTTCAATTTCTTATATATTATTATTTTCAATTTAATTCTTATTTTTTTAATTTTTATTTGTTTTTCTTAGTTCTTTTATAAAAAAAAAATTATCAATTTTTAATTTTACACTTTAATTCAGGTTACAACAAGGAGAAAAAAGAAAAATTGAAACTTGAGATTACCTATTAATGATTGCTTGCTTGTCAATTAAATATCGTAACTATTAAATACTTGTTACATTATTGGGGTATAAATGATAATGGATAGCAGAAGTTTTGAGATTTCCTTTTTTATATAACAAAATAGACTAGAAATGGAAGTGGTGAGAATACTACCTCTACTAGAGCACTAAACTCATTTAATCATAGACTACAATAAAATTTACTATTTTACCCCTCAATTAAATAACATTTAGGCTTGTTGGTGAGGGTAAGATAGTTTTTCTAGATTTTTTATAAATAGTAAAACTACTAAAATGCTCTAGAAAGCAAAATATATATATGCATGGGTTTAGGGGCAATTTTTGTTTTTCACTCTTGCTTGTATAGTAAATTTACTTAAATACCTTTAATGTAAAAAAGAGCCTTCAGTAAAGGGTTATTTTTGTCTTTTCAAATTGATTTTTTTTTTGTTATTTATTGTTATTGAGGGTATTATAGTTTTTTAACCAAAAGTATATAATATTATATTTTAAAAAGTTATTGGCATGTGCATTGCCCATGTTAGCATCTGAGAGGCACTTGTGCACTTCAGGTAACGCATGTAATACCTCCATGTGGTAAAAATTGTCTTTTTATCGTGTCGTTTGATATGTTGTCGTGTCCTTTTTCCTCATGTTATGACGCGTGTCAATGGCGATTAAACACTTTATCGCATGTGGATTTGTTTTCTCTTTATTTTCTCCCCCTCCTAAATTACTTATTGATCGTCTTTGTTTTTTATATTTCTACTTCTGTCCTTTTTCTTTTAATTTCTTACTTTTTTCCTTCAGTTTTTTTGTAAAATTTTTATTTCTTTTAAATTTAGTTATTTAACTTCAATTTCTTATATATTATTTTTTTTAATTTGATCCATATTCTTTTTCTTTCTAATTTGTTTCCTTAGCTTTTTAATAAAAACTTTATTGGTTTTCAATTTCACACTTCGATCCAAATTTATGGTGTCTTATTGTTTCTTTGTTCCTTTCTTTTTCATTTTTTTATTCGATTTGTTTTTCAATTTACCCCCCAATATAAATTTTTAGTTATCTTTTAATTTATTTTCACTATCATTTTTTACTTATTATTTTTTTTTATTTTGGATTCTCTTGGTTAATTTTGTTTCCCGTTACATTTGAAATTAAATAATAAAATTTGTCAAGTTAGAACTTAAAAATGACAAATCATGGCACTTTGTTAATTTTATTTTGTCACGTTTCCTGTGAATTAGCTGATTAAAATTTTAAGTTAATGTTTGGTTATTCTTTTAGTATAAAAATGTAAGAGACAATAAAAATAGAAATATATTTAGTTGAAAAGATAAAGATATAAAGTTAAAAATAAATTTATCCCTAAAATAATTTTAGAATGAATTTCTATAATTTCATAACAGGAAATATAGAAGGAATATATTTCCCGAGACAATATTTATTATCTTTATTTCTAAAATATCCTTGTAAAAAACTCTTATCTTTTAAAAAATTTCTCAACTAAAACATGTAAGGATAATAAAAATAATTATTATTATAATTTTAAAACTCAACTTGGAGGTCGATACGGGATAAAACCTGAGTCACCGATTGAGAAGATTAACCTAAGTTGACCCGAGTCAACGTAAGAATAATATTTTTATTAAAGTCTTAAAACTCGACTAGGTGGTCAATCTAGAACAAGGCATGGATAACAGGTCAAGTTGATCATTGATCCAAGTCAACATAAAAATAAAAGTTGTTATTATTGTAGCTTTAAAACTCGATTTAAGGGTTGACCCAGAGCAAATCCTAGGTCATGAGTCGAGAGAATTAATATGGGTTGACACAAGTCAATATATGGATAGAAATAATTATTATTTTAGTTTTAAAACCAGACTCAAGAGTCGACCCGAGGTAATTCTTGAGTCACGGGTTAGGAGTGTCAACCCAAGTTGACCCAATTTTTTTTATAAAAAAATAGAACCAAAGCAACCTCATTTTGACAAAAAAAAAGTCAACAGTTTTTCTATCCATATTTTATCCGGTTTTTTACTAGGTTAAGTCCGGTCCAGTCAAACTCTCTTTTATTTTTTTTCTTAAATCCTAACTAATTTAAGCCCATTAGGATCAGGTCAACTTACTAAGTCAGATCTGGTTTTATAATTAGAATTATTATACTGTTATTAATATTAACTCTCAATATAAATTAAAGTAAAAAAACATCTATTTAGTTTTTTAAACGTTTAAGTTTGATAATAATACATATTAATGGTAAAATAATTTTTTTATATCTTGTGTACCATAATCAAACAGGATACATAAATAATTATTTTGTCTTGTATAATATTATCAAATATAATTTTTTTTTAATCTCATTTTCTGTTTTGTTTCCTTTGTTTTTATTGTCTATGTTTCTTCTATATTAATGCAATAACTAAATGCTACTTAAAAATATGTATTTTCAAAGTACTAAATTATTATATTTTGTCAAATATTGTTTTACACTAAAACATAATGAATGCATAGTACCACCATTTAATTATTATGTCTTATAAATTATTATCAAACATAATTTTAATAAACACAATTTTATTTTCATTTCTTTTTTTTTTGTCTAGTTTTTTATTATTATTATTGTCTTCATTTTTTTTTGCACTGAGAGAACAAAACATCACATAATAATATTCAAAAGAAATTTTCTTATTTTCTCAAATATTATTATTTAAAACTAAATCATAGTGAATGTATAGTACCACCATTTAATGTTTGTTCTCTCTCTCTATCCTGTCTTGATTGCAGATTTTAGTTAATCTGAAAACCATCAATCTCAGTAATTCACTAAACCTGACCAATACTCCGGATTTTACTGGAATTCCAAATCTCGAGAGTCTGATTCTTGAAGGTTGTGCAAGTTTATCTGAGGTCCATCCATCATTTGGACGTCACAAGAAGCTTCAATTTGTGAATCTTGTGAACTGTTATAGTCTTAGGATTCTCCCAAGCTACCTTGAAATGGAATCATTAAAATTTTGCACTCTTAGTGGCTGCTCGAAACTTGATAAGTTTCCTAATATAGAAGGAAACATGAATTGCTTGAGGGAGCTTCGTTTAGATGGGACTGCTATTTCTGAACTATCCTCATCATTTCATTGTTTGGCTGGTTTAGTTCTATTGAGCATGAACAGTTGTAAGAACCTTGAAAGTATTCCAGGTAGCATAAGTGGTTTGAAATCCCTCAAAAGACTTGATGTGTCTGGCTGCTCTGAACTTAAGAACATACCAGAGAATTTGGGGGAAGTAGAAAGTTTGGAGGAGTTTGATGCAAGTGCAACTTCAATTAGACAACCTCCAGCATCTATTTTTCTTTTGAAGAATCTTATAATATTGTATTTTAATGGATGCAAAAGAATAGCTGTGAATCTCACGGATCAAGTATTGCCTTCTTTGTCTGGTTTGTGTTCTTTAGAAGAACTGGATTTACGTGCTTGCAATCTAGGAGAAGGAGCACTTCCTGAAGATATTGGCTGCTTATCATCATTGAGGATTCTAAATCTGAGCAGAAATAACTTCGTTAGCTTGCCTAAAAGCATAAATCAGCTTTCTAGGCTTGAAAAGCTTGCCTTGAAGGATTGCGTGATGCTTGAATCATTGCCTGAGGTTCCCTTGAATGTTCAAAAAGTAAAATTGGATGGTTGTTTAAGACTAAAAGAAATTCCGGATCCAATAAAGCTAAGCAGTCTGAAAAGATCAGAGTTCAAATGTCTTAACTGTTGGGAACTGTACAAGCATAAGGGCCAAAACAACATGGGTCTGAACATGCTTGAAAAATACCTTCAGGTCTTCTCTTCACCATATCCAATCTCTCTCTCTCTCTCTCCCTCTCTCTTTTTTTCTCTCTCTCACTCTCTCTGAAACATTTTTGTTTTATGATACAGGGCTCATCACCAAGACCTGGATTTGGTATTGTTGTTCCTGGAAATGAAATCCCCGGCTGGTTTACTCATCAAAGTAAGGAATCTTCAATTATGGTGCAGGTGCCTTCTTATTATCTGGATGGTGATGCTAATGGATGGATGGGGTTTGCTGCATGTGTTGCATTCAGTGCACATGGTAGAGGCCCTCTCTTTTGTCATTTCAAAGTTGATGGAAAAGAGAATTATCCTTCGCCCATGTATATAGGTTGTAACTCTATGCAAGCTCTGTCAGATCATCTGTGGTTATTCTATTTATCTTTTGATTATCTAAAAGAGCTTAAAGAACAGGAGAATGAAGCCTATAGCGAACTCGAGTTGTCATTTCATTCTTACAAGCAAGGAGTAAAGGTGAAGAATTGTGGTGTCCGTTTGGTAAATTATCCGTACACTCCATCATGGGAATTACCTACTGGCCATCTTATTGTTGCAAGCAAAGAAACAGCTTCTTCATATATTGATTCTTTGGCTAATTCTTCATCTTACTATCAATGGATGCATGATGTCTTCTTTAGCTTCAGAGGTGAGCACACTAGCAATAATTTTACCCATTTGTATCCAGCTCTAGTCCAGAGAGGCATTATCCCAGAAAACATGGAAGAGTCTCTGAGGGCAATTGAATCGAGTCTCCTAAGGGACATCAAAGAGTCGAGGCTGTCAATTATTATATTTGCAAGAGATTATGCTTGTTCACATTGGTGGTTCGACGAACTTATCAAGATTGTTGGATTCATGAAAAAGATGAAACCGGGCACTGTTTTTCCAATTTCAACAGTTTCTTATAATGTCGAGCAATCAAAGGTAGATGCACAAGCAGAGAGTTACACGATTGTCTTCGAAAAGGATGAAGAAGATTTCGGTGAAGATATGGAGAAAGTACGAAGGTGGATGGATATTCTCACTGAGGTCACCATTTCATCTGGATCGAAATCATCGAGAAGGTAATTAATCATTACTTCCCCCCTTTTCTTTTCTTTTTTCTCTATCTATTTAATTACGTATTCAAAATATAAGTAGCCTCTCAAAATCCCAAGTTCACAAAACTCTTACGTATTCAAGCCTTTTGTGGAAGTTTAGTCTTGTTTTATCTATATGTAGAAACTTGGCATTCATGAAAGATTAAAAGCTACTTAATTTATATGCTCACCTTGCAGAAAGACAACAGTGAATAGAGTTTTAAATTTTACTAAGAAATCTTGTTTCAGGGTGAATAGCATGGATTGGCCAGTTGGGAATAGGTTTCGCGGGAATGACTTGGAGTATGTGCAGAACTTCCTGAAGGTCCTTAAGGAAAGAAGTGAGCTTGATATTGATTTTGAATTTGATGTTATTCTTGAGGAAAACTAATCATGATTGTTTTTTTTTTTTTTACACTACTTTCTTTTCATTTAATTTGTTAACAAAAATAAAAATGACAGCGTTAATTGATTGAGAAATATTAGCTTAATTTCTATCAAAATTATTATGTTTGTGTTGGTTGACATAATGATTACACGTAGATATAAATTCACTAAAAATAGAATATGAAAGATATAAATTCACTAAAAATAGAATATGAATTTCAGAGTAGTAGAATATGAATTTGATTAAATTTGAAATTTCAAAGCTGTCATCACACAATTATGCTATATGTTTCCAATCTTAATCATTTATGTTCTTTTCTTGATCTTGATTAATTAACATATAAATTCACTAAAAATAGAATAATAATTTTTAATAAATAAATTAGTAACACGAATTCAAGTTTCTAGGAGACTTACAAAATGCGTCTACTTCTATCAAAACATGTTCCTTGCTAGCAATATTCTCACTTTAAAACAAATCAATATCGAGAGGTTGATTTGACGGTTAAGAATGTTTCATAGTTTTTAATTTCCTTGTTTGAGCATTTAAAAAAAAAATTATTTTTCTCTTAACCCATCAAATTAATATAAGCTGAAATTCTCATAAAATAAGAGAATTCTCTGATGTCTTATTTCTTGATGCATGAAGCTCCAGAAAAAGGATAAAAAAAAAATTATCCTTTTATCACTAGAATAAAATAAATAAAAATCACCACCTTGAATTTAACAATTGTCCATATATTTTCAACACTTCTCCCTATTTCCATAACATGCAACCCATGTTCCCTGAACATGCTTATATAATAGCCCGTTGAGAGAGAGATATAGGGATGATCATTTGATCCATCTGGATTTCAATCTGGATTTATGGATGGAGATAGGATCGTCCGGTAGACCCAATAAAAATCAGGTGTACGAGCTCTCCAACACTAGGGTCAATAACTTGCAGGCAGCCCATAGTGTCTTAACCATTGGGAGCGCTCCCAATTAGTATCGAGCACCCAATCTAAGGAGTTTGTAGCCTTGCAACAACACATGACTCATCTCACCGAAAAATACGAGCAACTCTCAAAGAATTATGAACAACTCTGCCATATGGTCATGAAGATTACATCACATAAGGATGATACATGTGCGTTCTCTTTTTGGTCGTATGGTCCCTGGCACAACCAGCCTCCTCCTCCTCCTCCTCCTCCTCCTCCTCCTCCTCCAACTCCATCATTGTTCTAGTTTAATATTTTTTTTTGGAAATATATTAAATTTTTAATGAATATTATTTAACTTTATTTTTTTATTTTTGATGTTTAATAAAATTTTATTTGCATAATTGGTTTTTTCACTATTAATTTATATAATTTTATATTATTTATTCTAAATAATTTTTAAAAAAAAATCTTAAAAAACCCCACCGACGGAATGTCTTCGTCGGCATTTCACCGAGAGTTGAGAAATATTTACTAACAATGCCATAATCACCAACGCCTTCACAGACGCATAAAGTCCGTCGGCATTTTACCAACAGTTAAAAAATATTTACCAGATATGCCACCATCACTGACGAAATATATCCGTCGGTATATTTCCAGCGGGGATTTTTTTTGGCCTGCATTTTCAATCTGTAAAACCATCAGTAATTTTTTTTCTCTGACAGGCTTAGCGATTGAATGTGGTATAACCAACGAAAGATATCCTAACGAACACTTTCCGTCAGTGATTTAGTTGGTAAAAAAATGATAAAGATGCTCTTATGTTATTTAGCTAGAAAGCTTTCAAAAGAGACCACCCTGCCGAAGATTTATCGGAACTATCCAAGCAAGTTGTGGGTTATGCTAATGGCCTTCCACTTGTTTTTGAAGCCATAGGTTCGTTCTTGCTTAAAACAGGTCTGCGTGAATGGAAAAGTGCAATTGATAGAATGAATGACATGATCAAGATAGGAGAGTTTAGAGAATATATTTTGATAATTTGAATAATACAACTGTTAACATATATATACACAGGATTGGCCACCAGTTTGTGGATGAAAGGCAATATTGATGCTCAAATTTGTTCCCAAAGCACGTTGTATGCTCGGCCAGAGACGTGAAGTATATCTTGGGTCTTGGTCTGAAACAATAGATGTTGGGACTCCATGAAGCCTTACAACTTCGTTCACATAAATCTTAGCCGACTTGTCAACTGGATCTGTCATCTTTACTGGTAGGAAAAGGGCAGACTTAGTTAGTCGATCCACAATGACCCGGATTGCATTGTTTCCCCTCTTTCCTCTGGGTAGTACCGACACAAAGTTCATTGTGATCATCTCCCACCTCCACTCAGGGACTGGTAATGGTTGTAGCAGCCTTGCCAGTTTTCGGTGTTCTACTTTTACTTGTTGGTAAATACTACATTTTGCCACGTAACCAGCCACTTCTTTTCTCATATTTGGCCACCAGTAGTACTGTTTCAAATCCTGGTACATCTTAGTACTACCTGGATGTACAGTGAACTTAGACTCATGAGCCTCTCGTAGTAACTTTTATTTAAGGGCTTTGTTGTCAGGCACATACATACGTCGCCCCAACATCACTATTCCATCATCACCCATTCGAAAAAGAGTTTCACCCCCTGATTCCAGTTTGATTCTTACTTTTAACACCTCATCATCAAGTTGTTGTGCCTCTAATATTTGCTCTCGATATCCTGACTTCACCCTTAGTTGGGGTATTAAATCTGCTTCTAGTTCACACCCATTAATGTTAATTCCCACCCCTTCCAATACAACATTTGTTTCCACAGTTTCACCCAAAGGTGTCCTAATAATAAATCTTTTTTCTACCCTTTTTGTTTCTTTACTAAATTTGGTTACACTTTTATTTGCTATAAAGGAGTAAGTGGCACCAGAATCAAACAAAATATGCATTTGATAGTCATTCATTTGCAGCATACCTGCCACCACATCCGATGCTTCTTTGACATCGTCCCGGGACATATGGAAAACCCTTCCTTGATCCCTTTCATTTTGCACTCTCGGTCGTCCCCTATTTGAGTTAGCTCCTGACTAAGTCGACCTTCCCAGTTTGTTTACTGTGATGGACTGCTGATGACTCTGGCTTTGCTGCCTATGTCTCTAAGGTTGTTCAGTGCTTAAATGGGGGCATTACCTTTTAAGTACTGACAGGTACTGACAGGTTTTCCACTTATGACCTTCTCCTCAACATATATAGCATCGTCTAGAAGAAACCATACAACTCCTGGGGTGTCTTTGTTCACACTGAGCACATCGAGGGTAGACAATTTCCTTCTGATCATTATGCCCCCTTGTAGTTATAGCCCTGGAGCAGGTCTGACCACTTCTCGACCTCCTACCGATATCCTGTCGGAAGCTAGTTGACATCTCCCTTTTCTTTTTAAATTGAAGGAACTGTTTGCCTCTACCTTTTTTTGGAAGCGACAGCCTATCTAAAAATTCCATATCCTTTTGTTTTTTTGCACCCCCACGACTCTGTTGGCCTTCTTCCATACAAGCCTCCAAGGCCTGTGCTGCTTCAATCAGTTCCTTTACTATCCTGAATTGCAAAGCAATCAATCCCTGCTTCAATTCTTGTCTGAAGTCATCCCTTAACTTTTCTATCATATGTTATTCTGATGGGACATAATGTGGTGTGAATAGTGAGAGGTCATTAAATCGTCTCTCATACTCAAGTACTGACATTCCCTCCTGCCTCAAGGCTAGGAATTCCTGTTCTTTCATCTTTCGATGATATTTGGAGTAATATTGATTCTCAAACTCTATCTTGAAACATCCTAGGATAGGGTTTTTATAGCCCTCCTCAACTGAACTGTCTCTCACCAAGTCACAGCACCTTTTGATAGTAATTGAGTAGCACAATCTACCTGCAGATCATGTGGCATCTTAATTTGAACCATGGTTTTCTCCACCTTTCTAATCTACTTTCCCGCCACTTCAGCATTTTGTTCACCTGAGTAGGGTTCACAACCCATTTCTCTCATACTTTTCACCAAACGAACTAGTTGTACCACGTCGTTAGTAGCTGTAGCTGCTTTTGAAACGGTTGGTATGATGGGTGCAGGTGGGGGTGCTAGCATAGGAGTGGCAGCATTAGCCATACCTTCCATTACTGCGGATCAACATAAGAAACAGATGGCCCTATAGGTGTAGTCTGAAGGGGCTTCTCTACTCATTCCCGTGGGGCTGACATGGTCGGCCGAACATCCCTAGTTTGTCTTGGTGCCTGTCTAATTTGAGGCCCCGACAATTCTTCATGCCCTGCTTGAGTCAATACTACCGGTGCATGTGAAGCAGTATCTTCCAAAGGGCTCTCTTCTTGCCCCTCGAAAAAATCTATATTTCTATTCCCCCTCCCTACAGAGGAGAGATCTATTCTAATCTCTTGATGGGTACGTACCATCCTACAATAAATTAATGAACATCAACAACCTCTTTTGATTTCTTTCCAAAACCTATACCAGGGCTCTGATACCAACTATAACAGTTCGACTGTACGACTCAATCAATGTTAAAAGATCACAATGTATCCTCTTTATTTGTGGGTGAAATTTTTATTTTTTTCAAAAATTCGGTAGAGTTTCTTTTGCATTTAGGACATCCCAAGTTATCGACTACTATCAATTTACTTAATCAACACATCATCACAAGGTCCCATAATTCCGGACCTTATATCAACCCTCATAATTCCACACAATATATATATCCTACGAGTAAGATCAATATAGTCCAAACATCATATCATAAAATTTAAGAGAAAAGGAATACTAACATGCAAAGAAAGGATTTACAACATAATAAGTGTTCCTAAATATTTCAAAAGGGTTAGTTACAAGATAACTAAAATACTAAATGCTAAGCTGAACTTTTATAAATACATCAAGGTTTACACAAAAGTATACTAAATAAACACGTTAATTCCCTTTTGTTTAAGTTAAATATTTACATAAGCTTCACAAAATAGAGTCCTAAACTAATGATCTTCCTGGATGTTTGATGGACCTGTTACATAAATAAATATACCATTATATTGATAAAGAATATATGTATGCTAATGTAATAAATACGAATGAAGTATTAACTTTCTATCAAACCATAAGAATTCTAACAGAGAACTTATATTTTGCTTGTAAACCTTTCAAACCTAATTAACACTCATTTGTATATTCTTAATTGAACAATCTTATTTACTTGCATGAACTGTGTAACCTTGCAAAGTCTAATCTTGTAATCCATTTCCCGGCGATCCTATCACGGATGCCATTAATCGAAGCTAATCTTATAGCTCATCTCCCAGCAATCCTATCACGGATTCCATTAGCCGAAGCTAATCTTGTAACTCATCTCCCGGCAATCCTATCACGGATGCCATTAGCCGAAACTAATCTTTGTAGGTCATATCACAGATGCCATTAGCCGAAGCTAATCTTGTAAATCATCTCTCAGCAATCTTATCATGGATGCCATTAGCCGAAGCTAATCTTTGTAGGTCATATCCCGGCAATCCTATAACGGATGCCATTAGCCGAAGCTAATCTTGTATTTACGCTAGATTTTATTTACATTGAACATGACATTTATTGTAATTACATTCACCAAATGAATTTTAAATTATATAAGTGCAAATAGGAGGAAAATAACCCACCTGTTTCACCTGGCTCGCGACCTCCCCTAACAGAAGATCCAATCTTGGTTGCTCCTCCTGAATCACAAGGAAGTTTTTTGGTTATGATTCCTTCAAGCCGATATTATAGAGAATTCATATTCATCCATTACCCATATGTTACTTTCTATGCATGTTCATTTCCTCATAATAACATACATACATATATTATGTATATTTTCAGAGTTAATATCTTAATGTGTAAGCATTCGTATGACTAAATTCTTTTATATTCTTATTTATAGTATTCAAGTGAAAGTCTACTGTTACTGTCCAATTTCCAACTATTACTGTCTAATTTTGAACTGTTACTATCCAAATTTTCAACTATTACTGTCTGACTTTGAATCGTTATTGTTTGACTTTGAACTGTTATTGTTCAATTTTCAACTGTTACTGTCTGACTTTGAACCGTTACAGTCTGACTTTGAACTGTTACTATCCGAACACTCATCAAGTTTTTAACTATATCTAAAGTTCTAAAACTCCATTTTAAGTGAGATTTATCTCATTAGAAAGCTAAAACACAAGGCTACCAGTTCTCTGAGGAAGGAGAACCCAGTTCTGCCTCCAAGATAGTCAAAATTGTGCATCAACTAATCAGTCCTACTGCCCTACATAATCAGTCACGACTCAATTTTGGTTGGTAACCCATAACTAGAGTTCTACATCTCTAAATTGAGCAAGACCAATTTCCTTGGTTAGCTAACATTCAAATCTACAATTTCTATGAGGAATCCAATCATAATTCCCTCATCCTCCTATCCAAAATCTCAACGAAAGTCAGGAGACAAGTCTATCCAGAGTTGTCTCCCCCTCCCCGTCACACAATACTTTCATAAACTACATACCACACACATAAATTAACTTAATCTCAACAATAAGTACTTTTTCCCCAATTTATGTCTAAGAACCCTAACCTATGATTCAATATCAAGGTATCAATTCTTTATTGAATTTAAAAATGAATTTTTTTTTAAGATCATGTTTAGAATACCTTACCCGGTATAAATTAAGATCTTGATCTTCAACCAGTTGAAGATTTTCAACTCCCTCCTTTCTTTTCTTCTTGTTCAATTTCTTGGTAATCCTTTGCTCTCAAGTGTTTATCCCATCTATAAGCTCTAAATCTTGGATGGGTTCTTGAAATGTTAGTGTTTCTCTCTTGATTTCTCAAGAATGGGTATAGAACTCCCTATCCTCTCTCTTTATGGTTCCTACGAATTTTGTTTTGGTGAGGAGAGAGTATTTATACTCTATATTTTCTCTTATTTGCATTTAGGCCCTCTTTTTCCTTTAAGTGTATTTTTTTTCTCTTCAATTAAATTCAACCCTCAATAGTACCAGGTTCTTTATAACATCTTGAATTATTTCACCCGAAAATTCATATTCAAAAATTTATAAATTCCTATTTTTTATTTAACCATATGCATGAATTTCTTCACTTTTATTTATTTATTTTTCTTGGGGTTTACAGTTGGAGAAGAAGCTAATTGCTGCATCTTTTATGACCGGTAAGCCTTCAACAACAGAACCATTATGAACCACTTTCAGGATATGGTTTTTAGCCCTCCTAAAGTTAGCAACTAGATGGAAGAAACACGTGTTGCGATCACCCAGGTGACACCAAACTTTGCGAGACTTTTGCCGCCACATGCTTTCTATATTCAAGTTACATTGCCACTGCTTCTTGATCAATGAATCAAGCGAGTTCTGCTCTACAGTAGATAATTGCCCATACTCTAATTTCTATTCTATAACAAAAAAATTGCTTTGAATCAATGCCAAAGCAATCTCCTGATTCCCAAACCCAACCCTATTCCACTGTCTCAGACGAGTTTCCATAAAGCTGAGCTTCTTAATGAGCTTGAGTTGACCTGAAAATTCATTGCAAGCTTCATCCCATATACCTTTTATGATATCTTTAAGATTTGGATGATGAAGCCAACAGTCCATGAATTTGAAAGGAATCCAACCTTTTTCTGCAGGTAAAGCCCTTAGGATTAAAGGGCAATGATCAGAGAACCCTCTTGGAAACCGTCGAAGAGACAAAAGGGGGAATTGCAAATCACAACAAGGACTACAAAAAATACGGTCTAGTTTACTCATGGATCCCCCATGAAACCAAGGTGTACAAACCCTCTGACATGTTGTACTCGATTAGGTTACAATCATCAATAAAAAGTCTAAAAGTCGTTGAACCAACCTTGTTAATGAAGTCGATGCTTCTGTCCCTTCGCAACAAAGTTTCATTGAAGTCACCTGCTAAAAACCAAGGACACTCAAAAGTAGCCTTCAGAATACGAAGGTCCTTCCAAAGAAGAAGTCTGCCAGCTTGATTGCAAGGGGTATAAACACCCACCACCGCCCCCGGAAAGCTAGTTGATGCAACCATATTATTCGATAGTTTCACCCACATTTAACTAGTGTTTTGCCTATGTTTTGTATATAAAATGCCTTGATATTCTTTGTTTTATGTTTTGAAGGCACTTTTGGATGAAAGATGCAAAAAGGAGTAAATTGAAGGTAATTGGCAGATTTGACGTTCAGTTGATGTTTTGTGCAGAGCGTGAGCTCTAAAGGTTGAAATGAAGTGATTCCAGTGGCATTAAAAAGCTAACATCCATACCTTTCTGGAAATCTAAGGCAAGACAATAAAATAAGGAAGAGCATGGAAATCGCAGCTTTCAAATTCAAATCACGCAATCTGCCAATGTTGACCTTTGGTAATTCCGACTTGAATATCTAGAGCTAAAAAAGTCCAATTGATGCAAACTCAATTGTTTTGGATTCCTAACTCAAAGGCCTATAAACGCTCCAAATTTCAGCCAAAAAAGATGTCATATGAGGGAGATATGATTTTTCAAAGATGACAATTGAATTCTGCTAGCAAACAGGTTTCGTGAAGAAACGAGTCCAAATTACGTTCCGAAGCATCTAAACCGACATCCAAGTTTTTATTTCAGCAATGTAGCTCCTCTAAGTCAAAGCTTGAAGATTTCATGCAAAGTTATCTCTCCTTTTTTAGGAAAATAGTTATTTAACTACTTAAATGTAAATTGTCTACTTAAAGGAGGATTATTTTGTAAAATAGAGATTAGGGTTTCCTAGCATATAAAAAGAATGAGAGAAGAGAAGGGGGGCAGCCACCCAAGAGGAGAAAAACGCCCCCCTCCTCTAAGAAACCCTAAATCATGCATTCTTCCATCTTTTTGATTAGTTGTTCAACAAACATGCAAGGATAAACTCATTTTCTTTGTTGCAAGGACACGGAAACCTTCAGATTTCAAGAACTGTGAGATTTATTCTTCCATTTATTTTCAGTTTGTATTATGAATGAGTATGTTTGTTTTCGTATGCATATTTCCTATAATTGTTTATCTTAATTTGCTAGAGCGGACTCTAAGTTATTATTATGAACAATCTATTGCTAAGTTTGATATCAAAACCGGAGTTGTGGTATATAAACTTGTGAAGCAACTAAGTTTGATAATTGTAGTGGAACTACGTTATTTAACTTAGGGAGAACATTCGATCAAAGCAACATAAGCAAACAACTTTGTTGTTAAGATTAATGAATTTATCTAGATCTTAAGGCCGCAATTGGATTAAATCATTAGTGCAGACACTGTGATTATTTGTTAGTTAGGGTTAGTTCTACTGCGGATCCTTTAATTAACCAACATTAAGAAAAGATAAAAAAATCAAAATATAAACTGGAGTTTCGTTTCAAGGATCAGTTCTGATTTCTATAGGTAGATGTGTGATTGCGATCAAGGTTTGTTCTCTTGATAATTTTTTTGATTTTATTAAATTTTGTTTTATAATTTTCTGTTTTCTTTTGCTTTAGCCTAGATAACGTCCAAACCCCCCCTAATTGCATATCATCTAGCATAAAAATCTGACTTGAACCTTCCTCGTGGGATCGACCCCTTGCTTGCTCTATACTATCTTGTGTGTTGTGTTTGAAGCTAGGGTAATTAATTTGTGCGACCGCGACATCGCAACAAATTTTAGCGCCGTTGCCGGGGAAGTAATTTTAGTTGATTCTTGTGCTATTATTTTTATTTGCTGTGATTTTTATTTCTTTTTCTGAAAAAAAAAAATTTGCTTGTTGCGGTACTGTTCATTACGGCAGCGGTACTGTTCAAAACAGAGTTTTTGGTAGAATTAGGTATCAACCTTTTGTATCCTGAAGGGAAACGATGTTCTAAAAAATACTAGTGGTAAACCACTAGCCCCACTCTATCGAGGCCAAATTCCGCTGTTTTCTAGGGTTTTAGGCAGTTTTAGTTTTCTAACGTAAGATTTTCGTACAATTTGCATTGTTTTCGATCTCTTGTGTGGTTGGTTTCTTTTGAGTTTTCTTGATGATTTATGCCAGTAACCCGTTCTACTAATGAAAGTCAAGTGCAATTAGATCTCGAAATAGAAAAAACTTTACGCAGGTTACGAAAGGAAGCTCGCCTCAACACCATGGCTAATGCACGACAACAAACACTCAAAGAGCTTACTGCTCCTAACGTGGAAAATCAGCCATTGTGCATAAACATCGATAATAATGTAAACTTCAAGCTCAAATCTGGTTTTGTCTTGCAGGAGAAGATCCCCATACTCATCTCAAGGAGTTCCATATGGTTTGTATTGGCATGAAACCGAATGGAGTTGACGAAGAACAGGTTAAGTTGAAAGCTTTCCCTTTCTCTTTAAAAAGGGCAGTAAAAGCATGGCTTTTCTCCATTCTCCCAGGTTCAATTGGAACTTGGAATAGCATGAAGAAGATCTTTATTGAGAAGTATTTCCCAGCATCTCGAGTTGCCAACATAAGGAAAGAAATATCTGGGATTCAACAATCTCATGGAGAGACACTTTTCGAGTATTGGGAAAGATTTGAGCAACTGTGTATTCAATGCCCTCATCATCAAATACCCGATCAGCTGCTCATTCAATATTTCTATGAAGGATTGATGTCTACTTACCGTAGTATCATTGATGCTGCAAATGAAGGGGCATTGGTAGATAAGACACCCGAGGCTGCACGCCAATTAATCTCAAACATGGTAGCCAACTCGAAATAGTTTAGCACTCGTGGAGACTTCGCAAACAAACGAGTAAATGAGGTAAGTATTTCTAACCTTGAGAATAAAGTTAATGATCTTACTTCTCTTGTGCGTTCTTTAGCTTGTGGCAATGTACAGCAGGTGAAAGCTTGTAGTATATGCTCTTTACAAGGACATGCTTCAAATATGTGCCCAACAATGTAAAAAGATTACATTGAACAAGCTAATGTTGTTAATGGAGGATTTAATGGACAGCCTCAGCATAAGTATGATTCTTTTTCCAACACGTACAATCCTGGATGGAGAGATCATCCTAACCTACGGTATGGGAACCAACCTCAACAAGGCAATCAAGGCCGACAATTCCATCTCCATGGATTTCAATCCCAACAGAATTATCAAGCAAGACAACCCCCTCCATTCACAAACTCCAATGTTATGGGGTCGTCATCCAATGATGATCTTCATGAGATGATGAAAACTTTGGCTTCTAACACTATGACCTTGCAATAAAATGTCATGTCTTTTTAACAGGAAACAAGGTCAAGTATTCACAACTTGGAAAAGCAAATGGGGTAAGTAGCTTCAAGTGTAGGGAAATTGGAATCACAAATGAATGGAAAATTGTCATCCCAAGCATGGAATCCAATAGAGAATGTTAGTGCGATCATTCTGCGGAGTGGGAATGAACTTGAAGAGAAAAGGTCGAAACAAATTAAGATGGAGAAAGAAGAAGAGATAGAAACTGAATTAAGTACAAAGAAGGAACATCTTCATCCTCCATAAACTGAAACATCGACCAACACTCCAAAGGTAAGTCCTCACTTAATGAATTCCAGTTTTAAAACAATTCCACCCTTTCCTATGAGTTCTTTTAGGTCAAAGAAAGAGGACAAAGAAAAAGAGATTGTAGAGGTTTTCAAGAAAGTAGAACTCAACATTCCTTTGCTTGATGCTATCAAGCAAATTCCCAAGTATGCCAAATTCTTGAAGGAGTTGTGTACTACTAAGAGAGCTTTCAAACTAAAAGGTCATGAAATGGTAAATATGGGTGAAGTTGTATCTGTTGTTGTTCAAAAGAATATGCCTTTGAAGCAAAACGATCTAGGTGCGTTTACTATCCCATGTGTGATTGGTAATGCTAGTTTCAAAAGGGCCTTGTGTGATTTAGGTGCATCCATTAGTGTTATGCCCAAACATGTTTATGATTCTCTTAGTCTTGAGCCTTTAAATAAAACTAGCATTGTAATACAACTTACGGATCGTAGGTTTGTTTACCCACTTGGTGTGATAGAAGATGTCCTAGTCAATATTGATAGTTTGGTCATTCCACGCGACTTTTATATTCTTGATATGAAACATGATTCTTGTGATTCATCAAACAACACTCTTATATTGTTTGGGAGACCATTCTTGAAAACTGCCAATACAAAGATTGATTGTGGTAAGGATACTTTGTCTATAAAGGTAGGAGATAAAAAACTTGAATTTAATTTTCATGGTGCAATGACATATCCTTATAGCAATGTTTATTCTATCACATGTTATGACCAAGTTGATAAGTGTGTGCAGCAAGTTTGTGATTTTGATAGTGAGGATGGATTAAGCGTAGCTTTGAGCTATGGTTATGATGTTACCAAGATAGAAGAGATGGAGAGGCAAATATGTGTTCCCCAAAACGTGTATGACTCAGCATTGGATTTGCAAGCTTTGCAAATTTTTCTCCATGATGCAAGAGTCATTTACCCCATCACGAACAGTGAATGGGTGGCGCCTATCCTTTTGGTGCCCAAAAAGATTAGAATTACGTTGGAAGAGATTTGAAATGATGCTTATAAGAATGCAAGGATTTACAAAGAAAAAACTAAAAGTCTCCATGACCGAATGATTACAAGAAAAGAGTTTAATGTTGGAGAAAAGGTCCTTCTTTATCATTTGCGTTTGAAACTTTTTCCTGGAAAGTTGTGCTCCCATTGGATTGGACCCTTTGTTGTTTCTAATTTTTTTTCTTATGGTGCAGTTGAAATTACAAGTTTAGAAACAAACAAAGTACTCAATGTCAATGGACATCGCTTGAAACCTTTCCATGAAAGTTGGACGGCAGAACTCACCGCTTCTGTAGAGTTAGCTGAACCAATCTATGAAGAATGAGCATGCCACATGTCAAGCCAATGACATAAAACAAAAGCGCTTACTGGGAGGCAACCCAGCACACAAAGAAAAAAAAATTCAGATTTGCTTTCTTTTTCCTTATCTTTTATTTTTTTGCATTTTAATTTATTTTTTGTCATTCTCTTATGTTCCTTTGCTTTTATTTCAACATTAAGGACAATGTTGTGTTTTAAGTGTGGGGGGTATTGGGAGAATTTTGGTTTTCTTATTTTAGTTTTCTTTGTTGTTCTTTTAAAAAAAAAAAATGTGTTTGATCTTTTTAACTCCCATTGGTTTTTGAGAATATGAGTATTATGTATGAGAATTAATTGAGATAGATGAAGATATAAATCAAATGAAGGAATATGCATGCAAATTTTAAGATTTAATTGGTTTAAGGATTGACTTTGAGAATATGCCATGTTGACTTTATAGTGTTATACCAATTCAAGCTTTTGAGCCTTCAACATTATATTCTTTAATTGTACATTCTTTCAATGATATGTATCTCTAGAACTTGCTTCATATCTTGTTGAGATTACATTCGCATTACACATATACATGAAGATGATAAAGGCATTAGGAATTTTAACCACTTGAGCCAAAAAGCCAACCTAAAGTATATTATCCTTAGTGAGCCCCTTTTGAGCTTGTTTATCTTTTCTTTGCTTTATCCATATATAAGCCTTAACTTTATATATGTTTTCCTTTTTCCCTGGCCAAGGATTAGTAGAGCATATACTTGTGATATCTTATGGAATTATGGTTGCAAATTATGTTAAAAGAAAGAAGACGTGATGCTTGATGAAAATATGGGCAAGTTGCCAAAGGTGAAAAACAAAAACAAAAAAAAGAAAAAAAAAGAAAGAAAGAAAGAAAGAAGTGTTCCTTTATGTTCTTAAGATTTTATGTAGAAAGAGCTTGAAATCAAAAGAAGTTAAGCATTGGTGATTAAAGATGGAAAATTTATGTGCTTTGATGGAATATCTTGTTTGAAATATCATTTTTTAGAATGCTCTACTTTCTTTGGTTTGAACCTTCTCTTTTACTCTCTTTTACCTCACCTTAACCTTAGCCCCATTACAACCAAAAATAAGACATTTAGATTCATGCATTACTTGTAATATGTTAGTAATAGAGATGAGATTGAAGAGCAAGCTTATGGTAGAACATATTCATTGATTGAATTTGAAGATTTAAACACATAAGCCCTAAACACGTGAGTGTTGGAGTGCATATCAATGAGAGGACCTATCACTTTGGTATGGCATAGATTTCATTTAAATCCCGACAATTAATTGAGTTTTGAAGTTTCCAAGTTTTTATTTCAACAATGTAGCTCCTCTAAGTCAAAGCTTGAAGATTTCATGCAAAGCTATCTTTTCTTTTTTAGGAAAATAGTTATTTAACTACTTAAATGTAAATTGTCTACTTAAGGGAGGACTATTTTGTAAAATAGAGATTAGGGTTTCCTAGCATATAAAAAGAATGAGAGAAGAGAAGGGGGGCAGCCACCCAAGAGGAGAAAAACGCCCCCCTCCTCTAAGAAACCCTAAATCATGCATTCTTCCATCTTTTTGATTAGTTGTTCAATAAACATGCAAGGCTAAACTCATTTTCTTGGTTGCAAGGACACGGAAACCTTCAGATTTCAAGAACTGTGAGATTTATTCTTCCATTTATTTTCAATTTGTATTATGAATGAGTATGTTTGTTTTCATATGCATATTTTCTATGATTGTTTATTTTAATTTGCTAGAGCGGACTCTAAGTTATTATTGTGAACAATCTATTGCTAAGTTTGATATCAAAACCGGAGTCGTGGTATATAAACTTGTGAAGCAACTAAGCTTGATAATTGTAGCGGAAGTTCGTTATTTAACTTAGGGAGAACATTCGATCAAAGCAACATAAGCAGACAAATTGGTTGTTAAGATTAATGAATTTATCTAGATCTTAAGGCTGCCATTGGATTAAATCATTAGTGTGGACACTGTGATTATTTGTTGGTTAGAGTTAGTTATACGGGATCCGTTAATTAACCAACATTAAGAAAAGATAAAAAAATCAAAATATAAACTGGAGTTTTGTTTCAAGGATCAGTTCTGATTTCTATAGGTAGATGTGTGATTGCGACCAAGGTTTGTTCTCTTGATAATTTTTTTGATTTTATTAAATTTTGTTTGATAGTTTTCTGTTTTCTTTTGCTTTAGCCTAGATAACGTCCAAACCCCCCCTAATTGCATATCATCTAGCACAAAAATCTGACTTGAACCTTCCTTGTGGGATCGACCCCTTCCTTGTTCTATACTATCTTGTGTGTTGTGTTTGAAGTTAGGGTAATTAATTTGTGCAACCGCGACATCGCAACACTAGTCAAGACATTCTGCCTAAATAACCCGATCCAACCATGATCATACTCCATTGATGATACCGCAAACTTAGAGTTATCCCACATAGCCAGAATGCCCCTTTTAGTACCTTCAGCCTTGTTACCAAACCAAGAAACATTACTGACGTTCCATAACCAAAAAACCAATTTGTCTGAGTAATTTTATAACTTGGTTTCAAACAAAAAAACAAACCTCTATATCAAAATTCCTGATTAACTTTGAAACTGTCCTCTTCTTTCCAGCTAACCACAAACCACAAGAATTCCATGAGAGAATCTGCATAAGAAAAGAGATTTAAAATCCTTACATAACAAAGAGGAACAGTTGCTTATTGGGATGCTTCCCAATCAGCCTTCTCTTTACACCTTTGCTAATTTATATAGGATGTGAAGTCATTTAATTTGTTAGGTTTCTCAATCTGCAAAGCCTCCCCTATTTCCAGCATTAAACAAACCTCATCACCCTCGGAAGGTTTATTGTTTTTGCCATGTGCTAGCAAGTTCCTCCTGTTACACCTCTGAATTGTTGAGTCCTCAGTATCCATCTCACTCTTATTAACTGTTTCATTCAAACTCCCATAAGCTATAATCATCTTTGTACGTCGCAACTTCGTTCTTTTTTCTTTTTTCTTTTTTGGCAAATAGAGCAGTTGTAGTCTCTTTTGTGTTTGCTTCAGAGTGTAAAATAACACGATGATTCATGTGCTACAGTTCCAGAATTACTAAGGCTTAAGGATTATATGTTGATTGAAGGGCCAAATCATAGTTTGATCCAAATGAAATAGAGAGAACGTCAAATGGGCTTTGAGATCCACTATCCATGTGAGAATGAAAATTTTGACCATAAGCTGGACTTTCAATATAGGCCAATACAAAGGAGTCAAGGCCCAAGGCAGCTACAGGGCTTCTAACATCTTCTCTCAAAATAGGAGTGTCCCGTCCCATATATAGGGTAAGAGCATTGGAAATGGGACTGCATTTTATATAGCTACTGTCAGAAATAGGAAGATTATATGCCGTAATTTCTAGAAATCTCTCTAAAGAGGAAGCGGGATGTTGATCTTGCATCACATCAAGATGAAGAGCATTAAATATGACAAGAGAGCTATCATCAAAAGGTAATAGCTTGTCTCCATCCTTTGCTAGATCTGATTTTTCCAACCCGTTGTTGTCGCCCCCAAGAGTCCTTGTGACTGATTGAGACACACCTGTTTTATCCTCATCTGTGTCTACGTCATCAGCCACATCAACCGAGTCTAGCTATATGAATAGCTAAAATGCCTCTTCTTGTTTTGAAATGCTATTTCCATACTTCACTGTAGAAAAACTAAAAGTAAATGAAAGAACATGTATCCATTGAAAGGACATGATTATATTATATAAAAAATAACTAAATTAGTTATATAATTATATTAAAATTAATTTAATATAAAATACATTAAAATATAATTGGTTTTTTTAAATAACTTTTTATTTTTAGATTATTCATGAACAAAAAAACTATATTTATATTATTCAAAAAATAATTTTATTAATTTAGCTCTTTAATATAGCATCTTCTATTGGAGATGGTCTAAGAGTTGCAAAGTGGAAAATAATTAGAGAGGAAATAAAGGACAGGGAGTTATATAGTTATGAAGAGACCAAATGAAGAAAGAATTGGGCTTGCTTACTGATTAGTACTTAAAAGTGCATGTTAATAAGGTTTTATATCATCATTTTACACTTGAAGTATCAATAACTCCTTAACTAAAGCATGATTTATAATAACATACCTAATAATATAAGATACCTTTAATTTATGGTAAATTTTCATCTTAAATGCAGGCCTATCACATAAATAAAAGGATTGATTGATGAGTTTAAGTATTGAAATTGAAAGGACAAAGAGAGGGTCAAACCTAGAAAAGAGATGTTGGTGCCATCCAAACTAGAACACTTTCGGTAATTGGGTCATATCTCGAGTTCTAGATGTCCAAATGATCTCAAATTTTTACACAGATTCAGTAAGACATGTGCCTACAACTTTCATATGGAGGCCAAGATCTAACAAGCCCGTTTTCAAGTCCAAATTATAGCAAAATAAAGAAGTCTGAATCTGTCCTACAACCCAGACACTATTCAGTGTTCAGCCTATATCTCGAGTTCTAGAAATCCAAATGACCTCAATGAGAAGACAATTTCCTATAACTTTCATAAGTATAGGTGGATCCAGTTCTGATGCTAGCAATGACCTTTTATTCAGACAAGAAGATAAGAATTTTTACCAAGTTAGGAGTTGGCCACCCACTCAACAATTAGTCATCAAATCAATAGTTCCAAATTTTGGCCTATAAAAAGAGACATTTGCCATGCATTTAAAGGCTTGGTTGTTCAGATAAAGAATTTGCTTTCTCTCTTTATATTTTTTGTAATTCTAAAGTTTTGCTTTCATTAATATCTTGTTTATGCTTTTCATTTCATTTCCTTTACTTAGTTAACTTGTATCTTATTTATGTTCTTGTTTTGTTTATTTATGTTTCTCTTCTTCATTATGTTTAGCTAAGTTCATTATATCAAGGTGCAAAGGTTACACTAATGGTGTAAGAATAAGTACATTGTAAACTCAACATGGACCTTAATGTTTAATATTAACATGTCTTATCTTTTTATCTTACTAATTCTTAATACCTTGCTTGTTAAATGGTTAATCTAGATTTGTGTTGTATAACACTTGGTACAACAAATGCTTGGCACTCTTATAGTCCAACCGTATGATATTACCTATACCTGTGCTATAAAAGAAACTTGATTTGTTGTTAATATAAGTTAGCATCATGAATTCCTGACTATATTTAAAAGTTTGATGTTACTTAAATAAGATAATTAATATGATCATGTTAATAATTTATAATAAGCTATTAATGACAAATCATCCGATTGGAACCTCCTTTGTGTGTGGTTTCTAGTTGAGTAATAAGAGTTTATATTATACTTGTTTGAAATACCATTAGTGGATCCTCTAACCTTGACACTTGTTTTTATCATTGTTTAATTATCACATTGATCTTCCGTCTTAAAATTTTCATCAACTTCTCCCTCTTCTTCTTTATTATTATTATTATTATTACTACTACTACTACTACTACTATTATTATTATTACTACTACTACTACTACTACTACTACTATTAATATTATTATTATTATTACTATTATTTTTATTATTGTTGTTGTTATTATTGTTGTTGTTGTATTGTTATTTATAATTTATACAATTAACCTCTCTGTGGTTCGACCCCGGTCTTGCCGAGTTATTTATTACTTCGACACTGCTACACTTGGGAGAAGACATCAATCTTTTGGTCGTGTCACCAACATCCTATGCTTTTCTAATCAATGGTTTCCATACTATTTATTTCTGTTGTCACGTGTATAGAGCATTATGACGATTATTTTTTAAAATTGAAAATGATCGAGAATGGTATGGGACAAAAAAAATAAGAAATTCTTATTTTTTATTAATAGAATAAAAAAAATAAAAAACATCACCTAGTATTTAACAATTATTTATATAATTTCAATACTTTTCCCTGTTTTCATAACATGCAAATCATGTTCCCTAAACATGCTTATATCATAAACTTTCAAGATTAAATCTAACATTTATCCCACATCATATTTCTCTCACATACACATCAAATTAACATGTAATTTCTCTAATTTCCATTCAATTTCTCCATTTCCCCAAATTTCCATCATGTATCACAACATGTTAATATCCATTAAGTAAAAAATTCTCGTACAATTATCATTTCTAAAGCTTCCATATAAATCCATGAATATGCATATTACAAAATCATACCAAATTTCACATCCATGATTTTCCCAACACTTATACAACAAAAAATCCACATTAAAACTCTTTCCCAAATATAGTTTACTCATATCTATACATCAAATGGGCATTCATTATCACACAATTTAAGCAAAGTTTTTCATCTCCTACAATATTCTCCATGGTCGACCCTAATTACACCTATCTCCCCTTGATTTTTTTTAATTTTTCTCTTAATATTTTCTTCCTGTCATCATTTTCATGTCAAACAAACCACCCTTTTCCTCAAAAACTTTTCATGAATCCTAGAATTAAAAATTATGAATTTTTTTTTCTTCCCCATAAAACAAAGTATCTTACAGGTTTAGTTGAGAAAAAGTCTTTTACCTTTATTAGAAAACTCAATTGAATGAGTGTTTGTTGATTCCTTCATAGAGCAAACCTCACCAAAATCCAAGCTTTCTCTCTCTAGCTTTTATATATTCCATCACATTCTCTCTCTTTAAACTACCCCCCTTTGATTTGTTTTCCTAGATAGAAACATTTTTAAACCCTCTTAACACTCAAATCTTGGAGGATCACCATTTAATTTCTTTTAAAAAAAATAGAGCAAAATCAAGCTTCTTCGTCCTTAAAAGAGCTTTCAACTAAAATAATACCAAAAAAGTACCCTGGGAAATTGTTTTATTAGATTATGACAATTCCATTACTAAATATCTTTATCATATTTCTCTGTATTTTTACCCTACTATTAGTATTATCGCAAGGTCTTTCTAAACTCTGATTGACTTGAATTTTTATTCCAAGATAGAGAAATATATCGAGAGACTTCTTGTAAGATTTCAACCCGATCCAATAGTTAAATTAAGATTTATGCTTGATATCTTAAAACTAAATAGTAGGTAGTTTTACGCAAAAATTCAAATTTATGTATTATTTTATTTACTTAGATACTCAATATTTTTGAATTAATTCATGGGCACTCTCATTCATAATCATAAAAAGATTTTCCTCATAGTATTCATCACTTTTGGTCAAAATAGTGTGATTGTATGATGAGCTTATATTGGCGATCAATATTTTTCACGTATAAAATCATACATTATTTTATTTATAATTCCACTCTATTATTATTATTATTATCGTAGTGTGGACGACGTTGAATGGTGGATTTGTCTCCTAGATCGAGGTGATTTTGGATGTGTTGAGATTAATCATAAAATTATGATTAATAGGATTCATAGGTTGCCATCTTGTTTTGGTCACTAGAAAACCTAATGGTCTACAAGAGTCTGAGTAAGCAGATTAGTTGTGCATAAAGAAAACGCATCACGCCTCACGCACTCTACCTATGGTAAGCTACATTATTGATTGGTTGTTTTTTTTTCTAAGTCATGTTTCTATTCGTTGATATGTCTAAGGTTCAAAAAAAATCATTCTCGATAAGGAGATTTCTGTCTTATCGGGTTAAAACCTAACCATTCTAAGACCAAGATTTTAATGGTGTATTTAATTCTATTTTTGTATCTTTAATACAGGGAGATATACTTTATAGTGTGATTTTATACCCTTAAATATTAAAGTCTATAATTAATTCCTTACATTTTATTTTTTTCTAATTCATTTAATTTAATACCGAGAATATGCATTACATTGTAAATTCACATCCCAAATATTAAAAAAAAAATTATTTTGGTGTTTTTGAAATTTTGGTCAAATATTAATGAATAATAATAAACTTGTTATGATACTCAGTAATTGATTTTTGTGTTTTTCAAAGTATGATAAAAATATAATTTTTATTTTATTTATAAAATATGCATTAAAATTTTTAGAACTTGGTCATACGCACACAAATAAAAACATGTTTTTTTTCAAATAATGAATTTTCTTATTTTTTTGTATCTTTCTAAAATATATATATATAATACTAGGTTAGTATCTTACAATGTAAGATTACAACCCAAATATTAAATAAAATGGTTGGAAAATGTGCGAGGGAGCCACAACAATTTTAAAATGGTCTCTAAATGTTTTCTAGAATTTTTTGATATTATTTAAGGTTGTTTGGCTAAATCACAAAAGAGAAAATAAACATTGCTGGGAAATCAGTAGGGCATGTTTGCCAAACACGTTCTTAACTAAAAATCAAAGCCTTAAAAAAATCTTAAGGCTGTGTTTGGCAAACAACCTTTAAGGATAAAAATTGCCTTTTTTTTCTTTTGAAAATTTTAAACCATCCAAACACTATCTTATTAAAAATAGACTCAACCCTGCCATGTGGGTTTGGCTTCCTGGCCCAACCCAACAAACACGGCCCAAAATCAAAAAAGAAAGAACAAAGATCAATAGGGGGAAAGCATTTGAATTTACTTAAGAACATGAAGAAAAACCTAGAAAATGTAGATTCAAAACTAGATCAAATCATGTCAAATTGATTAAACTCAAACCTTATGCTTACAACTTCAAACAAACCTAACAAGCTACTCAAAATAGCCTAATCCAACAACAACATTAATACTTAACATATCTTTCCATGATTTCAAAATTGATTAACTAATCATTAAAACATGCTAAGAATGTATCTTAAAATAACATTTAACACTCTAGTAAACAATCTTAAACATCAAACTAAACCTGAAAGAAAAATTAAACATGCATATGCATACTAAATTATGGCATAACTAAACATCTAAAAAACAAGCATCCATTACATTTAAACTAACAAAAAATTTCAAAAGAGGCCTAACAAACATTTTGAGCATCAATTTAAAAGACAAAATAAAGGTGGAAGGAGTGTGCTCATTGAGCTCCATGGCTTATTTTGATCTAAAAAAATAGGTATTATTTTTCTTTTAATTGTTTTAAAATGTTCTTTATTTCTTAGGTTAGGTTTGTCTAGAATGTTTCTTCAATCTTTGGTTTTGGTTTGGGTTGTTGGTTAAAAACTTTTGTAGGTGTCATAGAGACAACCATGGCTTCTTTTGATCTTGCATGCTTTATATCTTTGTTAAATTCTTTCTTTGTTTTCTTCTTGTCACAATGATCACTTAGGAAATAACTTATATGACTTGCTACTTGGATCTCCAAGTCATAGGCTCTTATAACGAGTTGTTCAAAAGTGAACAACATATTCCCTTAAAAACTATATAAAACTCCCATTGCATTTGATGTACACCCATGTCTATGAAAGAGGCTTCACTTATCTTCTCCTTACAACCAAGGACTAAGCTCCTCTATTTTTCAATATAGTCCAAGACTAGTTCTTTCTTCTTTTGCTTAGTGCATGCAAGTTCTGGTAATCTTACAACTTATTGAGTGTTGTAGAAGCGTGTTAGGGATTCTTGCTTTAATTGGTCCTAACTATCTAGTTTTCCAACTAGAATCTTAGTGTACCTGTTTACAACAACTCCTTTTAGAAGCAAAATGTTTCAACATCGAGTCTCTACATATTTATGCATTGTTACAAGTCTCAATAAATGAGTAATATGTTGGTTTAGATTGTCTTTACCTTCAAATTATTGGAACTTTGGAGCTTGATAGTTTGGTGGCATCCTCATTTCATCAATGTGTTTAGTGTATAGATTGGCATGCATATAAAAAAGAATAAGGAGTACCTTCGTACTAAGCACAAATAGTTTCTACAATCATATGTTGTAGTTGTTGGAAAGTATGTAAGCTCATTGATGATCCAGTAGTGTCCCTTAAAGTATTTTGCATTATTTTTTAATCATGTTGCTCTTGTTTTTGTTGCACTTTGGCTTTTTAAAGGATTTTGGTTAGTATTATTCCTAGATAGCTCTCCAATCCTTTAAGTGCTTTCAACAGATAGATTTTGAGTTTCTAGTTGATCCATCAATATAGCGATTTAAGCATCCTTTTTTCTCAATAGATCTTTTTAGCTTCTCCATTTCAAAAGACATATGATGGATACTATTCTCAAAAAGTGATGTCTTAGTGATCATGACTTGCATTTGAGAGTCAAAGTCAGATGAAGATGAGTAACACTCTCATCTTTGTCTAGAAGAAATCATAGAATGAGATCTAAACTTTGATCTCATGCTTGAGTTGGTGGAACCTCAATCCCTTCTTACAGATTTGAAAAGGGAGTCTTCAAACTTATATTTTAAGAAAATTTCTTTTTTTCCCTCTCATTGAGAATTTTCTTAGTGGAAAAAACAATTTGGACTTTAAAGACTGAGTCTTTAGGCGAGTGGCTGGCAAGGTATCAACTTCAACACCTTGAGAGTTAATTGAAGAATGGCTCGCATGCTTTATATTTTTCAGATCAGATAGTAGATATGTTAAGTCAAGAGATAAGAGGAAGCAAATGTCCCACCAAGCGTGGCAAAAATTTATACACATAAAATTTCATGTATTATAAATACATTAAAATGATGACAAAATTACAATAATAAATTTGATTACAAGAAAAGGTGGAAACTCTCTTAAGGTGCTCTTCACGTACATAAATTCTCTAATTAACGGTCATATCAGGATTTTGCTTTGGATGGGAAGATATTCACATGAGCCCAAAAGCTTTAAAGATGTGAGATATAAACATGATTTGATGAAGATGAAGAGTGTTGATACAAGTTTAAAAGCTTCAACTCTAAGATGTATAAATTTAGCTTGATTTGATGAAGATGAAGACTATTCATACAAGCCCAGAAACTTTAACTGTGTGAGATCTTAACTTGATTTGATTTGATAAAGGAATGAGTTTTGATCCCTTGTTTTCTTTGATTTGACTTTAATGAAGAAAATGATTTTGATATCTTGCTTCCTTGATTTGATTTGAATTTGTTTGAAAGAACTTCCATGTATTTGTGCATCGTCTTTAGTCTCTATTTTTTTTTTCCTTCTTCTCTTGTGTTTTCTCTTTTGTTTTATGTCTTCCCTCTTGATTTGGTGACTTTGTTGTCTATTTATATAGAAATCACGTAAAATTTACCTCAAATGTCCTTTATCTAGAGGGTATTTTAGAAAAATTGATATGAAAACTACTTAAAATACCTTTAACTAGAGGGATATTAAATTAAGAATCATGAAATGTAATTGGACTAAGTTTTTTAATTTAATGTGAGTCCAAACACAAACAAATTTAATTTATTTGGTATTAAAAAAACCAGATCATAGATTAGACTTATAAAGATTTTAGAGTCTATATGATAAAAATGATTTTTTGCTTTAATCGCTTTTCTTTTAAAAGAATCAAAATGAATCAGACCGATAGTTTCATGCCTTCAAACAAGGATTAAGTTTCTAGTGATCGCAATTTTCCCAATTAGTATAATGAAGTAACGAGTGAGACCTATTCTATTATGTAGTTTAAAACTAGTTGGGTTTTTCACAAAAATGTTCAATTAGAGAGAGAAAGAGTAGTTTATAAATAAATAAATTATAAGAATATTTATCCGAATTGATGTAATAAATGAAAACTGATGATCAAGTCATATTTCCTAGAAACACTAAATTCTTTTCATAAACATGAAGATATACTTGTTTTATCGATTTATACAAAATACACTAATAGAAATTCGTTTAATAGCAATGGATTTACCGACGAAATATTTCTGTCGATAATTTGAGGTTAAACTTACTAACGGAACTTTTTCTGTCCGTAATTCAGTCGGTAACTACCAACGGAAAAATTCCATCAGTAGTTACCGACTGAATTACAGACGAAAAGTTCAGGATTAGAAAAAAATAGTTCACTGACGTGGAGGTTTTTGCAAGTGATTTTTACAGACGGAATCACCGAGGGATTCAAAACGACAGCTTCGTATGGTGACGTGACCGGTTCACCGTTTAAAATGCCAATGAAATTACCAAGGGATTCAAAATGGCAGATCCATACGGTGACATGTCAATTTTTCCATCAAAATAGCCGACAAACTCACCAACGGAATAAGTTTGTCGGTAAAACCGTCGGAAAAAGTTAATATATGCCCTCTCCGCCGACCCTCTCCTCCCCTATTTCTCCTTCTTCTTTCTAATCCCAACTCTCCCCATCTACAAACAACCAGCCCCCCCCTCCCCCTCAAAGAAAAATCTCCCTCATCTCAACATAACAAGTTATATTTCTTGAAGTTTTGTGGTCACAGCATCCGTGTTCTGATTTACCGACGGATTTTATCAATTTTTGTAAGTAATTCTATCTTTTTAAATTTTAACATTTAAATGTCAGTTTTATTATTTTTTTTAGTATATGTATTTTGTTAGTAGATGTACATGTTTTATTGTTATTTCTCAAACAAATTTGTAGTATATGAATGTATAATTTTATACCTGTTATGGTTTGTTTTAGATTTTGTAAGATTGTATTTGTTTGTAAATTGTTAAAACTTTATGGAATTACCGAATTACATGTGTTGTTTTGAAATAATTAATAGCTTGCTTAATGGGTCCGTTTTAAGTTTTATCAATGGTATTGCGGAGTTGTAATTTCTGTAAATTTATATATATTAATTTGTATGGACGTTGATAAATGATAATAAATATTTAATATTTATGAGAAGTTGTGATTGGTTTGTTGGATAATCTCAAGGTAAATCAATATTTTTGCAAGTTTATTTACCTAACTTAGTTAATTACTACATGTTATCATCATAATTTTATAGAGGTTTGATATAAGTCATGGATGATCATTCATGGATGTATCGAGATTCACCCCAAGGATTGTGGAGGATGGATTATTGTAACGGGGTTCAGGGTTTTATTAATTTCGCAACATCTATTCCCAAAAATTTTACTGGAGGCGGTATTAGGTGTCTATGCAGGAAGTGTCAAAATAAAAGGTATCTTCATCCAAATATTGTAATGATGCATCTTTTACACAAAGGGTTTATAGAGAATTATCAGTGTTGGTATGCACATGAAGAAGTATTTGTTAGTAAGAGGAGAATGGGAGAAAGGGTGGTTGGGTCAACTTCTAGTGCTAGCAATGGTTGGGTCAACTTCTAGTGCTAGCAGCGTGCATGAAGCGGCAAATGACAACACTAATCCTTATAGAAATATGGTTATGGATGCAATGAGAATGAATCAAGGTAATGTTAGTCAATGTCCAATTGTAGAAGAAGACCCTAATGCAGATGCAGCTAGGTTTTTTGATTTGTTGAAAGATTCTAACGAACCATTATGGGATGGCTGCACAAACCACAGTAAATTATCGGCCATAGCACAGGTGTTCACCATCAAGTCAGATCACGGGTTGAGTGAGGCCGGGTATGACAAAATTATTAAATGGGCAAGAAGCATTTTACCTGAATGGAACAGGCTGAAAGAGAACTTCTATGCTGCAAAGTTCATAATGAAACCCCTCAGTTTAGAATACCAGAAAATTGACAAGTGCCCTAACTTCTGCATGTTATACTACCTTGAAAATGTTGAGATAACCGAGTGTATGACATGCGGGCATTCCCGTTACAAACCCAGAACTAGTAAGAGAAAGACTCTAGTGGCATATAAAAAACTTATATACTTTTCAATCACACCTAGACTGCAGAGGTTATTCATGTCACCAAGGACTGCTGAGCACATGACATGGCACCAAGCACATGATGTGGTTGATGGAGTGATGGTGCATCCTTCTGACGGCGAAGCGTGGAAACTCTTTAACAGTGTGCATCCTCACTTTTCAGCTGAATCAAGAAATGTGCGTCTTGGGTTGTGTACAGACGGATTCAACCCATTTGGGTCATTTGCTGCTCTTTATTCTTGTTGGTCAGTCATACTCATAGTTTATAACTTGCCACCGGGAATGTGTATGAGGCCAGAGTTCATGTTTTTATCTACTGTCATACCCGTTCCAAACAGCCCAGGCCGGAATATAGATGTTTGTCTTCGACCGTTGATTGATGAGGTGGCGCAGTTGTGGTCCTCCAGAACACTGACTTATGATATATTGAGGAAACAAAATTTTCTATAAGATAGAGAAAGTAGTTATTTCACTTGTTAAGAGGCAATATCTCCCAAGACTTGTTTACATACAATATGTGAAAAGAAAAATGATTTTGGTAATACTAGACGCTGATAGTTTATTCAATATCTAATCAATTAAGAAATGTTTTAATCATGGATTCAAAATCCAGTTTGTCATTAAAACTTGCCCAGGAATTGCTCAAATAAATTAAACAATGCTAACTATTGTTTTGTAAATCCAATATGAATGGTATGCTTTTAATGAATTTAGTGTAAATATCAGCCACAAGCTAATGCTGTAAAGTTTCTCCTTTTTTTTCACACAGAGAGTGTTCATAGGGATCAACACAATCACTAGAGTTTCTTATCGGGATGAGCCAACAATCATAGAATGGGAATTAATGAATGAACCACGCTGCCAGGTTGACTCCTCAGGAAAGACTGTAAATGTATGAAACAATGTTAGCAACCATGAATAAGCACATGTAGCCATCGGGTTAATTATAATATCATCTGCTAACGATCTCCTTGAAATATAACAGGGATGAGTTCAAGAGATGACACCCTATGTTAAATCCATTGACAACAAGCATTTGTTGTCAATAGGCAAGGAAGGCCTTTATGGGCACTCGATTCCTGACAGGAAGCAATACATTCCTGGTTACCAAGTCGGCACAGATTTTATTAGCAACCATCTTGCTCGGGAGAATATTGATTTTGCCACAATACATGCATACTTATAGGGTATTTGGGCAGCATGATAATGCACAAATGGCATTCATGCAAAGGTGGATGTCAAGTCATTGGATAGACTCGAAGACAACATTGAAGAAGCCTTTGGTTTTTGCTGAATTTGGGGAAGGATCCAGGGTACAGTACAAGTGTGAGGGATTCTTTCTTGAATACAGTCTATATATACAAGCATCTACAACTTTGCTAGAAATGGAAGGACGTTTCGTGGTGGCTTGGTTTGGCAAATCTTGGCTGAATGCTTGGCATCATATTATGATGGATACGAGATTGTTTTATCTCAAAATCCACCAACAAGCAATGTCTTTGCTCAACAATCTAGTAAGATGACGACTCTCGAACAAATTCATACTGAGAAGCTGAACTTGAATGTATATATAGGATTGAGTTAGAAAAGCATTTCAAGTAGTCCATTATCTCTATGAAGCTAGTGAGAGAAAGATTAGAAGCAGAAGATGGACATTTATGGGTAGTCTAGCAGTCCATTATCTCAATGAAGCTAGTGAGAGAAAGGTGCTAGTGAGAGAAAGGTTTTGACCTAGTTACTGGGTTTTGACTGAGTCACCAGGTTTTAACTGAGTTACCGAATTCTCGAGTTAATTTTATTTTTTTAAATCAAAACAACATCATTTTAGTTAAAAAAAAAAAACAAAAATTAACGGGTTGCAATTGAATCGCCGGATCATCCCGAGTTTTTTTTTATTATTATTTTTTTAAACTCGGTCCGGTTTTAGCTCTGGACTGTCAGGTCCCAGATCAAACCATCGGGTCAACCTCGATTTCAAAACTATGGACAGCATTATCAAGAGAAGGCCTTGCTTTTATATATATATATATTCTGGCTATGGCTAAAAGACAGTGACCTTGGCGATTGCTCTAACATAATGTTAGGTCAAAAAATCAGAATCATCCGTCCTTTGTAGAAAATATGACTTCCTCTCTCTAAAAAGTTTAGTGTATGAACCTACGAGAAAAGGGGTATAATGACAACTTAAGTCAGGTATTTTTCAACTTTCAGGCTATCCGATTAGATTTGAACAAGAAAGATTATACTCGAGCCAAATGGAAAGATCAACATAAATCCCTCATTTCAAACAAATAAAAAGTAAAAGACATACACCATAGGATTAGATTTAAAGAGTTAGAGATGAATACCCACTAGATCTTTTTTATTATTGATATCGCCTGCTTCCGCTTCTAATCATCTAAGTGTTTAACTGCCTTTTAAATCATTTTTAAAGTTGCTTTTCACGATTAGTATTAAAATGATACGTTTTATATTTTTAAATAATTTTAATTATAATTATTAAGTATGACTCGAGAATTGACCGACTAAAAAATCAAATTTCAGATCAAAATTAACCCGGTTTAATTTAGAAAATAAAATACATTTAAATTTTGAATATTATGCATGGAAAAAGTTTTAAACCAATACATACTAAATATATATTCAATTAAAAATCAGTTTTAAAAAGAATGCATACCAATCTCTACATCGCGGCCAGAATGGGCAACAGACTCCATCTTTATTATTTCTACCAGTTGGAACTGGGTGTGTTTGAAGAATACAATTTTCCTGCCAAAGCTATTCCCGATATCAAAATCTCAACTGAACAACGGCTTGATACAAAATTACAAGGTGAAAAATAGAAATATTGCTTACAGTTTTAACCACAACATACTACAAACTCACAGCCACAACCAGTAATCAATAACAAACCACACAATCTCCAATACCTATTGTGGCTGAATATCTAATGTTCAACATTTGACATAACACAGCCGTCTCTGCGCATTGGATGATTTTACTTCACGAGCGCACTTCCCAGATCTCTTCTTCCTCTTCTCATATGGTAAAGGCAATCCAACTCATTATAGCAAATCTAGAAGAGGGGGTTGTTCAGATTGTGGCTTTGCATGGCTAGACCTCAAGGTTGATGTGCCACCCCTCCCTCTTCCTCTTCCTCTGCCCACAGCACTTGTTGGGGGTGGAGCAAGTTTTATTGCAGTCTGCTCATTCTTGCTGGAACCAAATATGGATCCAAGATCTGTCGACTTTGTGTTGTTATAAGAACCCAGAATTGATGTATTCTGGTTCTGTTTCAAGAAACCAATAGAGCTTTGGGGATTAGGACCACTGTTCAAACTACCAGAATTCACAGCAGAAGTGCCTTGATTTGGTTTCAATGGATCCAATGAACTTTGGTTGTTGAAGGCCCAGCTGATATTTCCTTTGTTCTGGAAATTCATAATGCCGGGTGTGTTTGTGATCAAATTCGAACTGTAACTATTTGGCTGCAGTCCTGTTGTGCCATTGTTAGAAGCCCCAGAACCACTAGATGTGCCACTTGGTCTTGGAGGCCAATCAGCAAAAGGATCTATTTCATTAAAACTTGAAGTCGATGTTGCTCCTGCATCCATTTGCTTGTTTCCAATATCTAACTGAGTTACAGTTGAAGATGCCCGTGGAGGCCATTCTATATCGATTGGAGGGCATGATACGGCTGTTTGCCTACTGGAAACTGCAGATGTCATGGGAGATTCTGATTGCAAAAATGTTAATTGAACTGGCTGATTAACAGAAATAGATGGAGTAGGTGATGAGTTGCTTGCTAAAGCCCGATGTGCAGTGGCAGATCCTTTTGAGACAGGACCCCAGTCCTCATCCCATGAGGTGCTACCCTTTGCTGCTGGTGCAACAGTACCACTTGTTTTGCTTGAGGCTTGAGGCTGAATCCCATTGGGAAAAGATGATGACTTCACCTCTGGAATTCCAGAATCTGTTACTGTAACTCCTCTTTTTTCTTCTATCATCCTATGATAAAAACCCCAAGTTTCAAATATATATATATATATATATATATATATATATATATATAAAGGTAAATTCATTAGCATGTTCGTGCAGAAAACATTAATAGATAAATTACTTAGAAAAAGAGAACTCAGATGATGAAAGAACAGTGGTTTTATTCTTCGGATAGTAGAAAAGGGTTTGATGGTCTGTGGGGACAACAAAATGCTGAATACCTGAGGATATCCTTCACAAAGAGCATATACTTGGCAAACTGCTGAACATTCAATTGCTGAGCAGTGAGCAGAGGTGTGAGAAGTGGAAGAACATGCTCTGTAACAAATTCTACTCCATGCTGACAAGAATTAACCAGGAAAATGAGAAATAATTTCTATACATACCACATGGAGATGAATACTAATATAGCTGCAAAAGATAGTCAACTACCAGATACCATTACCTGCTTGAGAATTGAGTTTGCAACACCAAGGGTACACATAAGGGTAGGAGGAGTACGATCAACTGCCGTACAACGTTGAATTGTTTGCAGGATATCTAAAATAGCATGTTTATCGAGTGTGTTAACAAGATCTCCAAAGCATAGCAGAGCATTGACTCTTACCTGCCAATATAAACATACAGTTAGTTTCAGATTATATACCCCCAAGGCCCACAGGGTCACCTATTGAAACAGAGAACAGTTAAAAACCTACTTTAATTACTGAATAGACTTTCAAATACTAGAAGAATGTAGTGATATGACCTCACACTGAGGATAGTCTAAGACGTATATAATTAACCTATGCTCTAGTAAATTCTTGCTGGGAAACTCCACAAAAGATTAACTAAATTCAACTCTATTAATCTAATATGAATTGACTTGTAAACTCAAAAACATACATACCGCAGCAACAGTTGTTTTGAGAGCTAATCCATGAACACGAGGCAAAATTGCTTGTTTCACCAGCTGAAAATAATTAAAATGAGTATATATTAAGACACTGTATGTAAGCACTTCAGCACCTCTCCAGTAAGGCATGCCAATAAAAAGTTACCAACCATTGTTTAGTAGCATTTTGCAAATGTTTCTGCCCCGTCATGCAGCAAGTTATTAACAAACACACGTGTACACACACACACACAATATATATATATATATATATATATATATATAAGCGACTAGGGTAAATTTATGAGTTGTGGACTTGCTTCTATTTATATAACCTCCATGGTCCAAGCAACTGGAATATTTAGGTAACAAGGAACTTTGATTATTCACAATGCCATGCTACCACAACATTGAGATTAATTAAAGAATTCAATTCCCCATGGGGGGGGGGGGGGGGGGGGGGGGGGCGGATTAATGGTTAGGAACTATTTGGGAGTTGGCATAAACTGGTGTTTTAATAAATAAAGAAATATCATATTAAATGAATGAAGTAAAATAAAGCCACAGCTTAAGCTCTTGGAGAAAATAAGCCATCCACAAGATTTCTTAAAAATTATCAATTCCATGTGTTGAACTTGCCATGAGGCTGGTTCAAGGCATGCATGTGAGAGTAATAAAATATACACCTTTCTCTAATAGAGTAAGCAAGATGTTCAAAAAAAGTGAAGTAAAAGTGAACCACTCCCTCTTATTAGACTGCCTGCCAGTCTCTCCCATTTCCCTTAATTTGCACCGAGGAACTTCTTTATCAGATAAACCAACCAGATGTCAACGAAACTTATTGCTAACATTCTGTGTTTAGAGTGTGTTTGGTAGTGTGGTAGCGGTTGCTTTTCAAATAGCTTTTCGTGCCGAAATACATGCCAATGATTTTTTTTTATTTTTTAAAAATCATTTTTAACATCAGCACATCAAAACGATCTAAAAAGTACAAACCGAACTCAATTTTAGCAAAAAAAAAAAAATTTGAATTTTGACAAAACACCGTTTGGAACGCAATGCCAAACGGTGTTTTAATCTAAAGAAGAAGAAAACCTTCCAGGGCATCCTGACCAAACTACCACTATCTAGAATTAATTAACAGACAACACAAACACCACAATTATTATAGCAGACAAGACAGATGCACACACTTAATAATAGGGATTCCATGTTTGGCATGCCACACGCACACGCGCGCGCGCGCAAGTCAGTGTCACAAGAGAGAGAGAGAGGGAGAGGTGATAAGAAGCATGGGGTTCTTCCATAATCTATTTGCACAAGGGTATTATGTAAGCTAAACAAAGATGCAAGTCATTAATATCAGCAGTGGATAAAATTCTATCTTTCAGTGTGGAGTTCCAAATATAACCATTAGTCAAACCTAGAGAAAGCACATAACAGATCCAACTTCATAATCATCGTCTTTGATAACATGAGCCATTCCAAACTATACCAACTTATCCAACTCAATTAACGTGTCATATCAGCTAAAGAGGCAAAAATCCACATTCAGCTTTGTTCTAGCATTCCATCCATATCAGTTTGGATTTTTTTTATTTGTTGAACTCTATAAAAACTATCAGTTGTTTTGTACTCATTTTTTCTCCATTTCAATCCTTAAATGATATTTCTTATAGGTGAACCACTGTTAGTTGGCCTCAAGCAACTTAAAAATTTGTCCTACTAAACTGAGTGTTGACAACATATGATTTAAGTTGGTTATTGATGTTTGACCCAGAGAAAAATTGCAAACACTTGAAAATTGTTCTGTTGGACTACTTTTTTACTTAAATCCTTGAATTACTCTTTGATTAAAGTTGAAATTTTGCTTTATTCAAAAGTCAAAACTATCTTTCAATTATTTATTTTGACTTGATGGTTTACGGAATTTAGAAAATACAGAGAAAGAGTGGCTTGATGAATTCTATAGCATTGTCACCAAATGTTCTATTCAATTTAAGTATTTTTCTTAAAAAGCAAATTTAAAGCAACTTTTCTTTGGTTATGACTGGAAAGAATCTATAACTGATGTCAAAACACTTTAAATTACTAAGAGAGAGAGAAGGAAGGAAAAATAGAGTTTCTCAATAACATTGTGGTGATCCTCAATCACAATTACTGGTAACAACAATGATAGCTATTGGAAACAAGAACACAATGATACAGAAGAACTCCTTGCAAATTGAATATGGGCTCAATGAATTGCAGAGTTTAATGGCCAAGAAAAATTTAGACGTAGATGAATTTATTATATTTCACATGCTCTCCTAGTTGGACCCACCCTCCTCAACCTGCGTGTGTTTTGGGTTATAACAGTCTAATACATCAAGTCATTGGGTATCAAAAAACTTCTACCAATAAAACGAACAAAATTTCTGTTTTCCTAGGAAAAGATGGCATGCATTTATATTAAGCAAGAAAGGCATACTTGAAAGAGATCATGTGTGAAGTGAAAACAACTCCAAAGTAAAAGAATGGTTACAGGAAAAAGAATAAAAAATGAAAGATTCCATAAGAATGATTATCAAATGAAAATGGAAGTACATAAATGCCACATATTGTGTGTGTGTGGGTGTGCACATTCATAATTTCATACAGATGGCAGTCACCTGAACATCTAGTTGCTTGGCAAGAAAGGATGATTTTCTCAAAACTTCCTCTTGAATGCGCGGATCTGTATCATCATAAGCTCGAACGAGCAAGGGCAGAACATGGGATATTAAGTTATCCTGACTAGTCTACAATAATTGCATAACAAACAATATTAGTATCAAATATTTTATTGAAATAAGCAAGGTATTTTAACAATGATTCTCAATGTCACATGTTTAAAAAACCAAAAACAAAAAAGGCTATAAGGAATGGGGTAAGGCCATAAAGGGAGAAGGAAACTCAATACTCCGATTGAAGTTTCTATCAAGAAATTTTAGCACCATGCCTAACTAAAATTCAGATGCTTCTCAAAAGGATTTTGGTGTTTTTCATTTATAAAAAAACATAAAAAAAAGATAAAAGCGTCAACAAGTGAGTTGTTTTATAAAGGTTTCAATTAATGTTTCCAACCCCATGAATGAGAATTACATGTACATTTCTCAACTAGCTAGTTGAGAGGATCAAATTTTTTAGGAACCTGATGCTCTAGGTACAGCTAACCCCTTTCAACTAAGAAAAAGTATGACACTGAAAATAGCGGCTAATGAGTAACAGAACTTAGAATAATAATTTGTTGAGACTTGTTCAACAAGAAGCTTTTCATCATTCAAATAAATCTGCTATTTTTTCCATTGAGAGATGCCCATGTGCTGCCCCACCTGCACTTTGGACTTGAACCTGAGACCATAACCCCACAATCACCTTGCATTTTGCAAGGAGATAGCCACAAGAACAGCAAGTTTTTGCTTAATGATTTTCTTACAAGATAAAAGAAACTAATTGGACAGGAAAAAATATGAATAAAGCCTTCCAATAAAAATATCATATGACCAACTAATAAATCCTTCCAAAAAAGACCCCTAAAGTCATATGATCAGGTCTAATGAACTAAATACTATTCTTGGGCACTCCGCGCAATTACTAGGTGAACATGAAGATGAACTTATAAACCTTTCAATTTGCCAATCTTTTCATTTTCCTGAACCCAATAAAATATAGATAAAATCAAAAAACTTAGCACTAGAAGCAACTTAACACCATATGCAACACATCCTTCAATCCACCATGCACAAGAACAGCACATATAGTTACCTTGTTGATAACAAGTTCAGCATGCTTCACAAGAAGCAGTAGTGTCTCGCCTGCAGCAGTACTGAGGACAGGAATGAGAGCTGGAAGTGTTGATAGCTCAAAGTCAATTTTATCCTACAATAGATATTAAGAAATCAAATTGCTTTTCCAGCTTGTAAGACATTAATGAATCTTAATAATAACTGGAAGATTAAATATATATATATATATATATATATATTGTATGAAGAAAAATCCCTTGTTTTACTTCCATATCAGAGAGAATGGGTGACTGGAAATTAATAGTCCGAAAAGCTAATGAAACTTGCCATAGTAAAAATTTAAATTAGCATAACATTCTCAACAGAGAAACTAATATAAAAGTTATTTCAGACTCAGCCATTCAAGCAAATGCCATATCAACATGACAAAAAAATTCCAGTACAAGATTAAAAAATAAACTCTACTTCAGATGTATTTGGACTTTGCAAAGCATAAAAAGCTAAAGAAGGTGAGGAGGACAGGAGGAGAGAGAGCTATTAACTCTACCAAAATAACACCAATTAAAATATTTTTCCCAGAACCAACAGAAGTAACAATGGAACATCATTTACAATTAGAAATGTAGACATTCTATCTCTTTATGCTAGTAGGCAGTATGCTTCTATCAATGTGCACACAATATTTCCACCTAAGACTGTAATTTGTCCGTCAAATGTTTGTCTATACCATCACCAAACCATCTTGCCCCAAACCACTACCACCAGCTCCCTACTTTAGGGATTATGAGCAGTACCTGGGACTCTGCTATGGTGAGAACCATGGGGAGAATCATTGGTTGCATGACCATATTCCTAAGTTCAGCACATAAGGGTGGAAGAACCTGCATGAAAATCTTTTTTAGTGAACTTGACCTCTTGTTGTGACAAAAGAAATACCAGAATGAAATAAAAGCTCGAAGTAAAGCATAAATCCAGCATCCTAAAATTAGCATTGCTCAACCACGTGATTGAAAACATGGATGTTTATACGCATGCAGGTAAAAACAAAGCACTGTTCGTATAAAAATCTGTAAGTGGTTAAAATTTTCAATGGGCTTCCTTGAGTACAAAAGTAATGTTTATACTGAACATATAACCTCAAAAATATAGCTATATAACCCAACTAGAAAATTGAACAAGAGACAATATGAGTAGATAACAAAAGCTATAACCTTATATCGCAGCACACGGGTGTCGAAGTCTTTCCACATATCTGATAATGCCTTTAAGAACTCAGACTTCTGCATGTTATCTCTTTCCTGTAAGAAATAGGATCAGTCAGAAAAGTATATAATTTCCACACATGTTCTCAATGAAATTTAATTATTCTCAAGCGCATCCCAAGTAAATTTATCCCAGAACAAGTGCTAATCAAGATAAAATTCTAATGCATACAAGCATATGGTCTAGGAAGCGAAGAGCGCGCAGCCTAGTGTCATTCCGGAAAAAAGGAGAACCTGCAACAAGAGAACATAGATCTTAAGAACAATAAGATAAACAAGAAAAAATTAAGAAAGGTATACTCTTTCTTTACAAACAACTTCTAATAACTAAAACAAGCTGCAATGTTATAATGTTGCAGATGTTGAGACAGCCACTCAAAAATGGTTAACATTCCATCCAGTCCATTGGATAAAAAAATTATACTCAACACTATATATTGTTAATTCTAATGCAGAGAATTCCCCATGTTCTGTTAAAACTTGAAAGATTTACAAGAAAGTGGAAAGTGGAATGATATAGAATGACAAAACAAGAAATGGCAACAGAAAATTGGTATGGATGATTGACAAGTGCCTTGGACTTTTAAAAAAGGCAAGCGCATACCAGAATTATATAAATAGTAATTGCCATATCATTCAATTTAACTATGGGGACAAAATCAATCCATCGATGAGCATCTAAGCGGAGTTGTCTTTATATGACATATCTTTACTTCAAAGATTTTCTGAATCGAACATATAGGTTTGAGAGGATTTAAATCCTTAATACTTTTGTTATGGGTTCTCATGAAAATTTACTTACAGAAAGGAACAGCAGACTACATTAAACTACACTCCACATCTCTCCAACTTTCTGTTTCTTTCGTACACGTCAATTTGTTCTAGTATGTTATTACATTCCCCACCAAAGCTTGGACATTAATGTGTGCAAAGAGAAACTCTATATATAGACAGATAGATATGCATATAAACAAATGACAGAATCCTAAAGGCTCATGTTTTACCTGTAAAATCCATAGCTGTTGGCCTGAAAGATTCTTTTGCAGAGAGCATCTTCTGCAGGTCAGGGACTAATTCTGGTGGAATAGAGGAGAAAGCTGCACTGGATAAGTAATTCAAGGTATTCATGTACTGCAGAAAGGAAAAACAAAAATAATTAAAATTCATTATCTTTGCTTGTAACAGAGTTGATAAAATATAATCTGAAACTGAAATGGGGTCCAATAGCACAAAAATAATGTGGATGATGGCATTAAAAACAGTTTATGACTGTCCGATGCTCCAGTCCTAGAGACTAATTGAAATCTTACTGTTCTCAAACCTGTGCTCTGTGTCACCTTTGTTACAACAATATGGAATAGAACAAATTAAGAACAAATCCAAAAGGACTGGAGAGATTGGAGAGCATTGATATTCTAGTTTTCTTCTCTGTTTTGGTTTCAGGTTCTCATGTTTAGCAGGAAAAAATCTTATCTCCCAGTTAGCTATGCCTCCATTTTCTCTTAATAGAAACCCATGAAATGCCTGACCATGAAGTGCTTTGCATCCTAATTGTTTTCCCAAATCATATCCCACCTGAGAAAACAAACATATGCTTCCCAAGACATTCTAAAATTAAAAAAAAAAATGTAATGGACATTCTCCATAGAACATCCCTTATAAGAGTTAATTTTACAGGAAGAGAAAAGTAAAAGAACCCACACCCCGCCAGGAAAAGAAAAATAAATTGATAAATGCGAAGGTAGAAGTGTTATTGTTAAAGGTGAGAGTCATTAACAAGGACTTGGGCAACATGACACCTGATAAGCCTATTTCCTCACTAGGACAAGCTTTGCTTTCATTAGGTCCCATATCAATTGTTTCCATGCTTTCCAACCTTGGAAAAGAAATTCAGAACATTTTTCAGCTGCATGTTCAAATTTCACTTCAATGACTTCAACTCAAAAAGGGACAACTTCAGGACAAAAAGAAACCGCATAAGGGGACTAATGCAGGCTTTTTTATACTGATGTAGCTTAGTTTACAGGATGATAGAAGGATGTATGTGTGTTTCTAATGCCTTAGATATCACAAGGCGAAGCAACCAAGGGGTCACAGTATCAATGGTTCAACTGGCTAGTTCTGTAGGAATTGCATATCAATGACCAATTTGTTACAGGCACTGTTACATTCTTTTAAGGAATAATAAAATCCAATGCACTTGCTAAGGTCAGATAAGAGTCCATTGATCAAGCAATAAGTTGGAGGGGAACTCTCCTTTAGATTTGATAAGCATATAACTTAAAACTTTTTTCTTTGTTTCTAGAAAAAATAGAAGCACATTTAGATACATTCAATGTCAATAACTCAGAGAAAGCAAAATATTTAAATTACCATCTTCACATTGTTGTGGCAGTCAAACAAAGGCTTGTGAGCAATCAGTTGGTAGGCAAGGCATCCAAAACTAAAAATATCAGAAGAGCATCCAGCTGAAGGTGCTTTGCTCCTAACTAGTTCAGGTGCGGTGTAATTCAGTGATGGCTGAAGGGGCAGCATAGAGTCCTCATCATCATATTCCTGGAAATCCAGGTAAAACAGGAAATAACAGATAAATCTTTGCTTGAAGTATGTTTTCTGATACTACACAAGGAAACTGAATAAAGAACTTCACAAAAGGGGCATATGGGAAACAGGTTCTTTGCCTTTGATGATGAACAGTGGTTGGCCCCTGGTGAGGATAGAGGATTTCTGCTCATGGATTTCGTGGGTATTGGGGAAGAAGGATCTCGATATGATATGAAAATGGGCTATTTTTGAAGTGATCTGGGACACTTGGATGGAGGGGCAAAAAGCAAGAACTTTAACAATTCATCCCTCTCAAAGCAGTTGCTGTGGAACTTGTCTTTCTTTTTTACACTGCTTCAAGGGAGTTTAGAGAAGTGGCTTTACCTTTTAAGTTGCCACCAGTAACAATTATTTAAGAGCCAATATGGTGGGATATGAAAGAGGAAAGAGGTGCGATTTGTAGGTTGGTCATAGTAATCAATAAGTAGACCATGTGAAGTACATAGGATGGAGGTAGGGCCAGCTGTATAGATAAAATGTTCATAAAATAACCATGGTTGGAAAAGGATGTTGTCTGAATGAGTGATAATAGAGGAAATGACACAACAAGGTATAAGCCTATTTGAAAAACACCAAGTTGAAAATTGAGGATAGGTCAATCTAAGATGGCTGTGTCATGCAAAACACCTTTAAATAGGTGGCCAAAATGATTTAGAGGAAAACCTAAATTGTCTTTATTTGGGAAAGGGGAAGGGCAAGCAGGACCAAAATAAAAATAATTCTTGAAACATAACCTAACAAAAAATTCAACTCACAGCATAATGAAAGGCCTGGGAACTAGCCAAATCGCCTGAAGCCTGATCTGTTGTTATTGCAAAACCAAATCCACCAAGCTTCCACGCTCCACTTGAAGTAATTAGAATATTCTGCAAGTTATAAATCTATTGTTAGATACATTAACCCCTAATGACAAGGATTAGTGACAGGTTCTCCACAACAATTAAGATAGTCAAATTGTGTTTGTTATCTTGATTGTGAAATTGAAAACTTACAGTTGGGTGTTCATAAAAACAAGAGCTTTCAATTTCCAGACAACAATTTCCAAGTTGAGATGATATTTCAAGAAATTCCCAAGTTTTTTTTATCATACCAAGAGAAGTTTGAGAGAAGTAAAGGGATTACACAAAACATATTATTATACTGATGTCATGTTTACATGGCCCATCCCTTCAAAAAAAACTTTATGTTTACATGGCCTATCACTTTAAAAAACCTTTATGTGACGGGGAGAGGGAGGGGGGCAGCAAAATGAGAAGTTACCTCAGGAGATATAGCCCTGTGAATGAGATGTGCATTGTTATGGAGGAAGTCCAAGGATTCTGCAATTTGTAGCAAGCCATGCTTCACCTCTAACAAGCCCATTTCCTACAAAACAAAAACTTTCGTAATGCAATGCTTACCACCTATATTGATGGGAACAGTAGAATGATGAGTTAGAGCCCAAAAGCATGCGCTGCTCATAGGATGATAACGAGATCTTTGAATGTATAAAGAGCCCAAAAGCAAGCACTGCTCATAAGATGATAACAAGATCTTTGGATATATAAATTCCATTGGTCTAAACAAGATAAAGATATAGGCTGATGTACTATAAGAGATTATTTTCCCACCGAAGTCTTTTCCTTTGGAGCCATACCAACTTGGAAGAGTCTAACAGTTTAAGTCATTGAAACCCTTGAAAGGGTAAGGAAGAAGAGATGATGCACAGCAATTGTACCTAGAGAGACTTCCAAACTCTATAGAGTCTAATTTGATTTCCTTCATGATGAGGTTAGCATGTTATTGAAGGAGTTCCTAGATTTCCTGGTAACATTTCATAATGCATTTCCACCATGTCATAGCAGACAAGCTTTTAATGAGATTGACTGTCCTTTCTCCACTATCCACTTCTCTTAACACTTGTTTTTAATATTTTAGTGAATTCCATGACTAATTCATTTCAGCTTTAAAGTTCTAATCACAATAAAAAGCTATTGCACAAACCATTCAAAGTCATTAATATTATTTTCCAAGTAACCTACATCAATTGCATCCCAGCCTGTAGTAAGTCAAAAGGGAGTGGAGGCACTTAAAATGATATTCGAGAGGTATTCTTTAACTGTTTTGGTAGCAAAAATGCAGATTAACCTTACAAAATGCCTTCATGTGCAACCTTAAACTTCATCTTTTATCCGAAAGGTATTGCAATCAATCCTATTAGGGATACCCACAACCTAAGCCTATTTCTAATCACTCCACTATGCACATTATTTTTAACAAAATGGAGTTCAAATTAACAAACATAAACAATTCATTATCAAAGCTCACCATTCCCTTGAGCTCCTTAGGCACTTTCCCCACATTCTCCAAATTCCCAATCGCATTCCCCACCGACGCGAAAAGCGGTTCCGTCACCATCGCCATCGCATTCTTATTCTCATCCAAAGCCTGCACAACATGAACCACTCCCGGATGCCTAATCCTAACCAACCTCGCAGCATCCGCTCGAATCACGTCCAAGAACGTATCCTCCGCCACCTTCGTTAAACCCGCACGCGCTCGTGCTTCCGACAACGCCTTCTTATCCAGAACCCACACGCAAACCGTCGGGTACTGGTGTGTGCGCGTTGACTCACGCGCTGCCTTGGCAGAATAGAGCTTCCAAGCGAGACCGGGTCCAGCTGAGCCGATCTGGTGAAGGAGATCGTAGTCTTGCAAGGGTTTGGGACCCGTTACTTCTTGGACGGTGGTTTGTACGGTTTTTTCGATGACCGCTGCCGTTTTGGCTAGCGCTTGTGTAAATGATTTCATGTTGAGAGACATTTTATTTTCGTGAATTGACTAGTTTTTCTAATCAATCAATCAAATTTTATTACACACGCAATCTTTATCTGTGGATTTTTCAACATCCGGTTGTGTTTTTAGATTTGTCAGTGGAGGGAGAGGAGACGTGGTGGTGGTGGTGGTGGTGGTGGTGGTGGTGGTGAGATCAGGTGGTGGTTTAGGTCAACAAGAAAAATGTTTTGAATGTTTTTTCTTTGTATTTTTGACCTCTCTATATATATTTTTTCCTTCGTTAATTAGCTGTTTTTCGTGCTTTTATTAATTTGAATAATTGAATTATTTCGAAATTAGTTGGATTCATTCTCATCTCTGGCTTGTGTGTTTCTTAATTATTTAATTTTATTATTTTTTCCACTCTCAAAACTGTAAAACTTGGACCAAGGAATTGTTTGGATACACTGTTCAAGCCGCATTGTTTAAAAATTTAAATTTTTTATTTAAAATTAATTTATTTTATTTTATTATTGTTTTGATATATTATTTTGAAAAATAATTTTTAAAAAAATAAAAAAATATTATTTTAATATATTTTAAAATAAAAAATACTTAAAATATCATAAACACAATTTTTTTAGAATTTGATTCAAAGTAATTTTTATTTAAAAATACATTAAAATAAAAAAAATTTATTTTTTAAAAAAATACTATCTTGTGAAATAAATTATTTGTGTAAAGAATTGAAATTTCTTTCAATTTTCTATATTTTATATCTTCCCCTATTTAAGTGATATCTAGTTATAATTGTTTTATGGAGAAGTTTTTGTGGGTGAGACTTGTGTTTTTACATAATCTGTTAATTATTAATAAAAATTATTGGCTAATGTTCCAAGTCAGACAAACTTTTAAAAATATAAAAAAATATATTAAAAGTACAAAGAAATTTGTTGCTATATTATTAAACTTGGCTTAATAGGTTAATCTTGAAATCTCTTAATCTAACTTTTAGTCTATTTCAAGTTCCAAACTAAATCGCGTGGGAGTTGATCCAAATTAATTGATTGATTTCATGAATCAAAGTGCAATCTTATAACTAATAAAAATATGACTTAGTTTTTAACAAAACTTCAAGATAATAACTTTTTTTCACAAAAGCTATTGATACAATGACAAACTAGATCGATTTTATTTTATAAGCAAATCATGTCATTGATTCCATTGAGTTTAATTAAAAAAACATTATAAAATATTTTTTAAATTATATGATAAAAATATATGGTCATGAGCACCAACCGAAAAATAAAAACTTATTTGAGACAGTGATTACCCTAAAAAAACAAAAAAAAATCATGCAGTTTATTTCTCAATCAATCCAATATTGAAGGATAGAATCGAGAAAAAACTATTAAAAACAAGTAATTGACCAAAACCAAAAAGGCATATTCAATTAGTAGGTGAACTCGTCAAATTTATGGACTGAGTAACTCAAGCTAGCACGCCAAACCTGTGAATCGGGTTATGGACTCCTGTGAGATTATAATTTTTATTCCAAAACTATTTTTGATTTAACTACATGATAAATAATAATAATAATAATAATAATAACTTATCGTAAAATAAAATATCAACCTAATATTGAGATGCTATAAAAAATTAAGCGACAGATGAAGATCAAAATATTTAACATTGCAGCATAGATAATTTATCATGTTGTGTTTAATGAATATTTTTATCAAAATAAATTTGTAATAGAAAAACACTTAAAACTATAATAGAAATCAAAACACACATAAAATTTATTAAATAAAAATATACAAAAAAAAATGCAAACATGCACATATGGAAAATATTATAAAAAATTAATATAAAAAGAAACAAATTTAATCTATATAAAATTCCAAAAAAATTACATATGAATTTTTCATACCTCTTTAAAAATTAAACACACCCAATATCATTAAAAAAATCATCACAAAGGAATTAAAACATAAACCCAAGATTTATTTGAAGAAAACAAATCAACTAATGCGTTATTTAAAAAAAATCAAAAATTATTTTTAAAAAGAATCAAGTCAGACCTAAAACTTGTCCCTTTATTTTTTACAAAAAGTTTAATGAGGACAGACATCAGAAAATAAATTGATGTGTTGCTTGTTCATCCCTGGAATCTAGCCACTGTTATGGCTGAAAAAACAAGGTCCTTTTTTTTTAATCTAAAAACCTATTTTGCCTAAAACACTTAGAAAACACCCTAGAAACCTTATTAAACCAATCCATGGCCATGAAAAAACATAAAAACACCTTAAAACCTGAAATCCACCTGGAGACAAAAAAAAAAAACCTTTCTAAGCTCAAATATGATTTTTTTTAAAAGTGTTTTCAAGGTAAAAAAAACACACAATCTTAATTCTCCTCATCATAAGGAATCATTTAACACAAAACAACCGTTTTGGTGATCAGATTCCAAACAAACACTTTCTCTCTTTAAACTAGAATCTAGTAACTTCTTCTCTCTCCTCCAACCAAAACAAAGGATTGAAAAATGAGTAAAATAAAGTTTGATATCAAAATTGAATTTTGTAAAAGTATGGGGACCAATAACCTAATGGATAAAAAAATGGGGGGCTTAAACGAATTTTTAATAAAAATATTTCAATCTGCCACCTATGGTACTTGTTTTTTTTCACTTTACTCCTATTTTTTTCAATTCAACTCTCCCTTACAAAGAAACATGCAATTGGACTCTAATCTGGTCTCAAATGGCTTAATTGTGCAATAACAAGTTTGGGGATCAAATTGAAATTTTTTAAAAATTGCATTATTGTAATCCATAGTAAATGTGAGAAGGTGAATAGTATTTTTTGAATAGTAAAAACACCACATGTTTTTAGCTTTATGTATGTACTAGATCATTGACCCATGCTACGTTATGGGTCGAGTCAAATTTTTCTTAAACATAAAAAATATATATTATGATATCGCTAATGCTTTTTTAGTGGAAAATTTTTTTAAATCACATGAGAGTTAACATGATGTGATTAGATATACTTTGTGAGTCAAAGAACAACTCGAACGACCCGTAAAAACATAGTTTGACTCAAAATAAATCTCAAGATGATATTTTTTTTAATAATAAGATGACAATATATTGGATTGACTTGAGTGAATCTAGGTTAACATGTCAAATCATTGACCCATATTACAAGACTATGATAACCCCACAGAAGAAAAATTAAAATAAATTATAAAATCTAATTCTCAATCAATCCAATATTGGATGATGAAATCGAAAAAAAATATTAATTAAAAAAAACCTAAAAAAATAACCCAAGTTAACATGTCAAACTTGTAACTTAGATCATGAGATCAAGATGACTCCATAGAAAGAAAATTAAAACAAATTACAAAGTTCAATTTTTAAACAGTCTAAAGTTGAAGGATGAGATTAAAAAAGAAATCAATTAAAAAATATATATAAAAAACAACTCAAGTAAATCCGTCAAATCCATGACCCGGGTTATAAAACTGAGTTGATCTCATACAAAAAAATTACACGATTTAACATGGATTAACTTTTCAAATCTATGACTCTGGTTATGAGATTGAGATAACACATAAAGAGCATATTAATTATGAAGCTTCATTCCTAATCGATTCTGTCAGACCCAATGTTGAACAGTGAAATTTATAAAAAATTTAATGAAAAAATAGCACAAAAAATGAGTTAAGCAATATGAGTTAACTTGTTAAACACTATTCTTGGGTCATAAGTGTAGGGGTTTTATGATCGGTGGTGTTCATGATCATTACTCTTTAAAGGTTGAGCACGCTGATATGATATTTAAAGTGATTTGGCAAATTGTCTATATCCACGAGAGCAATCTATATTATTAGGGATAAAGAAAGGATAAAATACACACATAACATGGAGGAGGATGATTACTTCAACTCAACTCAACTTCCATCCCTCATTCACACTATTGCCCTTAGCAGCCACTCCGCTTTCTCTCTTCTCATGTATTTCCCTTTTCTTCTGATCTGCACTCATTTCTCTCTTAACAATGTTGCAATGGCAGTCACTGCTTGCTGCCCTTAGCAACTCACTATTTCCTATATTTTCTCATATTTTTTAGCTCTTCAATATGCTACTCTATTGGTGTCTATTTATAAGCAAGAATGGGAGACATGCTCCATCTCATTGTCAACATCGATGGTTCCCAACCTTATGACTTTTAGGCTACTCCAGTAGCCCTCTTTGACTATCACAAGCTAGCATATTTATTTCCCATCTTTGCAGCCTTCTTTCTTTGACAATGGCAGTCGTCCTCTTCTAGATGATAGATTGCAGATGTTGCACATGAGTGGTAATATCCTAACAATAAAGTCATGATAAATTGATAAAAATCAAATTGAAGTAAATCATGAAGACTAATTTTTAATCAAACACAATATTAAATGATGAAACTAAAAAAAAAAACCAATTAAAAGAAAAACTAAGTTAACTAAATTAACTTATCAAACCTGTAACCTAAGTCATGAGACATGAACAACCTAATAAAAAGCGAATTCAATATTGAAGGACTTGAGATTGAGATAATCTCTTATAAAGAAAATAAAAAGAAACAACATGATTTAACCGGAGTTAAAATACCAATATGATCTTGATCATGAGACCAAGATATCATCATAGAAAATAAATTAAAATAGATTAAGAAGCTCAATTCTCAACCGATCTAATATTAAATGATAAATTTGGAAAAAAAAAGTTCAATTAAAAAAAATACAAAAAACAATCTGATTCAACCTGGGTTAATCCATTAAGAACTATTTTTAGATCATGAGATTAGAATAATCTAATGAAAAGAAAATAAAATAAATCATGAAACCTAATTCTCAATTAACCCAATATTAAATGATGAAATTGAGAAAAAAAAAGTTAAATAAGAAAAAAAAAACCTAGCCAACCGGGTTAACCCTTCAAACTCGTGATTTTTGTCATGAGAGTGAAATAAACTAATAAAAAATAAATCTAATATTACATGATAAAATTATATAAAAAAATTGATTGAAAATAAATCAAAGAAAAAAAATAAACAATTTTGTTTTTTTGTAAAGCCACACCAAAACATTTGGGGGAAAGCACTATTCATTACTAAAGTACTTTCCCAATATATTTTAGTGTATTGTTAATTTTATTATAGGTATATGTAGTGAAAAACCCATTTTGCTCTTCCAAAACAAAAGCAAAAAAGAAAAAAGTTATTAATGGTAATTAGATAATTTCACAAGGTTTTATTGGTCATTGCCAAATTCAAATAGGGCAATTAAGTATTTTTACTTCTATAATAAAACAACCATTCTACCATTTAATTTACAAAATTTTAAAGTTTGCCTACATAGGCATTTTAGTATTTTTTTTATATTTTTTTAAGTACAGTAAAATGATTTAAATATCCTTAGAAGTATAATTTTCTTTAACTTACATCCAATAGCATTTTTGTATTTTCATTCGATTCTTTTTTTGTTATTATGTTGTTAGTAAAGGGGCAATTTTGTAATTGCAAAAATATAAATACTTTTAAAAGAGGTTAACACGTACGCTGCAAGCGAGTTTTATAGCTATGTAGTTTGAGCAGCACATGCGGTGTCTCTTAATGGCAAACAATGGCTTCAAGGGTAGCGAACTCAGTTTTGATGTTGATGTTCTTTTTGTTTATTCTTTTCTCTCTCCATCTTAATTTTTTTATATGGACCTACAAGGTTTTAAAGCAACCCTTCAATTTGTTTTCCCTTTAGATTTGGTTCAAGTTTTTTTAATTGCTATTTATTTTATTTGAAAAAATTGATAATTTTTTTTTTAACTTCATTGTACTTTAATTTTTTTATATCAAATTTGTTCCTTATTTTTTTTTATTGATATTTGTTTTGGTTGAATTAATTTTTATAATTGGAATTTTGTTTTTGATATTTCATCCTTCTTTAATTTTCTTTCCAATCATATTTGATCCTCATTATTTTATTGTTATTTTTTTTATTAAATTGGTTGGGAATTTAGTTTTTTTATTTAGCCCGGGTCTAAGATTTCACAGGTTGTGGGTTTAGAAAATCAACCTGGATTTAGGAAATTCACCCAGGTTTGCTTGTTGTTTTTAATCTCATGTTTTTTTTTTTAATTTCATCTTCAATTTTTATTTAGTTAGAGCTTTAGCTCCGATGATTTTTCTTTATTTGCTTTCTATATGATTTTTCACTGATTTTAAAAATTACCTAGATTATCATTAGTCTTTTTATTTATTGTTCTTTCTTAAATTTAGGTTTTTTTAAAGATATTTTATTTTTTAATTAAATTAAATTAAATTAATTGATTAAATAAAAAAAATTATTAGGCAGACATTATTTTATTGGCATGGATGATGATTTGGTTAAATAAAAAATTTTATTTTAAAAAATAAAGTTATTAAACACAATTATGTATATAACTCGTTTTACAAAATTAAATATTTTATTCTATATTTATTTTTTAATTTTTTTAATTTAATATTTACTTATAAGTAAAATTTGCAAGTAACATTAAGGATAAAAATGTTCCGATCAATTGATAAAAACGTAACATGGTTAAGAAGCACAAACGTGGGGCATTCTAATTCGTCAACTCGATTTCAAGCTGGTGATTGCATCGATCCAGTTAATTATTTCAAATTTAGATGAAACTTAATTGAATTAATTTTAAATATTTTTTTAATTTTTTTTATCTAAAAATAAAAATGTCATCATTTTGAACTCCGCAGATCCGCTCGTCTGATGACTATGCATTTTGCGAACTGAATATTCTGGACATAAAAATCTCATTGGTGCATATCTTGTAAACAACTCAACATTATTAGCAGCAGTAAAAGGGTGTTTGGGAGTGTAATAGCGGTTATTTTTTAAATAGTTTTTCATGCTAAAAAATATGCTAATAATATTTTTTTTATTTTTTAAAAATTATTTTTAATATTAATATATCAAAACGATCCAAAAAATACAAATTATATTTAATTTTAGTTAAAAAAAAAAATTTTAAATTTTTCAAAAAACAGGTTGAACCTCGATATCAAATAGTCACGAAGCAGGTAGGTGACGCCTATGCATCAGTGATAGATAAAATGCGCACATTCTTGTGTCCACTTCCCTTCCGCGGCTAATATCTGATCTGTTATTTAAGAAAATAACAGCCTGCCCCGCTTCTCTGGTGCAGCATCTGCAGAAGAACCATGGCCAACTTCATTTAAACAAAAGTATTACATAGCTTCACGATCTCTATCTTTTGTTGCTTTGATCAAAACCTGGGGCTGGTAGCTTGAGCTTTTTCCTCCATGAACAAGCCTTTACACTGTACTGTGAAGGCTGGTAGAAAATGATGACTGCAAGAGGGAGTATCAGCAAGCTGGTGAAGTATATTTACTTGGAAAGAAGCCGAGTCAAAGACCAAGATGATGATGCTAACGACATGATGTCTTTGAGGATCTCTCTGTTTGGATAAGCAGTGCAGTAAGACAACCACAAACGTCATGAAATAACATTTTATCATCGTGAGCACCACATTATTGCTTGTCTTGGTTCTCAGCCCACTTGAGAAATGGAACAAGATAGTAGAACCTTGATTTTCGTCAATGAATAAAGATGATGTCTTGGAATTTCAGCTGCCAAGATTCTCAAACACTCTGAAACAGCTGTTAAGAATCTCAAAACTGTGTTTTATTTTAATTAACAGGAATGCCATGTTGCCAATCATGAACAGTTAGATAAATCTTCATAGAAGCTCTATCTTTACACTTCATAGAACCTCACGCAATTCTTGGAAGCTCTGTCCATACTCCGGTCCAACTATTCACAGCTACAAGACGTTGGTTAAAACTAGCAGACGAGCTAACAAAATTGTTTCTGTTGATATGATTGTATTCTCAGCGCAGATACATGGCCAAGAACCTTGGGGATTGCTCCAATCACTTGGATCAATTGTAGTCACTGCCATAAAATATTTCCGTGACAAACAATGCATTCCATAATCAAACTGTGTTGGCTTCAGAAGAATCTGAATTGCTTTTCAGAGTAATAGCATTGTTTATAATTCCACCCAATTCATGCAAAATTCAGCACTATGATATCCAATATTTCCCATCGTAAGATATCACAGGCCCACAGAAGTTGATGAGGGAATTTGGAGAATAACTCGCATTCATTCAGGAGGTGCTCGATGAACCATGAAGGAAGCAGGTGGAAACCGGTGATTTTGGTCGATGGTGCTCATTTGTTACCAATAGTCATTGCAAGAGCACGTCCTATTTTTGAAATGGTGGAAACGATTTGAGTCTCTCACCACAATCTCCTTTTGGAGAAGATCTGATGCTAACTTCATGAAGTTGTGACAGTCCACACAAATTCGGATGTTCTTCACGATTCTTATTGCACCTCCACCACAACGCAAACTACCTTCACTCATCAGAGCAAACACCAGGGCCAGCTTCTCACTATGGTGGTACAACTGCTCTTGTTTATGCTCCTCCTCTATGTCTTGCAAGGCCAAACTTGTCTCCGGCACATAGCCTACCCCCTTTAACTGCCCAATCAGTGAATAAAGTTTAGCATATATGGCCTCTCGTTGAGGATGACGCCTGCCTCCAGATGCAAACTCATGTACTCGATTCTCAATCTCTATCCAGCTTAAACCAGGTTCTTTTCTTACTCTAGAGCCATTCATTTCATCCCTAATTAACCCTGCTTCATTATAACTACCTCCAGAGCAGTATATGTTTGAAATCTGTACATAGCCTAATGAATTTCCAGGTTCCAACTCTTTCAGTTTATCTGCTGCTAATTTTGCCAACTGAGTCTCGCCATATTTCCTACATGAGCTAAGCAGTGCACTCCAAACCACTGAATCAGGCTTCATTGGCATTCTACTTATAAGCTCCCCTGCCTCCAAAAGAAGCCCAGCTCGACCTAGAATATCCACCATGCAGGCATAGTGATCAAGTTGTGGAGAAACACCATGATTCATGGACATTGAGTCAAAGATGTTAATTCCTTCTTCCACTAATCCTGCATGGCTGCATGCTGAGAGGAGAGCAACCATCGTTGCAGAGTCAGGTCTGACATTCATCTCTGAGAAGAGATGCAATGCCTCCTTAGCTTGTCCATGTAGAGCATAAGCCTTGATCATCGAGTTCCAGGAAACAACATCACGAGATCTCATTTTATCGAAAACTTGCTTCGAAAAAGAGATGGAGCCACACCTAGCATAGGCATGGATCAAGGTATTTGCAAGCACTCTGTCATCCTCAAACCCAGCTTTAACTACTTGAGAATAAACTGCCAAAGCATGCCTTTCAGTCACAAAACCAGCACAAGCTTTTAACACAATTGAAAATGTGCACCAATCGGGCGCTAAGCCCTCCCTGTACAACTGACGAAAGAGTAGAAGTGCTTCTTCTGGTTCACGGTCAGCAAATGCTGTTATAATGCCAGTCCACAAAAAAAGATCCCGACTACTTGTCTCCATGAAGAGCCTGTAACAATCAGAAACCTTCCCTCCAAGATCCGAATAAGCTTTCACCAATGCAGTTGCCAATTCAATTTTCAACATAAACCCACGTTTGATACTAACACAGTGCAATTGAAAACAACCCTTCAGACCCACGTCAGCATTATCGCCATCATAACTCTCACTCAAGGAAGAAAGCACACTGACCAAAGTAGCACCATCAAACTCCACTCCACCACTATGCATTTGGCAAAAAATTCCAATAGCTAGACCCCCAAGTTTCCAATGTTGAAACGCGGCAATCATTGAATTCCAAGAAACAAGATTACGAAACTCCATTGACTCAAAAACGCGGCAGGCCTCGCTACCATCACCGACAAAATTATCCTCACAACTTTTGCTATATCTTGTAATAAGAGCATTCCCCACATAAACACTAGCAATCAACCCCATTTTCAACGCGAGGGCGTGCACTTGCTTGCCACAAACGTAATCACAAGAAGTAATCACACTCGCAAAAGCAAACTCATTCGGATAACAATCCACCAACATATCAGAAAACAAGGAAAAGCACTCATAACTTCGCCCATGTTGGGCATACCCAGAAATGAGCGCGGTCCAAGACACCACATTTCTGCGACCCATTTCATCGAACACTTGGCGTGCACAGTCCAGGTCACCACATTTTGCATACATATTAATGAGATGGTTAGTTACAAAGAGGTCTTGTGGGTTTTTGGGGTTTTTGGAAATCATATGTTGGTGTAAATATTGGCCTTGTTTAAGGTTCCCATGGCGTGCACAGGCATGGAAGAGTGTGGCATAGGTTTGTTGAGACTGGTTTAGTTGTGGTGTGCTGTAGAAGAAGGAGAGTGCTTCTTTGATGTTGTCGCGGGCGGAGAGCACCCGCACCTTGTTGAAAAGATCGGTAGCTTCCGGGGTTGAGTTGGGGAGTTGGGGATGAATGCTGGAACTGAAGCTTCGGAGGAAGAGGTACCACCCGCCGGTGGTGGGCCTTGGCATCACGGAGTCTGAGTGCTGTGGTTAACAGACGATAGTTGTGATGGATTTGGCATCGATAGTTTCAAGGTAGACGTTAGAATCACACTGTACGGTCCAATCGGGACGCGATGGATACACATGAATTGAGTTTGAGTTAAAAACATTATCGAGTGCTGTGATAGTATCTATTTGAGTTTTTGTTATGATTATTTTTTAAAATATTTTTTATTTAAAAAATATATTAATAATATTTTTTTTATTTTAAAAGAATTAGTTTTGATATTATTATATTAAAATAATTTAAAAATATTAAAATTATATTAATTTAAAATAAAATAAAAATTTTAATTGTTTCAAAAACGTTTTTAAAACAGAGTGCTAAACAAGCTCAAAAATATTTTTTTAAAATATTTTTTTAATATAATTTATTATATTAAAGATAAAAAAAATATAAATTAATCATAAAAACTTTTTAAAATTTAAATACATAAAAAAAAATAGCAATCATCTAAAAAATTATCTCTAAACAAAATAAAAAAGAAAATTGATATTAATTTAAATATAAATAAACAAAATCAACAAAAAAATCATATAAAAAATCATTAATTTTAAAAAAGAATTAGAAAAAAAATATTAATAAAAAAATAGAAGCATAGGTCAAATGTTGCTTGGCCTAGAAAGCCAACCTAGCCCTTTTTTTTAGGGCTCTTATTTGATTTTTGGTTGCAACAGGAGTGGATGAAAAAAATTTGTTTTAAAAAAAAATCATACAATGAGTCGTCTGATTTACACAGATTTCAATCATTGTAATGGCCAAAAAAATAAGGCTTAAGTTATTTTGACCTAAAATTCAGTTTTTCAATTTAGTTTTTACCTAAAACACCTTGGGAACCGTGATAAATTTATCCATGGATTAAAAAAACAAAAAACTGTCCTACAAACCAAAAACAACCCGAAATAAAAAAATCAAACCGAGTTTAAGCCTTTTTTTCATTAACTTTAATGGTAAAAATACATCTAATATGAACTTTTCTTATCAAATAGAATCATTTGACACAAATATCAACTGTTTTGGTGGCTTAAATCAATGTCAACTTCCCTCTCTCTTCTCTCTTAACCAGGAACTAAAAAATAACAAAAATAAACTTTTACACCAAAATTGAATTCGAAAGAAATTAAAGGACTAAAATCGTATAATTGTTGTTATTTTGAAAGTTAGATGACCAAAGATTTTCTTTGCCAAAACTTCTGGCACGCCACCCATGTTTGGAGCGTTTTTAATTTCGGTCTCTATTCTTCCAATTCCAATATTGCCTTAGAAATCCAAATCAATTGTCCTTCAATCAAGATCAAATGTTCCAAAATAAAACTTGAAGAGCCAAAATATTTTTTTAAAAAAATAATAGAGTCATCTATAGTGTTTTGTGAGGGTGTGAACAATACCGGTTGTGTAGTGTTTACCCCACGCGTTTTAGTTTTTAGGTTAATGACTTCCTCGTACCAAAACTAATATCCATATCTATGTTTTATTTATTATGGAAATTTTAAATATTCATTTCTAAGATATACATGATTAAAGTTTTTATATACATATATATATATGTATATATATATATATATATATATACACACATATATATTAACTAGAACCAAAAAACATGTGTAGCTCGATCAATGATTAGTACTTAAAAGTGCATGTTTATCAAGGGTTTATATCATCATTTTGCACTTAAAGTATTAATAACTCCTTAACTAAAGCATGTTTTATAATAACAAGTCTAATATTATAAAATACCCTAATATATGGTAAATGTTCATCTTAAATGCAGGCATATCACATAAATCAAAGGATTGATTGATGAATTGAACTACTGAAATTTTGAAGATAAAGAAGGGTGAAGCTTAGAAAAGAGACGTTGGTGCAGTCCAAACCGGAACACTATTCGGTAATTGGGTCATATCTCGAGTTCTAGATATCCAAATGATCTGAACTTTTTACAGAGATTTGATAAGACATAGGCCTACAACTTTCATTTGGACATCAAGATCTAAGAAGGCCGTTTTCAAGTCCAAATTATAGCAACAACGGAGAAGTCCGAATCTGTCCTGCAGCCCAAACACTGTTCAGTGTTTGGCCCATATCTGAAGTTCTAGAAGTCCAAATCACCTCCACTTTTTTTTCCTGGAAAGCTGAGTCAATTTCTTACAACTTTCATGCTTTCAAGTGGACCCAGTTCTGATGCTAGCATTTTCGTTTTATTTAGACAAGATGATAAGGATTTTCACTAAGTCAAAAGTTGGCCACCCACTCAACAATGAGTCATCAAAGCAATAATTCCGAATTTTGGCCTATAAAAGGAGGCATTTGCCATGTATTTAGGGGCTTGGTTGTTCAGATCAAGTTCATGCTCTTTATTTTCTCTCTTTATATTTTTGTAATTCTTAAGTTTTGCTTTCATTAATTTCTTGTTTATGCTTTTCATTTCCTTTCCTTTTCTTAGTTAACTTGTATTTTATTTATGTTCTTGTTTTGTTTATTTATGTTTCTCTTCTTCTTTATGTTTGGCTAAGTTTATTATGTCAAGGTGAAAAGGTTACACTAATGGTGTAAGAACAAGTATGGTATAAACTCAATATGAACCTTAATGTTTAATATTAACATGTCTTATCTTTTTATCTTACTAATTCTTAATACCTTGCTTGTTAAATGGTTAATCTAAATTTGTGTTGTATAATACTTGGTACAACAAATGCTTGGCACTCTCATAGCCCAACCGTATGGTATTACCTACACCTGGGCTATGAAAGGTACTTGATTTGTTGTTAACATCAATTAACATCATGAATTCCTGATAATATTTAAAAGTTTGGTGTTATGTAAATGAGATAATTAATATGATCATGTTGATAATTTATAATGAGCTATTAATGACAAATCATCCGAATGGAACCTCCTTCGTGTGTGGTTTCCAAATTGAGTAATAAGAGTTTATACTATACTTGTTTGAAATACCATTGGTGGATCCTCTAACCTTGACATTTATTTTTATCATTGTTTAATCCTTACATTAATCTTCCATCTCAAAGTTCTCATTAATTTCTTCCTCCTCTTCTTTTTATTGTTATTATTATTACTACTACTAATATTATTACTATTATTATTATTATTATTATTATTATTTACATTCTTGTTATATTTTATGTATGTTAAGTATGCTCTGTGTTTGATCAAGGATCCTGACATTGTTGGTCTTACCTTGTTCATTCGCATCAGAAATCTGTTTATATTATATAATATATCTCTTTGATCTTTTCATAAACTCAGTATATAGGCTGGAAACCTGTGACCCGATCTTTTAGATCATTCTCAGGTATAACAACGCCACGTACTGAGTATTATTATTATTATTATTACTATTATTATTATTACTATTAATATTATTATTACTATTACTGTTATTGTTATTATTATTGTTGTTATTGTTGCTATTATTGTTATTGTTTTGTTGTTATTTATAATTTATACAATTAACCTCTCTGTGGTTCGACCCCGGTCTTGCCGGGTTATTTATTACTTCGACACTCCTGCACTTGGGAGAAGACATCAATCTTTTGGTCGTGTCAAGTTTTTGGCGCCGTTGCCGGGGAGGTAATTTCTTGTACAAATCATAGTATTTATTTTGTTTTCTCTTTTCACTTTTCTTGTATCTAACTTTGTTTCTTTTTTTTCTTTTCTTTTTTGTTTCTTTTTCTTTTGTTTTCTTCTTCCTTTTATTCTCTTTCTACACGTGCATGAGTGTTTGGTCACGTACATTAAGTGGTAGACTTTCTAGGGTATCCTCATCATTTTCAGAAAATATGGCCGAAGAAGATAACCAGTCACTTCATAATGAGAATAATGAGAATAACCGTGTTAGGACACTTAAAGACCACATGAATCCTACAAGAACAAGTGCACCCTCATGCATAGTTTTCCCTCCTGATGCATCCCATTTTAATTTTAAGCCAGACATTATTCAACTTTTACCTTCTTTTCATGGCTTAGATCTAGAAAATCCATACTTGCATTTGAGAGAATTTGAAGAAGTTTGTAACACCTATAATGACTTAAATTGTAGCATGAACACCATTCGATTAAAGCTTTTTCCTTTTTCATTAAAAGATAAAGCTAAAACATGGCTACAAAATCTTAAGTCAGGATCCATTCGTGCTTGGGATGAAATGCAACAACAATTTTTAAAGAAGTTTTTCCCATCTCACAGAACCAACTCTTTCAAAAGACAAATCACCACTTTCACTCAAAAACCAAGTGAAACATTTTACCAATGTTGGGATAGGTATCGAGACTTGCTTAATACTTGCCCTCATCATGGTTTTGAAACATGGAGATTGGTTTCACAATTTTATGAAGGATTAACACCTAAAGATAGGCAAATGGTTGAATTGATGTGCAATGGAACTTTTGAAGATAAAGACCCTAATGAAGCAATGGAGTACCTAGACTTACTAGCTGAAAATGCGCAAAATTGGGACACTAAGGGCACTTATGAGGCACCAAGTAAAACCCAACCTCATACATCTAGTGGAGGTATGTATACCCTTAGGGAAGATCATGACCTCCAAGCCAAGTTTACATCTTTAGCTAGAAAAGTCGAGGCACTAGAATTGAAAAAGAGTGGTCAATTAAAATCTGTTCAAGACATTGTGTGTCAAATCTGTGAAACAAATGAACATATAACCAATGACTGTCCAACTTTGCCTTCTTTCAAGGAATGCCTCCATGAACAAGCCCATGCTTTAAACAGTTTCCAAAGGCCCAATCATAACCCATACTCGCAAACATACAATCCTGGTTGGAGAAATCACCCAAATTTCAGTTGGAAGAGTGATAACAATAATGCACAAACTTCACAGCCACCGTTTCAAGCACACCATAATTTCCAAAATTCTCATGGATATGCACCTCCTTATGCTCCACCTCCTAGAAGAAATCTTGAGGAAACATTGCATGCATTCATTGAAAAGCAAGAGACAATCAACACTCAACTTACTCAAAGCATGACAAATTTTAAAGATGCTCTTGCAAAATTCACATCTGCTCTCAGTTTTCAAGAGAAAGGTAAGTTTCCATCTCAACCACAGCAAAATCCAAAGGGGCAATACAATACAAATGCAAGTAGTTCCGAAAGCCAACACATGGATCAAGTCAAATCAGTCATCACTCTTCGCAGTGGTAAGGTTATTGAAAAACCCACTCTTGAACCTTGTGAGAAAGATGATGAGTCAATCTCTGAGGGTAAGGAAGGGGTTGAATTTGAACATTGTGAAGAAAAGACTGATTCTCCGCCAGCACTTCCATTTCCTCATGCCATGACCAAACAAAGGAAAGTCAATCACAATTCTGAAATCCTTGAAATTTTCAAACAGGTAAGGATCAATATACCTTTGTTGGATGCTATTAAACAGGTACCTTCCTATGCTAAATTTTTGAAAGATCTATGCACTGTGAAGAGAAAACTGAATGTGAAAAAGAAAGCATTTTTAGCCGAACAAGTAAGTGCTATTATTCAGAACAATAATGCTTTGAAATATAAAGACCCTGGTTGTCCTACAATTTCTTGCTTTATTGGAGAACATAAAATTGAAAGAGCTTTACTTGATCTTGGAGCTAGTGTGAATTTACTTCCATATTCGGTTTTTCAAACTCTCAATCTAGGTGAGTTAAAACCAACTTCTGTAACTCTTTTACTTGCTGATAGATCTGTAAAAGTGCCTAGAGGAATAGTTGAAGATGTGTTAGTACAAGTTGATAAATTCATTTACCCTGTAGATTTTATTGTCTTGGATACACAACCTGTTGAAGCATGTAATTCAATTCCTGTTATTTTAGGACGTCCATTTCTTGCAACTTCTAATGCATTGATTAATTGTAGGAATGGACTGATGAAGCTATCATTTGGAAACATGACATTGGAGATGAATATTTTCAACATTTGCAAGCAACCTGGAGATGATAATGATTTACAGGAAGTGGACTTTATTGAAAAATTAGTTCATGATCAATTTCAAACCACTTCTAATGAAACTGAGATTGATGAACCTGACGAGTTGCAAATGGTTTATTTTCAGGACGAAGTAAAGGCATGTAATTGGAGACCACAAATTGAAGAATTGCCACCACAATCAATTGAGTCCATACCTTCAAGTGTTCAACCACCAAAACTTGATTTGAAGCCGTTACCAGTCAACCTCAAATACTCATTTTTGGGAGAAAATGAAACTTTTCCGGTAATAATCTCTTCCAAACTTAATGCACATCAAGAAGGTAAGTTACTACAGACTCTGAAAAATGCACAAAAATGCATTAGGATGGACCATAGCTGACATAAAAGGAATTAGTCCTTTGATTTGCACACACAGGATTTATTTGGAGGAAAATGCTAAACCATCTAGAGAAATGCAACGAAGACTTAATCCTAATATGAAAGAAGTAGTGAAAAATAAAGTCATTAAACTTCTAGATAATGGAATCATTTATCCTATTTCTGACAGCAAATGGGTAAGTCCTACCCAAGTTGTACCCAAAAAGTCTGGAGTCACTATGATAACAAATGAGAAAAATGAGTTAATTCCAACTCGGACTATTACTGGTTGGCGCATGTGCATTGACTATAGGAAACTTAATTTAATGACTAGAAAAGATCATTTTCCTTTACCTTTCATGGATCAAATCCTAGAAAGAGTTGCAGGTCATGAATTTTATTGTTTCCTAGATGGCTATTCAGGTTACAATCAAATTGAAATTGCATTGGAAGATCAAGAGAAGACTACTTTCACTTGTCCATTTGGTACTTTTGCATATCGAAGAATGCCTTTTGGGTTATGTAATGCACCAGCCACGTTTCAAAGATGCATGCTTAGCATATTCAGTGATATGGTTGAACGTTTTCTTGAGATTTTTATGGATGATTTTTCTGTTTTTGGTGATTCATTTGATGATTGCTTAACTAACTTGGAAAAGGTTTTGAACAAGTGTGAAGAGAAGAATCTTGTACTGAATTGGGAAAAATGTCACTTTATGGTAACAAACGGCATTGTACTTGGTCACATTGTTTCATCGACAGGAATTGAGGTTGACAAATCTAAAATCGAGTTAATTGCCAACTTACCAACACCAAAATCTGTTAAAGATGTTAGATCATTCTTAGGACATGCTGGTTTTTACAGAAGGTTCATCAAAGATTTTAGTGTAATATCTAAACCATTGTGTAACCTTCTATCAAAGGAAACTGTTTTTGAATGGACTGAACAATGTGAAAAAGCTTTTGTTAAACTTAAAAGTTTGCTTACTTCTGCTCCTGTCATTCAACCTCCTGATTGGTCATTACCTTTTGAAATAATGTGTGACACTAGTGATTATGTCGTGGGTGCTGTCTTGGGATAAAGAAAAGATAAGAAACCTTATGTGATTTACTATGCAAGTAAAACTTTAAATAGTGCTCAAATGAATTACACTGCCACTGAAAAAGAATTACTTGCAGTAGTATTTGCATGTGACAAGTTCAGATCTTATCTTGTTGGCTCACCTGTTGTTGTTTTTAGTGATCATGCAGCATTGAAATATCTTCTCTCTAAGAAAGATTCTAAGGCTAGATTGGTGCGGTGGATTTTGTTACTTCAAGAATTTGATATCACAATCAAAGACAAGAAAGGCACCGAAAATGTTGTCGCGGATCATTTGTCAAGATTGACAACCGATTCGAGATCTGACATCACACCAATCGATGACTACTTTCCTGATGAATCTTTATTTTCTGTCTCTACGATGCCTTGGTTTGCTAATATTGTTAATTTTCTTGTTTCAGGACAATTGCCAGCTCATTGGAGTACCCAAGACAAAAGAAAGTTCTTGAACGAAGTGAAGAACTTTTATTGGGATGACCCTTATTTGTTCAAATATTGTCCTGATCAAATATTTCGAAGATGCATTCCTGACAATGAGGTAAGTAATGTCATTAAATTTTGTCATTCTGAGGCATGTGGGGGTCATTTCTCATCAAGAAAGACAACTGCAAAAATCTTACAAAGTGGATTTTACTGGCCCACCATGTTCAAAGACTCACATGCATTCTGCAAGACTTGTGAAAATTGTCAAAAGTTGGGATCTATTTCAAAACGTCACATGATGCCTTTAAATCCTATTCTTGTCATTGAGATCTTTGATTGTTGGGGTATAGATTTTATGGGTCCATTTCCTCCATCATTTGGTTTCTTATATATATTGGTTGCAGTAGATTATGTTTCAAAATGGATAGAGGCAATTCCAAGTAGAACCAATGATCACAAAACAGTGATAAAATTTTTGAAAGAAAACATTTTAAGTCGATTCGGAATCCCTCGAGCCATGATAAGTGATGGTGGAACACATTTCTGCAACAAGCCATTTGAATCTTTAATGAAGAAATATGGAATCACACACAAAGTTGCCACCCCTTATCACCCTCAGACGAGTGGACAGGTAGAACTTGCTAATAGGGAGATCAAACAAATCTTGGAGAAAACGGTGAACCCTAATCGGAAAGACTGGTCTTTAAGACTTAATGATGCACTTTGGGCTTATCAAACTGCATATAAAACATCATTAGGTATGCCACCTTATAGACTAGTCTATGGAAAACCTTGTCACTTGCCTGTGGAAATTGAACATAAAGCTTATTGGGCTATTAAAGCTTTCAATTCAAACATTGATGATGCTAGTCAGCTGAGAAAATTGCAAATAAATGAGCTTGAGGAAATAAGAAATGATGCATATGACAATTCAAGAATTCATAAAGCAAGAATCAAAGAGTTTCATGACAAGAAAATACTGCGAAAAACGTTCAATGTTGGTCAAAAAGTCTTGCTTTATAATTCTCGACTCCATTTATTTCCTGGAAAACTAAGATCAAGATGGAGTGGTCCTTTTATTGTGAAATATGTGTATCCATATGGGGCCTGTGATATCGAAAATCCAAAGAATGGCAATGTTTTCAAGGTAAATGGGCATCGGTTGAAAGTTTATTTTGACAATTTTTCAGTTGAAAATGACTCTATTGAATTGAGTGATCGTGTATATAAAGATTGATTCTTTTTCTCACATTGTTTTGTGTTTGTTTTGGTATATCTTTTGTTTTGCTAGTTTCTCTCACCCCGGTCAAATGGCGGATAACGGTACTCCGTGACTTTTAAGTCGGTTCTTTCAGTTTCCCATGATAACTGATATCTGTGTATATAATTGTGCAATTCTCTGCTCTTTCTTCTTTCTTTGAATCTCTCCCCCAATTCTCAATTGAAAATGGACACCACTCTTGAAAAATTGAAAAAGTATTTTCCCGCTCTGCCTCAGAATGCGATTACAAAAATTTACCGTGCTAGATGTGCAAGATTGAGGTTGTTAATGAACCATGGAATTCCTGAAGAAATTCGCTGGCTGATTGAAGCAAAGGTCCGATTATCAGGTGAGTCCTCCAATTCTTTCATTTCATACATGTCTGGAACAGGTAAAAGCACTTTTGCAAAGAAACGTCGTGCAAAACGACTGAAAGTCTGTCACCGATGTGCCAGATGGACTTGTAATGCGACATGTCGTTCTTTAGGAATGGTATCTATAAACCGTGAAGATAAAATACAATTCATTAAGGATGGCCTGAGTAAGGGGTCTTTAGATAATCTTCTATTGACTCTTGAGACGCACCCTAGTGGAGATGTGCATCGTGCAATTTATGATTTATGGCCCCAATTCCATAAAGAACATGCTCGACTTAGTCTTGGGAATCTGACTAAAAAAGACCCTGTTTGCCAGTTTTTAAGAAAACTGGATGGGAAGCCTATCCCCGACCCATAGAGGGCGTTTAAGCCGTTCTTGAACGTAAAACCAAGGGAAGATGTGAGCCATAATCACAACTACCTGTACATATATATGCTTTTTCATAATAAATAATTAATAAAGAGAGAGAGAGAGAGAGAGTGTGTGTGTGTGTCTGTGTGTGTGTGAGACTACAGCTGGCCTACATATAGGTGGTATGATTGCATTTTCAATTTCTCATCTATAAATTCTTCTCTTCCTTCCTTTTATTTCTACTCAACCCATACATTCATCAAATACAGACGTGTGTAGAAATGGCAGGTTCCTCAAATAATCACATAAACAAAATTTGTGTTTTTGGTGGATCCAGTCCCGGGAAAGAAAAAGAGTTTTTAGAATCAGCAAATCATCTTGGTCAGGTACTAGCTGAGCGAAAGATTCATTTAGTGTATGGAGGAGGCAGCCTTGGGTTAATGGGAGGAGTGTCTATAGCTGCATCTTTAGGAGGTAGTCAAGTTTTGGGGGTTGTCCCCAAAGCTTTAGCACAAGGGGACATCATTGGAAAAACAATTGGAGAGGAATTACAGGTGCCCACAATGTCTGATCGACTGAATGCAATGTTTAACCATGCTGATGCCTTCATTGCCTTACCAGGTGGTCTGGGCACATTGGAAGAGATCTTTCATATTTCCTCTTGGGCCCAACTGCACATTCACCATAAACCCATAGGTTTGTTAAATGTTAATGGTTTTTATGATAAGTTGTTGTCTTTTCTTGATCATGCTGTGGAACAGGAATTTCTAACATCTTCAGCACGACAAATCATAATCTCTGCTGCTACTACTGAACAATTGATTGACCAACTACAATCTTTCATCCCTGTCATTAATCCTTCCATGAGTCGCATAAATTGGTCAACTCAGGAAAGCCATAAAAAGCTTAGATTGGATTTGAGCCTTCGTTTGTAAAAACTTTGTGTCTTTTGGTTTTATTATTGTGTTTTGTTGTTTCTTCTATTTGTTTAAGTGTGTTTCAGGTTTGTCAGTGTTCATTATTTCAGGTGATGTCTTCTATACTCTATCTTTCTACCTTAAAACATTGAGGACAATGTCTCATTTTGGTTGGGGGGAAAGGGTAGTAGTAAAAAAAAAAAAAAAAACTGTGTTTTCTATTTCATAAACTATTTGCAAAACTGTTATTGCTAGGATGGCAGAGTAAAAGGAGTTCTTTTGTTAAAGTGACTCTTGAGACGCATCTTAGTAAACATTCTTAACAAGGTCTATCAGAATACTTCTTGAAATATCTAAGTTTACAAACTCTCATATTGTTAACAATTGATTCTGCTCATATGCTCATTTAACAAGTATTCTTAAATCTTCATTTTCACACACACACGCTTTAACATATGATTGTGGGTTGCACATTGGATTATTACATTATTTATGTTCTTTTGTTAACGGTAACAACTAAGGGAAATGGATAGTACATAATTTGCATAAAAAAAAAACAAAAAAAAAAAACAAATTTTTTTTTTATATATAATAATGATGAATAAAAACGTAGATAAGTTTGGTTTCGTAGCCTCCCTAACCTAAGCAATTAAGCCCGAAGGGGTGTTTTAACACTTAATACCCTAAAGTCAACTGACTTGGGAGCTATTGGCCTAAAGCTTGTTACATGGGTTAAGGAGAAAAGCTTAAGGGAATCAAACATTGCACTATCTACGTATCAGTATCTGCAACCCGAGTTGCTAAGCTCGTAGAGGTGTCTCAACACCTAATGCCCTAAGACCAACTGGTCTGGGAGTCATTAGCCTAAAGCTCGTTACATGGGTTAAAGATGCATTGTGTTTTAAGTTGTATGTGTAAATAGAAAAAAAAAAGAAGAAAAAAAGAAGAAAAAAATAATCCCAACCCAAGGAAGTTAACCTTAAACATTAGAACATAATATTGTTTTCTTCCAACAATAGCCCCATCATATATGTTTTCATACATTGAGCACATAAAAAGAAGGTTTATTAATATCTTGTTTACGAAATATGAAGCAGAAATGAGAGTTTGTTTATCTGGATAGATTAATGGAAGTTGAATGATGAATGCCTTGCTTTGTGGAACTTGCAAATTGTTTTTCTATTTTAACGCTTTGATTACTAGGGACTAGTAATAAGCTGGTTGGGGGGTGTGATTAGTACTTAAAAGTGCATGTTTATCAAGGGTTTATATCATCATTTTGCACTTAAAGTATTAATAACTCCTTAACTAAAGCATGTTTTATAATAACAAGTCTAATATTATAAAATACCCTAATATATGGTAAATGTTCATCTTAAATGCAGGCATATCACATAAATCAAAGGATTGATTGATGAATTGAACTACTGAAATTTTGAAGATAAAGAAGGGTGAAGCTTAGAAAAGAGACGTTGGTGCAGTCCAAACACTATTCGGTAATTGGGTCATATCTCGAGTTCTAGATATCCAAATGATCTGAAATTTTTACAGAGATTTGATAAGACATAGGCCTACAACTTTCATTTGGACATCAAGATCTAAGAAGGCCGTTTTCAAGTCCAAATTATAGCAACAACGGAGAAGTCCGAATCTGTCCTGCAGCCCAAACACTGTTCAGTGTTTGGCCCATATCTGAAGTTCTAGAAGTCCAAATCACCTCCACTTTTTTTTCCTGGAAAGCTGAGTCAATTTCTTACAACTTTCATGCTTTCAAGTGGACCCAGTTCTGATGCTAGCATTTTCGTTTTATTTAGACAAGATGATAAGGATTTTCACTAAGTCAAAAGTTGGCCACCCACTCAACAATGAGTCATCAAAGCAATAATTCCGAATTTTGGCCTATAAAAGGAGGCATTTGCCATGTATTTAGGGGCTTGGTTGTTCAGATCAAGTTCATGCTCTTTATTTTCTCTCTTTATATTTTTGTAATTCTTAAGTTTTGCTTTCATTAATTTCTTGTTTATGCTTTTCATTTCATTTCCTTTTCTTAGTTAACTTGTATTTTATTTATGTTCTTGTTTTGTTTATTTATGTTTCTCTTCTTCTTTATGTTTGGCTAAGTTTATTATGTCAAGGTGAAAAGGTTACACTAATGGTGTAAGAACAAGTATGGTATAAACTCAATATGAACCTTAATGTTTAATATTAACATGTCTTATCTTTTTATCTTACTAATTCTTAATACCTTGCTTGTTAAATGGTTAATCTAAATTTATGTTGTATAATACTTGGTACAACAAATGCTTGGCACTCTCATAGCCCAACCGTATGGTATTACCTACACCTGGGCTATGAAAGGTACTTGATTTGTTGTTAACATCAATTAACATCATGAATTCCTGATAATATTTAAAAGTTTGGTGTTATGTAAATGAGATAATTAATATGATCATGTTGATAATTTATAATGAGCTATTAATGACAAATCATCCGAATGGAACCTCCTTCGTGTGTGGTTTCCAAATTGAGTAATAAGAGTTTATACTATACTTGTTTGAAATACCATTGGTGGATCCTCTAACCTTGACATTTATTTTTATCATTGTTTAATCCTTACATTAATCTTCCATCTCAAAGTTCTCATTAATTTCTTCCTCCTCTTCTTTTTATTGTTATTATTATTACTACTACTAATATTATTACTATTATTATTATTATTATTATTATTTACATTCTTGTTATATTTTATGTATGTTAAGTATGCTCTGTGTTTGATCAAGGATCCTGACATTGTTGGTCTTGCCTTGTTCATTCGCATCAGAAATCTGTTTATATTATATAATATATCTCTTTGATCTTTCCATAAACTCAGTATATAGGCTGGAAACCTGTGACCCGATCTTTTAGATCATTCTCAGGTATAACAACGCCACGTACTGAGTATTATTATTATTATTACTACTATTATTATTATTACTATTAATATTATTATTACTATTACTGTTATTGTTATTATTATTGTTGTTATTGTTGCTATTATTGTTATTGTTTTGTTGTTATTTATAATTTATACAATTAACCTCTCTGTGGTTCGACCCCGGTCTTGCCGGGTTATTTATTACTTAGACACTCCTGCACTTGGGAGAAGACATCAATCTTTTGGTCATGTCAATCAACATGAAATCTTATCTGGAGATTTTCTTTAACCAAAACTAAAATCCATGTACAACTTGGTCAACCTGAGATCTAATCTGACGATCTCTTTTAACCAAAACCAAAGTCTGTGTATAGCTCGGTCAACCTAAAATTCCATCGGGTGATTCCCTTTAACCAAAGATAAAATCATTGTTGTGACTCAGTCAATCTGAGATCCAATCTGGCGATCTTCTTTAACCAGAACCAAAGTCTGTGTAGCTCAGTCAACTTGAAATTCTATCCGGCGATCCCCTTTAACTAAAGCTAAAAACTATGTTGGTGGCTTGGTCAACCTGAGATCTTATATGACAATATGCTTTAACCAGAACCAAAGTCTGTGTGTAGCTCAATTAACTTGAAATCCCATCTAACGATTACTTTTAACCAAAGTTAAAATCTGTTTGCGGCTTGGTCAACCTGAGATCCCATTTGGCGATCTCTTTTAATCAGAACCAAAATTTTATGTGTTCATCCTGATGATAAGGTTCAAACTTTCTTCTTTCTTTGAAAATTTCTTAATGATAGGGTTGTTCTCATTTTTCTTTCTGTTCCAAGATCAAAACTACGATTCGTTACTATTATCAACTCAATGATTCTTTCTTTGTCCATTCAGATCTATTATAATATTTCTGAATTTCATCGAGGATTTTTTTCTATAACAATTCAAAAAAAATTTGTGCAATGGTTTAAGGTTAGATGATATGCATGTGTCCTTACCTAGTTTGAAATATAGGCCTTCTTCTTTGATGTTCCATCATCATAAGGTGCTTTTATTTGCTATCCAATGTCTTCTCTTTTTTTTTTGATGCACTAGCTCATTCTTGTGCTAGCCTTCCACTCAAATATAAGTGTAATGCCTATCTTGGGTTGCTCATGATGATTACTACTTTCGATGTTTATCAAGCTTGACCATACACCCGAGTGTGGTGTTGCTTGATTCATTATAAAAAAGCTTAAAAAAGCATTCATCTCCAGGATTCTTTTAATAATTGTTCTTTGATTAGTTGTGTGCATCCTGCCAATAACCATCAAGAGGTTTTCTAGTATCAACCTCGTCTTAGATTGCCAATCAGCCACAATCTTGCCTCCAATTAAAACATACTTTTCACGTATATGTTATCATTAACCTTCATGGAACTATCAAGTCGTTTAGACATGCATCTCATAGCTTGTAGTATAAGGCTCATTATTGTATGCTCAATATTATTCTAAATGAATTCCTCTCAACCCGTCTAATCAAATTGTGAAAAAAAATGCATTGACATCATTAATGATGTTTCTTTTCATTATCCACGCTCATGTTGGTAAAGTGCACATTGAAATCAATGAGTTTCAAAGTATTTATTCCATAGTCAGTCTTGGTGGTGTGTGTATTTCTAACATTCATTCAAATACAGCTATATGATAACATATGTCAGGAGTTATAGCCATGTTTCAGAAGGTAAACCCAAATAAAGATATGAAGATGTCTTTAAGTGTGGCGTTACTCTCAATTCCTACTGGAGTTCACTAGATCATAGATTGTCTTTGAACAACATTGCTCTCAAATGATCTAAATATGCTTGTTCTTCTGTCTATAATCAAAAATCATTTGTCATTGCTAGATGCTAAGCCAACTTTAATGGATTTTGCTGATTCATTATTTGATTCTTTCTTTGTCTCGATCTGAATATTGTTTATTTTCTTCCTTAGGGTTCAATGTATTGCCCTCGACTGCTCAACTTTTCAAGAAGTATCAAGAAGTATTGATGTCATTTCAATTAAGAATTTTATAAACTTAATTGATATTCTTCTTGTTTGACAATCTTTCTTGTTCTGGAATTAACTCTCGCATTTCAAAGATCATGTTTATTTAAGTCTAGTTATTGAAATGAAATCAAAGAGATGTCAATTTTTTAAAGTATTTTTTGAAAATCAATCTTATTTGGTCAAAGACCCAACACACATCATTCAATATATGTAGTCCTTTGATTAGCTTGTATTTTGAAAACATAAATTGACTCGTTGCAAGATTAAAATTGTTTTTTCTATAGTTCATTGTGTCAATTTTAATATCTGATATTGGGTACATCATTTGAAAATACATGATGAGGTGACCTTTTGTGAATTAAAAAAAAAAAAGAGGATGCTCAAGTAAAAACTTAAGGCTTTATATATATATATATATATAACATCTATCTTATTAGCATGCATAATAACCAGTAACTTAATTTATGAAGCAATGACCCTTATGAAAAAGCTCTTCAAGTTTTGAGAGCGCTATTTATTGATTCAAATCGCTTATTTGATTAAAAAGGTCTTTTAAATGTATGTAATGCATGCTATGGTTCATAGCTATAAAAGAAATGGAAAGTCACAAGCTCAAAAGGTGTTTGAGAGTTTTAAAGACCTAGAATCAACATCAAATATTCATAAACTCTCTTTTTATTGTTGTTTTTGTAGAGGAAATGACATATCACCTTATTAACCTCAAATATCAAAATTCTCTTAACATAGGTCATAATACAAATTCAACTTTTTCTTTGATGAATAACTAATCTAATCATTTGAAGACATCAAAGGTTTTATCAAAGATACCAAAAGACATGTTTGTAGCTTAGTATTTTTTCTGATGTTGACTTTTGATGTTTGCTGTGTCTTTTCTTAATTGAAATCTCTTTTGCCCTTTCTAGACTTGATAGGCATTCTCCTACCTTTATCCTTCACTTGCCTTTAAGTGCAAACAATTTCTACTTTTTTGGCTTTCACATAACCTTCCTCAAAGTTTTTTTTGGATGCCTTTAATCCACACCCCTTTTTTTTTCTTTTAGCCCTTTTCTCAATCGTTGGATTTTTGTTCTTAATATTCTCTTTACCATTGATTTTAACAGTGTCTTCATCTTTTTTAACAAAAATCTCTCATTTGCCCCTAGTATAGGGTGTGATCTATGTTAAGGTTTTTTTTTTTGAAATAAATATTCTTCAAGGCTCAAAATGGGATTGCAAGGGATGGATATTTCAAGAACTGTGAAAGAAGTGAACAAAGATGATCTTTTCTCATTTCAAGCACAATCTGTTAGAACCGATAAATTTTAACATCGTCAAATGTAATGATTCGGACTTGTAAAAAATCATGATTAACGAGTCTATAACTATTGAATCCACTATATGTTATTATACATACTGCTAAAACTTAGCTACATGATATGTGGTTAAATTTCATGTGTGAGTTCAAAATTTGCTTGGTCCTCCCATCATGCCATTTTAACAAACATTGAGTCATTTTTGCAATCAAAATATTTTTAATTTTTTAGGATTGATTAGCCTTAATCGTATGTTGGAGTTTGATCAAATATTTTGCCAAAATAACCTTTGAAAGAAACATCTCTTCATTTCAAAACAAAAATAAGATAAAGAGCAAAACGCAACTCATTGAATATATGTGATGCATTCTTGATATATGAAAGCATATTGTAGTAAAATACAATGTTCATTCACTAGATAATTGCATATTATCTACACCTGGTCAGCATTTTACAAGTTGCTAGTCATTGTTAAAAATATAAGTGACTATATGGTATGTACCACTATTCTTCAAAAACTCAATTTGTCCCTTGTTTACCTAGCTTCCAAACTTGATACCTAAATTTTTTACAGTTTTCAATCGAATGGCTTAGGGCTTCACCATGATATTCATTTTTCTTATCTGGATTATACCATTTAGGAAATAATGATTGTATGGGATTTGACAGAGTCGGGGCAATAAGTCTAGAGCTTAACATATGTTGGTAAACAAACTCGAGTGGCAGAGGTATTTCAATCTTTGACAAAGATATTTAAGTAGTTCATGCTACAAAAAAACCTAGCTGGACCACATAACTAAGGTTTCTTACTTGAGATCCATCTTCATATTCATCTCTCATTATTGTTCTGGAATCCATGGTAAGACCTCTGATTTTTCTCATCTTGACAGCTTGTTCAATTCTTTTAGCAATCCTTACAAATTTATGGAAATGTTGAGCTGAACTTCCCATCAAATGCTCATAATAAAGGGATTGGAAGGTGTTGGTGAACAACATTATTATTTCTGCATCCATTAGTGGAGGTTGAACATGTGTTGCTTTATCCCACCATCTTTGCGTATATGCTCTCATAAACTCTTGGTTTTCCTTCTTCATATCCATTAGGCTGGTTCTATCATGAGCAGTTTCCAAATTGGATTTATACTACTTCAAAAAGGTGTATACCAGGTCTTTTCATGTCTTGATCCAGATATTGTCTAGTTTTATGTACTAGCTCAAGGCAGATCCAGAGAGACCATCTTGGAAAAAAATATATCAACATCTTATTGTTATGGATCATTTCAGTTATCTTGTTGTAGTATAACCAGAGATGGGTGTGTGGGCATTCTAGTTTCGTATACTTGACAAAGTTCGGCACTCTAAACTTTTTCAGCACCATAATATCTGGAACCAAACAAACTTCAAGTGCTATCACAGGGTCAATCAAATAATTTCCTTCAACTACTCTCAATCTCTCTTCTAGAGCAACCAATTTATCATGGTTCATAGGATTAGTAGACCTATTGTCAGAAGGTCCTTTCACTGTAGGATCCACAATGATCTAAGCTTGACTCGGATAGATGGGGGCAAAAGGGATAAAATGATGCCCAGTTACTGAGTTTACCCCCAAGTTCTGAGATATGTGAGGGATGTGGACTAATGGTGTTTCCATAGGAGGTTGTACAGATGTTCCTTTTTCATTCTTGAAGTTCAGCACTTGTTCATGCAGATTTGTCTAGCTACTTTACCTTTGATGCTCTCAATTTCTTTTCGATAATAGGCCTCCATCTGAGCTCTTTCTTTATTTTCCATATTTTCTCTTAGTCAGGTGTAGTAAACCTTAGGTGGGGGACCTACGTTTCAACCTGGTAGTATGCATGATAAATGTATGAGCATATTTTACATGATGAGCTCGCTTTTCAAAGGGGTGACACATAATCATAACTCTTGCATGATGAAACAATAATTTTGATTCTTACCCAAACTTTACAACAAAAATTTCTTGAGTGGTGACTATTATGTTACCCATAAGTCTTGACTTCAAGATGCTTTAAGAAAGGCTTACCTTAATGCAAAATAAAGGTAGCACAAACAACTTAAGGACAAGTTCTATGAAGTGATCATGAGTAAGTTTTACATTTGGTCTTAAAAGGGTCTCATATCTTCCTAGTGATGATCTTTGTAAATACAATATGGGGGCGTTGTAAGGAAATGTTAAAACACGTATCTCCATCATTACCAAGCAGACACTCAAATATGAGTTAGGTGTTTCACGCATATGAACTGATACATAGTCATAGGGTAGACCGTTAATCCCCCACCTAACTTAAAAGTTTGCGTGCTTTTGAAAATTTATGACATGTGATGCATGAAGCAATTTTATACAATGCATTAACAAATATGTACAAAATTAAAGTGTAGAAGTAAATGATAAAAAGAAAATGCATATTAACAATAAACACCCAAACCAAATAATCAAACATGATGATAATAATAATAATAAAAAAAAAGCTTATCCACAAGGGTCCCTAGTGGAGTTATCACTATGTTGCAAGTGTGTGGCGTCGCGACAAACATCCTTCTGATATAATCCAAGTGTATATGTATATGGTGTGGGGAAATGGACATGACAAAGGATTCTTATTCTTTATCAGTAGAAAGAGAGAATGAGAGTCGTCACCTAGTATTTGGTCACTAGAAACCTAAGTGGTCTAAAAAATCGGGCATAGAGACTGGTTGCGTAAATGAAAGATATTAACACCCATAATATGTCTTACCTAAAGTAAATTGTATTGTTTAATTATCTGATTAAACTAGTTGTTTAATTGTTGGGATGTCTAAGGTTGAAGATAAATTCTCTTCAATAAGGAAATCCCTATCTTATTGACTACAAACCTAACTGTTCTAATGTCAATAAAAATAGAACTTTCTTTTTAATATCAGAAATACGTCTTACATATATAAGTTTGTAATCTCAGATACTAAAAGAAATTTTTTTATATATATATTTTTGAAATATAGGCCTAGTTCTCATACTTTAATAAACTAGTTATTAAAACTCAAAATGCATGCTAATATATTTTTATTTTTATTTTGTTTGTATGAAATTATGATATGAAATTTTTTATTTTATTTTTGAGAGACTTGGACGTATTCATGAAAGCAAAGTATTTTTTTGTTTTTTAATATATATATATATATATATATATATATATATATATTACAACATTTCAGAGAAAATCAGGTATTTTAATACTAAATTTATATTTTTACAATATAAAAATACAAACTAGTACTAATAAAAAATTGGTAGAAAAATACACGAAAAACCATAATTTTTTTTAAAAGAGGAATAAAATAAAGGGGATTGGCATAAGGATGAGTTTTGTCAAATACACCCGTAGTCCAAATCAAATTGGGTCAGCTAGGCCTCAGCCAGGCCCAAGCCCAACCTAGCCTTAACTTTTTTACTTTTTTATTGGGCTATGTCCAGCTCAGCTCGTACAAACTAGGCTAAATCTAGCCGGCCCAGCCCGATCATTAACCCAAGCCATTATTGCATTCATACGTGAATTATTCATGCTTTGCACAATGACAAAGTAATTTATTTCCTAGAAAAAAACACAGCTTACTTAGTGCTGGAGCTTGATGACGATGGCGATGGCGTAAGTGTGCTGACTGGCTACTTTCTTCCCATCTGCCTCTGTTCTTTGTGCGTTTCTCCTCTGATTTTGCTTTTATTTGCTTGGTTTGTTTTTGCTTCTCTTGTTCTCCCTATCTTTCTCAGTGTTTTCTTGGTGATGGAGCATGATGGTGAAGACAATGGTGAAGGTGTGCTGACTAGCCAAAGCGAACTTCTCTCCTTATCTATTTTTATCTCTATTTTTTTTGTTTTTTTTTCTATGTCTCTGATTTTTTTTCTCTTCATCCCTTCCCCTAGTTTTTTCACCTGTTTTTTGCTTTTCGGTTCTCTCTGTTTTCCTTTTTTTTTTTTTTTCCTTTTGATTTTTTCATCTTTTTTTTGCCCTCTCTTTTTTTCCTTTTCATTCTCTCCTCCACCTCTTTCATGGCCTTTCTCTGGCTTTTATAAAGCCAGAGAATGCCAAGAGTTCATGCATCGTAGAGGCGAGGGATAACAACTAGGTAATGTGGTCCATAACTAAAACGGTTTTAGTGCCTTTACTGCTGCAACGATTCCTAAGAAAGAAGACGATGAATAGTTTTTGAAACGGCATCGTTTGTATCCCTGGAAATGGCTATTTTTAATTTGCTCCCTAAACTTCTGACATTTAATAAGTGGGCCCATGTTCAAGGAAAATTTTTTTTTTTTTTTAATTTTACCCCTGGATCAAATTGCAATTAAACCCCTGAATTTCAATGCAATTTACTAAACAATCCATGGTTTCCAATTTAATCAATTCAGTCTTTAATTGACTCTTCAACTTTTAATTATTTCAAAATTACTCCTAGAAAAATCAATTAACCCCCTGTAGTATCACCACCTATTTACTTTAGTCCTTGGACTTTAATTCTTGTAATTTTAACCCAAAGCAACCCGTATTTCTTCAATTATGCTCTTGATTGCATTAATTAATGAAATCAAAGTTTAATTAAGTCCCCGAACTTAATAATTCTTTTAATTTTTGACCAAATTGACTCTCAAATTTAATGTTTTCCAATTAAAACCTAAATCGATTTAAAAATCAATTTTTTTTGCAATCAAACCCTTCATAAACTCAATTAATTTCTCAACAAAATCTAATGTAGTCCTTAAACATTTGATTTTGAACTTTTCTTTCTTAAGTTGATTTTTCTTTGCCAATAAGGCCTTCATCAATTAAAAATATATTGGCAAATTTCAATCTTTGTTTTTTCAAAATTCCTCAACCAATCTTTGATTATTTTTTTAGCGTTTTTATGTTTTTTTTCTCATTGTTATATATTTTTTGGTTTTTTCCAGATAATTTTTTTTATTTTTTATGTGAGGATCCAAAAATAAATAATAATAACAGTCTTATTCTAACTTTTTCTATCTTATTATTTTTTAATCTCATTTTATTTCTCCTTTTTTATCTTTTGTTAAAATTGATAAAAATACACGCGATTCTGCAATCTTTCTCATTAGATGTACATAAGCACTTATTTAACAATTCCATCGTTAATATTTGATCTTCAGTTATCATTTACACAATATTTTTTTAATTTACAATGGAATAATTAAATGTGCAAACACCTCACAATCGAAGATATTTCCACACCACTATCTAGAGAGAAATTTTTTATAGCATAACGATAATGATTGGACTTATGGCTTTGGTGGGTCATCATCTGCACTAGTTTTCATGAAAATTAGTTCTCCCACTAATTTTTATCAATATTATAATTATTTTAATGGACTAATTTAAGAAACCTTTAACCTCGTCACTAAATTATGAGTGAACACCAACTGTATCTATAGCATGTTATATTTTTTAATGTGGTTATGATTATTTTTTAAAATATTATTTTATTAAAAATTTAAAATATATTTTTTTATTTAAAAAAATTATTTTTAATATTAATATATTAAAATAATCTAAAAAAATTAATTTAATTTAATTTAATTTTTATATTATAACTTTTAATAACTTTATGGTAACACCTTCGTAACATAAACAACTATATCAAGATGTCCATGATCGCTCCACAAACTCTTCAAACAATGATGTCTCACAAAGAAAAACATCACACACATTTACTTCACCTTCTCTTTAGATATTGCATGTCATGAAAAACCGTCACATTCTAATACGATTATGTGGGGGAGATCACTATTCTCCTTCATCTCTTAGTTTGCATTTAGCAAAATATATATTAATAAACAAAAAACTAACAACAAAATCTTTCATTTAGTTCAAACTAAAGTAATTAACATCAGATATATTATGATGAGTAATTTTATTATTATTATTATTATTATTATTATTATTATTATTATTAATATAAGTGTCCAAGTTAGCTTGTGCGTACCTCGAGTAATGTCACGAGCCATGAAATTAACAATCATGTAGATCTTTAATGGTTCTGAAATTTATGAGACTCAAACTGATGATATTTAGAAAGTAAACCTAAAGTTTAACCAGTTAAGTTATACCACTCAAAATTAATCATTAAAATATAATTTTATTCTGAAAAAATGATATTCAATACTTAATTTATTGGTTTACTAATTACATAAGTTTGCTTTCTTGAATTCAAAAATCATAAAATCAACATTAGCATAAATTTTTTTTCTCAATTAACATTCAAGCCAACTTACATTAAGGATATACCCCTGTTAATTACTTGATGCTATTTATGATATAGAAAATAATTTTGCTTTTAAAAAATATTAAATTAATATTTTCTCAATCTCCTCCTAGTGCATGACAGAAATGACAAACTGCAAATTTGAAAAGGATATTAAATAACAACCGCTTGATTGATTCTGTGTGCTCTCTATTTGATTTCGATCGGTGGATTAGCCGACGGGTTTGACCAGTGAAGTAAATGGATGAGGCTGCTATCCTTGACCTTGGTCAGCGATATCCGTGTTTAGATAAGATATCTTCTTTCCTTTATTAGGGGGTGCGGACCCTTCTTTTGTCCTATATCACTGCAAAATATCTAATTTACTTAATTACTTACTAGATGAATGATACATACGGTGGATTGAGTTAAATTTTTTTAAATAAAAAAACATTTAAATATTATTAATATTTTTTTAATAAAAAAATTAAATTGTGTGAGAGTTTATTTGATGTAATCTGGTTGACTTTACTAGTTTGAAAACAACTCATACACTCAGTAGAAATAATATTTGACTAAACAAAATTTTAAGATAATATCTTTTTTTAATATTAAAATAACAATAAATTGGATTTACCTAGATTAATCCGAGTTAATGTGTCAAACTCATAACTCATGTATATGAGACTAGAACTAATTAAAATAAATTATAAAGTCTTATTTCTAATTAACTCAATATTGAAGGATGAAATTGAAAAAAAAATCAATTAAAAAATTACCTAAAAAAGACCCATGTTAAACTTGTGACTCGGGTTATAAGACTAGGATAACACTATGAAAAGTAAATCAAAACAAATTACGAATTCGAATCCCTACCTAGCCCAATATTGAAGCATGAGACTAAAAAAGAAATCAATTAGAAAAAAAAACAAAAAAAAATGAGTCAATCCACCAAACCCATGACCTGAGCCATCAGACCGAGATAACCTTATAGAAAAAATAAAAAATGACCTGATTTAACCCGAGTTAACCTATCAAATTCACAACTTTGGTCTTAAGACTAAGATGACCCCATAGAAAAAAAGTCAAAACAAATTATAAAGCTCGATTTTCAATCACACTTGTCGGACCTAATATTGAACCATGTATTTGTAAAAATCTTAATTAAACATAAAAAATAAGCCAAGTTAACTCGAGTTAACCGTTAAACACTATTCTCGGGTCATGAGACTATGATAATCTAATAAAAAATAACCTAAAATAAATCATGAAACCAAATTCTCAATCAAACACAATGTTAATTGATGAAATTAAGAAAAAAAAGTCAATTAACAAAAAAGAAAAAAAATAAGTTAATTAGGTTAACCCGTCAAACTTGTGATCCGGGTCATGAGACGGTGACAACCCAATAAAAGAAAAATCCAATTATGACAGATATGTGACTTGGGTCATAAAACCGATATAAATTCTTAGAAAGAAAATAAAAAACAATAACATGATCTAACTAGAGTTAAAATTCCAAAACTCGTGACCTTAATTGTGAGACCAATATATTCTTCATAAAAAGAAAATCAAAACAAATTATGAAGCTCCCTTCTCAACCAACCCGATGTTAAACGATAAAATTAAAAAAAATTAATTAAAAATAACACAAAAACAACCTTAATCAATTCGGGTTAACCCACCAAACCAAGTTAAACCATCAAACCTAAAATCCGTGTCATAAAAAAGTGATAACTAAATAGAAAAAATTGTTAATATTAAAGGATGAATTTAAACATTAATTAAAAAAAACAAACAAACAAAATAGTGATAATGAAAAGTATTCCGTAAGAAGAGATACAATAAAACTCCTTTTTTTTAGTTTATAGTTAATATAACAATAATCATACTAAGAATGCTACATTTATCTCATACACTATTTCTTAATTTCTGCATGTTATTAACCGGTTTTTAATTTTTGCATGTTCACCTTTAACATGAATCAAGTTCAAAATAAAAAAATTAAAAGAATAAAAACATAAATGATAAACAAAAAGAAACATAATTGATAACGTTGGTTGCCTATTGTTATGGGATTGGGGAGTGGGTTGCTCAATTATAGTTGAGGTCCGTTATTGATAACATTGGTCGCCTATTCATGCATGCTTGTTTTTGCGTTTTAAAAGGATTTTTGAAAAAAAATAAATTTTATTTTTTTCTCTGTTTTAAATTAATAATTTTTCTCTGTTTTTAAATAATTTTGATGTGTTGGTGTCAAAAATAATTTTTAAAAAATAAAAAAAATTATTTTAATATATTTCCGAGTAAAAAGTACTTTGAAAAGAAATGCAACCACACTCCTAAACAACCTTCAATTAATCTCCTAACAGCATTTTTTTTTTCTTTTCATTTCATTTGTTTTCTTTTCATTTTGTAAGCCTCCAAAAAGGTAAAGTCTTTTCTTTTCTTAAAAAAAAACTAAAAATAAAAACTAGTACACCTATTATTTCAACCATTTTTTAATGAAAAAAATTATTCTGATGCTAAGAATAAATTTATTTGCATTTTTATCTTTAGAAGAAAATAAAAACCTCGCCTCTTCAATTTGAAAAAACTAAAAATGATGAGAACTACAACTCATCAACATATTTGTCAATCTTTGCAATATATGAAAATAAAACAAAGCTCAAGCAGTTATTGTTGACTAATATTTGTTGTTTACTAATATTTTTGGGATTGTGGTGATTTTGATTTTTAAAATTATTTTTTAATTTTTAATTTTTAATTTATTTTTTATTATAAACTATTAAAACAATCTAAAATTATATATATAAAAAATTAAATTTAAATAAAAAATAATTCAAATTTTAATCTATTTTATTTGAAACAAAATACCAAACGGAACTAAAATAAAAGCACATGGGTGATGGTGGGACCCTTAAGAGTTGAAACTGAATCCTATATAAATCCCCTTCTTACCGTTCCCAATTCTCACTCCCAAATACACGTGTCTTCTTTCTTGCTTTCTCCTTTCTAGAAATCAACATGAAGCTCCTCTCTCTTCTCCTCTTCTCAATGCTGTTGCTTATCCTCCGTTCTTTCGAGCATACATCAGCTGCCTGCCACGTCGATGATCATGCGGGTCTTTTGGCATTCAAGTCGGGTATAACCCACGATCCATCAGGCATGCTAAGCTCGTGGAAACCGGGCACCGATTGCTGCTCTTGGGAAGGCATTTCTTGCCTCGACAAGATCCGGGTCAACACCATATGGCTCTCCGGCAACCCGGACAAACCGAATGGATATTTAACGGGTTCAATCTCACCCTCTCTCGTCAAAGTTCAAAACCTTGACGGTATTTATTTTTTTGATCTTAACATTACGGGTCGATTCCCGGATGTTTTATTCCGGTTACCAAAGCTCAAATTCATTTACATAGAAAACAACAAGCTCTCGGGTCCGTTACCTTCTGATATAGGCAGGATGACCCAACTTGAAGTTCTCAGTTTATCAGGCAACAAATTCACTGGGTTAATACCGAGCTCAATCGCCGAGTTGACTCAGCTGACTCAGCTTAAACTTGGTAACAATCTACTCACTGGCCCAATTCCTCTTGGAATCAGCAAGCTAGCAAAGCTGAGTTTCTTGAGTCTACAAAATAACAAACTCACGGGTACCATACCTGATTTTCTCTCATCACTCACAAACCTTAGGATTCTTCGACTTTCACATAACAAATTCTCTGGTAAAATACCAAATTCAATAGCCTCCCTGGCTCCAAACCTTACTTACCTTGAACTAGGCCACAATGCATTGACCGGAACAATCCCAAGTTTTCTTGGAAAGTTCAAGGCACTAGACACCCTTGATCTTTCTTGGAATAACTTCACAGAAACTGTCCCAAAAAGTTTTGGAAACTTGACAAAAATATTCAATCTTGATCTCTCTCACAACTCTCTCGTAGACCCATTTCCTGTAATGAATGTTAAAGGCATCGAGTCACTTGATTTGTCTTACAATAAGTTCCACCTTGAGAAAATACCGAACTGGGTCACTTCGTCTCCTATCATTTACTCTCTCAAGCTTGCCAAATGCGGGATCAAGATGAACTTGAATGATTGGAAGCCAAAGGAGACGTATTTCTATGACTACATCGATCTTTCCTACAATGAAATATCAGGTAGTCCAGTTTGGTTGATGAACAAGACAGATTACTTGGTTGGTTTTTGGGCTTCGGGGAATAAGTTGAAATTTGATCTGGGGAGTTTAAAGATTGTTGGGACATTGAAGAACCTGGAGTTGTCAAGAAATCTGGTTTATGGTAAGGTGCCCAAGTCAGTTTCTGGGCTGGAAAGTTTGAATTTGAGTTACAATCATCTCTGTGGACAGCTTCCATCAACAAAATTCCCCGCTAGTGCATTTGTCGGCAATGACTGTCTGTGTGGTGCCCCACTACCTCCTTGCAAAGTGAAGGGGGAGTAAAATAACAAATCGTGGTCCATGCGAGTTGGATCAATAAGAAAGTGTTCGCACTCAAGACTAGGAATCTTTTGCTGATAAAAGAATAACGCTCACCAAGGAGCTGTCTTGTGCCCTTCTATTTCTCATTTTTGTTAGCGTCTTGTGTTGTTATGTGCTCTCTTCCTGTGGAATTCAGAATAATTTATTACAGCATTTAAAATCTATTACTGCGAACGATTTGGGCGTTAAGACCCGATTTTCACAAAAAAATATATATATATACTGCAACACACGAATGAACTGAAACAAGTCCAACTTCGAGAGAAAATACTACACAAAAAGCATGCATGGCCAAGAAAAAGGACCCAAATATCTGTCAGTCCAGGAACAGGAAGAGCCCTGTGATGCCACAAAAGAAAAAAAAGTTTCGCACTGTTCCAACAATGCAGTACTAAAAGAAATCATATTGCCCTATAAACTTACCAATAACAACAATGATGAGATCCTCGATATGTTTTACAAAAGAGCTGAATTTTAATGACAAAATGAGTCAGGTGTAGCAAACGTGCAGCTATATCATAATTCTCAAATCTTTTTTGGTTTTGTTTTGTTAATTTTTCAAGTATGATTCTATTAAGTTAGCACATAAAAATTTCTTTATATTTTAGAGATTTTTAAATATATAAATAGTTTATTAAATTATAAATATTTTTTAATTTTATTTTCTATGATTTTTTTTTAATTTATATTTTTTTATCTATAAAATTTAATCTTTATTCTTTTAATTAATATTTATTTTACTTGGAATCATTTTTTTATTTTTTTTTAATTGCATTCTTCTTGGATTTTTTTTATCAAATTTTATCCTTATTATTTTTGTTGTTTTTGCTATTTTTAAATTTTTTTATTGGTACCATCCTTTAAAATTATATTTGTCAAGAATTAGGTTTCTTTACTAAATCTGGATAAAAGATTTCATGGTTATAAATTTTAGAAATTAGACTAGGTTTAAGAGGTTCGTCGGTTTTGCTTGATTTTTTTTTAAATTGATATTTTTTTATTTTATATCCTCTTTTTTTTTGTTAATTTTTCAGTTTCATTCTATTGGGTTAGCCCTCTACAATATTTTTCAATTTCACCCCAACCATTTTTAACTTACAAGTAATTTGTAAAACTTCAAATGTTTTTCAATTTCACATTCTATGATTTTTTTAATTTTTCAAATTTGATTCTCATTTTTTTAATTGCAATTTATTTTATTTGGGAACATTTTATTATTATTTTTTAAAAATTTTCATCATCCTTGGTTTTTTTTTCTATCAAATTCTATCCCTATTATTTTTGTTGCTGTTTATTTTTCTTTCACAAGTTTCTTTTATTAATATTTTTTCCATGATTTTATCATTTAAAAGTAAATTTGCTAAGAGTTAAGTTTTTTAATTGAACTCAAGTCTAGGATTTCATAAATTGTAAATTTGAGAGAATAGATTAAATTTAAAAGGTTTGCCTGAATTGGCTTGAATTTTCCCTTTTTTTCTCATTTTTTTTCTTTTTAATTTTGAGTTTTATTCTGCTAGGTTAGTCCTTTATAATATTTTTAATTTCACCCCTATCATTTTTTAATCTTGCAAATTTGGTTTTTAATTTTTTAATTACTATTTATTTTGTTTTCAAATTTCATGCTCCTTAGATGTTTTTTTCTTAAATTTTATCCCTATTGTTTTTGTTTTATTTATTTATTTATTTATTTTTTGCTTTTACAAGTTTTTTAATTAATATTTTTCAACTATTACAGTCTTTAAAATTAAATTAGTTAATAGTTAAATTTTTTGATTGAACTCGGATCTAAAATTTTTATAATTGGATCATGTGAAGTTCGTGAGAATTTTCTTGGTTTTTTATCCTTGGATGTTCATCTACCTCTACATCAGATGGGTTTATATGATAAAATTCAAATAAAACAATTTACCCATACTTTTTCATCTTGCATTCAAGCATCTTTACCGAATCATCCACACACCATGAGGAAGATTCATAGCCTTCTCAGAATTTATGACTAAAATTCTTGATTCTTCAATTGTCCTAAAAAATAATACTGTTATCAGATATCCATGTTAATAATAATAATAATAATAATAATAAATAATGGAAGGAGAAGGTCTCATATAAACAGTTACAAATATTATTTTCTAGTAAAGAAAAACAGTTCAGAAGAGAATCAACCCTCCTTTTCCTAAAGGAAAGAACCAGGAGATCATAACTAACGAACTATAAAAAAGAGAAAAATTTACAAAAAAGATTACATTGATGATTATAATGAAGCCAAAAACTAAACATTAACAACCTAAAAAAAAACAAAAAAAAGTAAATAAGATGTAATAACACAAAAATGCCAACACATAAACACCAGTTCTAGCCAACCAAAATTTGAAATCATAGTTGTATCAAGAAAGGTCTTGCAATCATAGTTTTATATTTTGGATGAAACACCCATGTTTCATACAGGCTTTACATGAAATCTTTTTAGCTTTTCGCTGGATTTGCTCTGGCCCCTAAATTGGACGCTGTCTGGATTGTTCAACTTGACCACGTATATCCTCTATCTTGAATGTGTTGTTTCCTCTCCTCGAATCAAGGAAATAAACTTCTGTTCGAAGATTATAGGAAATTTGCTGCCAAACTGGTTTGGGGTGTCTTCAACCATTTTGGCGGCAGATATTGTCTCCCATGAACAGACATGAACAATTACCAGATATTAAAATGCACAGAGAAAACCAAGTACGTCTCATACAATTACCCAAAAGGCAAGAAAATAGATGTATTGTTGAAAAATATAATGCTAATGGAAGTAAAATCTATGACACTAAGTTGAGTTACCAAGATTCTAGGACCAAATCATCCATACTACAAATTAACAATTGTTAAAGCATCTTGGCCGCTTCTAATTGTTGTTCCCCGTTCAAAGAACACCACCTATCTTTAACATTTTCAATTTGCTCACAACAAAACTAAATCTTAATTTCCACAATTCTCTATTGCCTTCTTTTTCTAAAAAAAAAAAAAGGCACCAAAAGAGGCACATCTGTGCAAGCATCTCCTTTTCTGGTATAAAAGGAAAAAATCAACAATCATCTAATCAGTTGTTTATTTATGGTCACCAGAGCCCTTCATTGCTTCTCAATCCATCAATCCACAACTATCACCACTTCCTTTTCAGCAACATTTGATTCTGATTCTTTCGCTGCCTTTTCCTTCAACTCATTCACAGCTTCTTCTTTGGCAGCCTTCTCTGCCTGTAAAATTGGCTCGTAATAATCGGCATGAGCTTCCATACATTTGGTCAAGGACCGAGTAACCTCATGGCACTTCTCCACAATATCCTCATTGCTATCTTCTGCCTCTTTAACGCAATCCTCCCATGCAACAAAAGCATCTTTGCACCCGCCTCCCTTCATGTACACACAAAACCCGCACTCTCCTTCCTCTTCCTCTTCCACTTCTTGACCTTCATCTCCATTGGCATCAGTGGGTTTCTTTGATTGATCTGATGCTTCAGGGGTTTCAGTGGTAACTGAAAAACCTGAAGAGGGCAGCGGAACGTTTGATGAGGTTGTGGATGAATTATGATTCTGGGAATTGCCAGGAATTGATAAGCTTGGCGATGAGTCGGATTTATTAGAATCATTAGGGTTTGTTCTTGAAGAAGAGACACCTCCCATGGCTGCTTAAAACCTTGTGAAAACCCTTAGATAAGGCTCAGTAATTATCTAGTGGATATTTATTTCTTTTCTTTCAGTACGACCAAACAAATATATAGGCTATTTGGAGGAGGCACATTCACTCACACAGTGAGAAAATAAATAAATTCTACTAAACTAGAAAACAAAAACTGAACCCGCACAATCTCTTGTACCTAAATCTCCTCTGAAACCTGAGAAAAATTGCACAAGTTTTCATCATCAAATCAAATCCAAACCACTTAAAAGGCTTACAATTAAAAGGAATACGAGAAGATTCATAAGCATTTGTCTACTTATTGCCTTGTTTACCAACAACATCATTCACTACAAGCTAAAACCAATCAAACAACTAAAACATATCACCACATCCAGAGTAAATTGCATCTCAAGAATGATGCCAGGGTCTTGGAACTACACACTCATCATGTTTTAGGAACAAGAACCACATCTAACTCACTTAAAATTCAAGTTTATAAGTTTAAATTCATTCACACACATGAAGAACCACGCCCAAGAGGGTAATGTAGATCATCAGAAACTCAAAAGATCCGGGAAGCTCAGCAATACAAATATCGGAAAGCGATGATCTTTTCGGTAAATACATTGTAGGAAAATTGCATCAAGCAATAATTGAAACCGAAAATCCAAAAATTTTCACACAAACATACTCAATTTTAGTTCAAACTAGTGGGGACTAAACTTAAGCAGTGTCTTGGGTCTGCAAAACCCAGAAAACATGTCACATTCCAATGTTAGAAAACATCAACAAATTTCAGAAGAACAAAACTTTTAGTACAAGGTACGGTACTAATTCCTTAAAAATGACAACCTGCAGCCAATATCAGGAAAACTGGTCTATAATCCATGTAAGTTAATCAAAACAGAAGGTTAGGTCGCATACTTACCGGCAGTGTTTCCCGGCAATTCGAAGTAGTGGAGGAGGTTTAGGGTTTTTCGTTGGCGGTGAAAAAGGATTGTAATATTGTTAACTTCCTGGTGGCTCGCTATTAAAAACAAGCACGTGCTGAAATCATCGTGTACTGCACTGCTGAATTGGGATGTAGGTGGCAACAATCCGGTTAATGGGGCATTTGGTCACTCTACTCTTACTTTTGTTTCACTTTCATCCTTTAATTATGTTTTATTTTTAATTTCACCCTCTACTCAGGAGGTAAATGGTAGTACCTGGGAAAATGGAGCTGATGCTGGGACCTTTTCTAGTTTTAACGTCTCGACTCCAATTTTTGCAACATCGTCAATTAGAGTGATAAAGTGAAGGAGGAACTTTTTATGGTTGTTAATGTGGCTCCTAGTCTTTCATACCTTTAAACACATTTTTGCACCTTTATATCCTTTTCTTCCAAATCCTAAAACCACCCTAGGTTATGTGCTTGAAAAATTCTTTTTGATAAAAAATGAATTATTTACATTTTATTTTTCCAAAAAAAATAAAACAATGGAGCTCTTAGCTCTTAGCTCTTCTAGTAACCAAACTTTAAAAAAAAAAAAAAAAAAAACCCCACCATAATATTCATTTCATAACTTAAACATGATTGCATTCTAATATTCAAGAGAAAACTTGAAAAAAAAAAGAAGAAGAAAACAGAAAAAAAATAAGTACAAATTTTTTATGAAAAATATCTAAGGAGAATGAAATTCAAAAAGAAAAATAAAAAGATCCCAAACAAACTGAATAGTAATTAAAATAATGAGCATTGAATTTGAAAGATTAAAAATTTATAGGAAGTGAAAGTGCAAAATATTTATAATTTAATAAATTATTTATAAATTAAAAAATAATAGAAAGTGAAAAAAAATTATATATAAATGGTTAATATAAATAGAATCAAATTGAAAGAAAAACTAAACTAAAAAGAAGATGATAAAAACAAAAAAATATCAGTTTAGAAGGGAAAAACAAAAAGGTAAAATTAGCAATTTTCTTAAACCCGGTTTAATATCTAAAAATCATATAATGTAAAATTTTTAACTCGAATTCAATTAAAAAAATTTAATTTTTAACTAATTTAATTTTAAATAATAAAATTAATAAAAAAATATATAAAAATATAACATTCCTCGCATTATCATAATATGAATACACAAGATAACTAGTAGTATGAAATTTTTTATAACAATCCTAGGAGAAACTCATGTTCATCCGATAACACCTTCCTTAATCATCAACATATATATTTATTTCCAATTCAAACAAAACACAAACGATTAATACTAATGAAATAAATAATCATTGTCATTACTGCTTTTACAAGAATAAAATATTAACTTTAACAATTCAACAAGTTTTTTTTGTTTATTACAATCTTTCAAAACTAACATGCTTATTGGAAAAAATGGAAATCCTACAGCTAGTTGGGAACTAATAAAATCCTACGGCTAATAAATTAATATGCTAGTTCGTTTCAAGGAACGCTTGAAGAACTTGTAAAAAACAAGCATATTTAAAAATAAAAATAACAATTATAACATCATATTATAGCATAACAAAATCCACAAATGCCACGGTTTATTTCAAGGAACACTCCCTTGATCAACATGAGATTTTTCACAATTTTACTTTCCTTGCCATAATATTCCCACTGCTAACATTTAATAGTAATAATATATTATGAGTGTCATATTTATTTTTGTATTTTAAAAATATTTTTTTTAAAATTTATTTTTATTTTTTTTATTTCAAATTAATAATTTTTTGGTGCTTTCAAATCATTTTGATGTGCTAACGTCAAAAATAATTTTTTTAAAATATATTATTTTAATATATTTCCGAGTAAAAATATTTTAAAAAGCAACCACAATCATACTCAATACATATAACTAAAATTCTTTTATTTTAATTCCATTTTAGTGCTCTAATCAAAACCTTATTTTAACACGAAATACATTAATCCCCAAACTATTGGCTCGCTCCTTTATTTATGAACTAAGACCAATAATGGTGTATCCTCACTTGACACCAAAAATTAGACATGAAATTTAAGATTATCATTTCAAGACCCTTTTTAGTTACCCTGTTGAGGTTCATCTTAATGAACAGCAACCAGTCCTTAATTTCTCCAAGAAAATGGCTGGTACAATCCATTTAAAATCAAGTCCCCATTCTTTAAGTAACAATTTAGAGCCCCACACCCATGGTCAACTCCCATGTATAGTGTTGTTATTCATTTTTTGACTTCCCGTTAAGAACCAAGAAAAGAAAAGAAAAGAAATCCAAAAATATAAGAGGATACACATCTTTTTTGCTTTGCTACAGCCTTGTTTCTGCAGTTAACTTCTCCTGTATTTCCGGGATTAGTACTTTTCCGATTGTTGTTTTGTCAATTTGATCCTCTGGCTTACCGGAGAACTTCTCCTGTATTTTAACGATGATAAAATTGACCGGCCCTCTCTCTTCAAAATGATTCGAACATGAGACTGCTAACTTGCTAAGCTAGTAGCAACCCTAGCTTATATAAGATGGAATTTCTCACACAATCTGGGTTTGCTGGTGCAAGTCTGTACAGGGAAGATGCATTTCTACCCGAAACAAAGAAATATCGATGCAATAGCTGCAACCAAATGCACAAGGCACAAAGCTATCCTAAATTGCAAATTCCTCATGCCTGGGAACCTTGACTGTAAACTGATTATTCAAAATGTCCAAGCTACAAACCTGATGGAAGTTATCAGTTGAGCAGTCCTGCAAAATTGTTTGCAGATGCCAGCCACCAACCTGCTGAGAAGTCGAGAATAGGATGACCAAGCTAAAAGTCCAGAATTCATTATCCATGATATAATATGAACACCATGATACAGGACCATGTTAAGAAATCACAGTCTGAAGCTTATACACATTTTAAAACCTTTCGAGTTCGTACACATGTAAATCCGAAGCACTCCAGTCCAGCTACATACAAAGCAAAGCTAGACAAGCATTTAGTCATTGATTAACACGCTCAGATGATGCCTCCCCATTACACCCACGTATCAAAAATATTCCTATCTCAAACTCATCACAGGCCATGGATTCACCCCAGCTGCTGGAAATAAGGGTCGTACAATAGGGACCCTTCTCACAACTGAAAATGTTTCATTTAGACGTGCTGCACGACTCATGAAATGTGACACCTTCTGCATTCATAGATCAGAAATGAGAATCAAAGTTGGATATGCACAACAATCTATTGACCTCAATGAAATACTGTTTGCAGTAGAAACATATATTCAAGTGCAAGAAATATAATACAACCACCACATGAAATAAGCTAAACAAACTTAAGGAACAGACCACAATACTCAAGTGCAAATGATCATGAAAACCCATTTATAGGATTGATGACCTGTGCTCTTCTGGTAAACAAAGAATTGCAGAAGAGGAAAATAGAGTAAGCATGCACTTACAAACCAACAATTTTGCAACTTCAGGTGCAAAACTCAATTATTGTGCGCATAAACAGGAATTAATCCTTCAATTAAAAGTTTGAGATGAAGATACATAGTAAGAGGCGAAATGTGGGATTTAACTGCTGTATCTCCTCTAAAGTCTATGATGTTGTTACACAAAAAAAAAAAAATGGGAGGGAAATTGAGGGATTCTCATGTCAGTATATGAGACAAACTCAAATAGCTACCCCTTACCCATCATTACTTGTCACTGAAAATAAAAATGAAATGGAAAAGGAAAAGGAAAAGGAAAGGGAAAGGAAGGGGAAAATAAAACTTAGGCGATCAAATTATGCAAAATGGTGGGATTTGGGAGGGAAAAATACCAAGGAAAAGATTTTACACGCAGCTATTCAAATTGATGTGAATGAGATAGCGAGAAACCAGAGAATCAATGAGCCAAATAATCAAGTATTGAACACTAAGAATCAAACAATTGTTCTAGATTTTTAGACTTGCAAGTGGCATGGGAGCAGGACTTAAAGTTACAAGATCTTCTATCATAAAAAAACAATTAAGGTCACCCAGAAATAAGAAACTTCTGGGGCATCATTTGCCATCTATCTCAACTATTCCCCCATATTCTATTCCTAACTTTACTTCTACAATCCATACGCATTTCCAAAATCCTTGGTTTGATGCCTTTTAATTTGACAAAAGCAACTTTTCATACTTCTAAAGCTAACCTAAAACTATTCCCTTGCAGACCAAGTAAAAAAAATCTTGTGATTTCCAAAATCATTTACGTTATCATCAAGAAATTATTTTTGTGATTATCAGTATTTTCAAAAACAAGGAGAGAAAAAAAGAAGATAAATTGAAATTGGTGACAGGATTCTAAAATTAGTCCTTTCTCAATGGAATGGTTAAGAAAAACTGGCTGGAAATCAAAACTTTTTCACCTCACCTACAGATGAATATACCATTGATCCTCAGCATAGTTTTCATATGGTGAAAACCACCTCTGTTGCACTATAAATATCCCCCTCATTTCCTTGATGGGCTCGTTTCTTAATGAACTTTTTTTCGCCCATTTATAGCAGCTCACTTAATTTTTTTCACTATAACACAGTATTTCCAAACCATCCCCTACATCACAGATAAAAGCTTTACCCCTAACCAACATTGCCTGCTCATTGCACCCCACTCACCAAAGTATTTACTGACCAATAATTCGGTAAAAAAAATTCACAAATTCGCTAAGTCATGACTTACTAAACCTCAAATAAATAGTAATTTTCCAGCAAAACCCATTTTTTCAGACTTTTCAAAATAAGGGCTACTTCCCACCAGCGACTATTCTTTTAGCTCGTGAAGAGAAGAGGGGAGAGCACAGGCTGTTACCACACCATCCCCAAGTCTTTTGCGCTGTGAAGCATGCAAGGAAAGTGAAGACTGTTTACCTTTCTTGGATAAATAAAACAATGGCAGCTATCTGTTAATTCATTTTCCTGTCTGTTTGGTGCCTGACTTTAATGAACTCATTCTTACCTTACAGAGAAAGAAGAGGTGGAGAAAACCCAAAAATGATAAAGTTATGCGAATATGACCACAAAAAGAGGATGTAATATCACTTTATCAAATACGAAGTTAAATAATTGCTGCACAACAGACGCTGCCAAATCTCAATATGAAATTTAGAGGGAAAAATAAAAAAACCAGATAACTTGTACACAGTCAATTTAAACACACCATTGAAAACAATGAGCACTCTGACTTTTCCAAATAAACCATATTATCAGCAATTGAAATGGGCAAATTAAGCAACCGCAATAACTTACCTTATCATCCACAGTAACCTTAAGCTGCAAGTTCTTTGTCTTTCGCTTCATCTTGTACAATCTCCGGCCCAATATAACAAATCCCATCACAGCTGCAGCCACAGAGACTGACCAAACAGGACTAAACCTGAAAACACAATACCTCAACATCTCAAAAGGAACTTTCCACAACACCACCTTCCTCTTCTCCACCTCATCACCAGGCTTCGTTTCTCCTACTGCAACAACACTCAAATTCACATCTTTGGACTCATTTTCACCTTCAGATTCACCCAAAATCTCGGACCCAACTTGATCCTTCCCGACATCACCAGAAAACAAATCATCACCACCAGAATCAGACCAGAACTTAACCAGGTCCTTATCCTTACTTTGAGTCTCCCCATATCCTTCTAAACCCACGTGAACCTTCACGTTCTCTTCAAAACCCAGTTCACTTTTCCTTTCAAAGTTGCTAACTTTACGCTCAAGTGACTCAAACTTCCCTTCTTTAGCCTCAATCTCCCCAATCTCTTCAAAACCCACATCAGTCCTTTCACTTTCCACCAAGCCCAATTCATTTTTCACGTCAAAGTCACCTAATTTGCGATCATCAGATCGATCACTACCAGAGTCAGGCCAGAACTCAACAGAGTTCCTCCTCTGGAACCGAGTTTCAGAGCCGGGATCGATCCAGCTCGGATTATCAGACTCCACAGAACCTTCATCAGTAGCACCGAGAGTAGTTTTAACATGCCTATTATCGTTTTCGAGAGAGAAGTGATCTAACCTGAACATACCTTCGGTATCAGCCACAATCTCTTCAAAACTCCTGGAAGAATCAGCCACTGAGATGGGTGAGTTAACCAGGTCCGAGTCAGAGTTGGCTAGGAGCTCCCAGTCTTGAAAGTCAGTGACAGCAGCAGCATCTCCTTCCATGGTGATGGTTGATTGATTATTTTGGACAGTTAAGACACACCTACACAGTTATAGCAAGTGGAGAGAAATGGCCAAGGACAGAGATTAGGTTAATAGATAGGTAACCCCCGCAACACTACACTGGAACACTAATGGGAAAGGTTGTGGGATTGGCCCTACTTGTAGCCAGGATGATAATGGAAATGATGGAATATATATATATATATATATATATATATATATATATATATATATATATATATATATATTATTGGACTATATAAAACCATAAATTGTAAATACTCATTGCCATCTTTATTTATAGTCTAATCTCTAATGTGCACTTTCTGTTCTTTTATTTCTTTTCTTTTTAGGAATCTCTCATAATTGGAAAACCTTTTTTTTATCATTTCAAAAGGATGGATAATATATTTAGGTAGAGAACCATCTTTTTTAAGGCCATGTTTGTTTCTTGAAAAGTAATTTTTGGAAAATTATTTTTCAAACTTTTCTGTGTTTGTTTGCTATTAGAAAAGTTGGTCAACGGAAAATATTTTCCGATTAATGGAAAACACTTTCTAGTCAAAGAAAAATATTTTAGTCAAAGAAAAATTTAGCTTGGTTTTTAGAAAAGTGTTTTCCCTTAACTGTGTTTGTTTTCCGGAAAGTGGTTTCCGAGAAATCACTTTCCAAACTTTCTTGTGTTTGTTTGCCATTAGAAAAGTTGGTCAATAGAAAACACTTTCTAGTAAAAGAAAAATTTGGCTTGGTTTTCAGGAAAGTATTTTCCTGGAAAATTTGGACGGAAAACACTTTCCAGAAGTTGTGAAAAATTTAGAAATGTCATTATTTGCTGATTATATCAAATTTGATCTTCAAACTTTTGATTGCTATATATATTTTGTTTTGAATATTTATTTTTCAATTTCATCTCTTAAAATTTTATGTTTATATTAACTTTGGTCCTTATTTTTATAATTGCTATTTGATTTTTTCTTATCATTTTTTTATTGAAATTTTTTATCTATCAAATTTGGTCCTCATTCTTTTAATTGTTACTTACTTTATTTGAAATAATTTATGAAATATTGATTATTATTATTTTAATTTCTTCATCTTTTATTTTTTTAATTTTTTAGATTTGATCTCTATTATTTTGATTATTATTTATTTTATTTGAGATAATTTATGAAATTATATTTTTTTTCAATTTCATTCTCATTCAACTTTTTAATTTGTAATATTTGTTCCTTATTATTTTAATAAACTTGAGAAAAATAAAATATTAATAAGTTATTTTCTAGCTCATTTTCCATGACATAATCAAACACTGAAAATTATTTTCCAACTTATTTTCTATTATACTACCAAACATCAAAAAATGATTTCTCGGAATTCACTTTTTCCGGAATTCACTTTCCAAAAAAAAAACTACTTTCCAGCAAACAAATGGGGCCTAACTTAGTGGCCCCTTTCGCCCAGGGGACATCGTCGGAGAACAATGTCGGGGACAGGGTGAGAACCTTCCTTCCGTTGGTTACGCCTTTTAAGTGTCGGTTCTTTCATATTTAGATATGGAGATAGATCCAGAGATAGAGATCTATATCTATCGATAGATATAAATAGAGATCTGGTTTCAAGATCTATGAACACGAGAGACCCCTAAATATCTATTTGAAAAAAGAGATGAATAAATGGGTTATCACTCCAAAAACTTCTTTGTTAACTAAGTCTTCTTCTTGTGGAAAATATATATTGGGTAGAAAACCATTTTTTTATGGAAATATTGGATAGAAAACTTTGTGTCATCTCAACCAATTTAATTTTAAAAGGAATGTTTCATTTCTTTTTTACATTATTTTATATAGTTCAAAATAGTTTTTGATATGCAAAAAAAAAAAGATATTTGTATGTATAGCATTATATTATATTATTGACTTGCGTTAAATTGTGTTACGAGTCCAATTAATTTTTTTTAAATGTAAAAAAGTATATAAATGTTGTTAACGTGTTTTCTAATAAAGAAATAATTTAATCATGAACTCAAAATAAGATGTATATTGATCATTTTTTTTAAAAAAAATATTGATTTGATGACATATTGGATCAATCTGGTTAAGTTGTTAAATATGTGACTCAGGTCATGAGATCATGATAATCATATAGAAAGTATATTCAAATAAATTATGAAGGCTAATTTAAAATCAAACCAATATTAAAGGATGAAATAGAAAAAAAATATTAAATTAAAAAACAAGAAAGAAAAAAACTACTCTAGTCAACCAGGTTAATTTAACCTATTAAACTCACGACTCAAATTATGAAATCAGGATAACCCCATAAAAAGCAAATAAAAGAAATTATAAAACCCAATTTTCAACAAACTCAAAGTTTAAAGATGAAATTGAAAATAAATTAAATAAAAAAACCCAAAAAAATAAACTCAAGTCAGCTCGAGCTAACTTGTTAAACCCATAACTTGGATCGTGAGATCAATATAACTTTATAAAAAATAAATTAAAAAAATTGTAAAGCTTCTTTTCTAATAGTTTTAATGTTTAAGGTTGAAATCAAGAAAAACAATTATGAAACTCAATTAAAAAAAAAAAACATAAGAAAATAAACAAAATTAACTCGAGTTAACATGTCAAACCTATAATCTGGGTCATGAGATTGAAATAATTCTATATAAAGTAAATACAAAAAATATAAAACCTAATTTCTAATAAACCCACTGTTGAGGATGAAATTGAAAAAAAAAATCAATTAGAAAAAGTGGCCTAAAAGAATTGACTCGAGTCAATTCAAGTTAACATATTAAACTCATAATCTGGGTCATGAAATCATGAAAAATTTATATATAAAAAACAAATTAAAAAATATAAAGTCTTGCTTCCAACATATTTAACATTGAAGGCTGTAATCAATAATAATAAAAAAAACTAAATCCATAAAATTAGTATATAAACTAGTTTAAAGAAAATTACAAAGCAAAATTCCCAAAAGAACCTAATATTAAAGGGTGATATTGAAAGAAAAACTAAAAATAAAATAAAAAATGGGCTATTGAAGAATAAAATTAAAAAAAAAACTATTATAGTAAATAGTATTTTATGAGATAATTTACAGTAAAATTACTACCTCTTTTAATATTATGTTAATTAATTTGATAGAAAACATTTTCACAAGTTGCTGCAGTGATAAGAAGTTTAAATTTTTTGACAAACATCTAGATAAGAGATTTAATCTTGATTAACATATAAAATGATTTTAAAACATCACTTATAATTAAATGAGCAGAAAAATACCTATATTAGAACAAAGATTAAAATATCTTCATATTTAGTAATTTATGAACAATTGATCAAATTCCACTCTAATTCATTTAGAAAATAAAATATAAATAATTATTTAATATAAAAATAAAAATTGTTATATTAGTTAGTTTGGATTTTTTGCATTTTTTTTTTGTTTTCATTTGAGACTTTTGTTGGATTTATTTATTTGCATAGATAGCATTATTATTTTTAATAAGATAGGCGGACAGTATACGTAATGAAGGCATGAAGCATTATGCCAAGATGAAGTCAACACTTAAAAATTAGTTTTTTTTTTTTAAAGTTATTCTATATATAGTTAATTCCTTACAAAGACTTTGTTATTAGATGATGTGGGAGGTTGTAATTAGTGATTTATTAGTTAATAAATTCTATAATTATTATTTTCTAATTATGATAAAATTAATTTTTTATAATTTGAAAGGTTTCCCATGCAATGAAACGCCTTAGAATCAATTTTTAATTTTTTTTTTGGAAACATTTCAAATTTAATTAAAATAATGCTATGCATGATGCATATGATAAGATGTCGACACTTCAAACTAAATGTTTTTGTTTTTATTTTTGTAAGAAACATGTCAAAATCATGTTATTCATTTTTAATTTTATTTTCAAGTAGATAGAGATTACTTTGAAATTTTCGTATGATTCATGAATTGAAAATTGGAGTTATTTGATACACTTTTTTGAGAGAGATTTTTTATTTTTATAAAAAAATTTGGATGGCTCGTCGTCTTAAGTAAAAATACGGCTATTTATTAGTGCTCTACAGCCACAAGGCCGGCAGCTGAAATGGCTACTAATTAATGACAAAAATACTGCCATAGTCATGCTTTTTAAACCCCATAATGTGACCGGGTTTAAAATTCAAGTTTTAGATTTTGATTGGATTATTAGGTTATTTTAGTTAATTTTTTTTATTAAAATAATATTATTTTAATAAAAAATAAAAATCAATAGATTATAACTTGGTTTTTGACTGAGTCTTATCGGATCAACCTGCCGGGTCACTATAAGTTTTTTCTTATCTTATTTTTTCTTCAACCCGACCTGATTCTAGTTTTAGATCGACAAAATCCTGGATCAACTCGTCAAACCGGATCAAATTCCAAAACTATGATTTTTAACCTAATAGTTTTTTTTTTTTTTTTGACGGCCGACAATTCACCTTTTGAATTATTTTTCTATGTGTGTGACATATTGTTAAGCAAAACTTTTATCTTAAAGACTTTTCTTTTCTTCTTCTTCTTCTTAAAGGATATGATTATAGTTTGTGGCCTACAGATTCATTATGGTGATAATAACTAAAATTGAATAACAAATGGAAATCTTTTAACTTGGGGAAATTCTAGATGTACTAGTTTATTCACTGCGTTCTCACTCGGATGGGATAAAAAATTTTATTTTTTTTAAAAAATAATATTTAAATTATAGATATTTTTTGGCATTATTATAAAACTCTGTATAACAGTCCAAACTTGAAAAATCTTAACCTAATTAATTTGTTAGCATAAATTTTAAATTAAATTATGTAAGAGTTTTTTTGCCTAACCTTGTTCATTATGTATAGGTCCAAAAAAATCAATCCAATATCTAAAGATAAAACTAAATAAAAATTTTATATTAAAAGATAAAATTAAAAAAAAAGATAAAAAGAATAAAAAAACCCATAAAATTTAAAAACCTTGTATTAAAAAATAAAATTGAAAAAAAAATTAGAAAAAGGCTACAAAACTTTTATTATATTATAAAAATATAAAAAATTAATTTATTATCAACTCAATACTAAAAAATAAAATTAAATAAAATTTCATCTTAAAAATAGAATTAAAAAAAAAGGACGGGAAAGGGTCATAAAACCAAAAGAAATAAAAATCTCATATTAATAAAGAATGAAATTAAAAAATAATTTAAAAGATAAAAAAGAAAGCCAAAATCCCACTTCAAAAACTCCGCTTGTTATGTAACAGCCCAAGCGCATGAGCCATCGTTAGGACCGCGCGCCTAAACATTTATTATTTTTCTTTTGTCATCGTCCGCCCCACCTTTTTTTAAGGCACAAAATATTAGGTTCTCCCCCATTCGAACCAGCAACCTCCACGCGTTCACGTTCAAGCTACAAAATGTATCTGGTAATAAATCGATTAAACAAATATCTCAACCAATTTTCTCCTAAACTCAAAATATTTTGCTTCAACGGAGATTCGAACACTCGACCTTTACGGTCACTCAATTAATAAATAAAATAAATTGGGTTGTGACTTGTGATGAGCTTGTCACTTTGAAAATGATGAGTTATAGCAAGATACTAGTTATATACATAGGTATTAAATCTGAATTGACCAGCAGGTTGATTTTGGATCTAATTAATTTAGTGGCTGGACCAATTCAAATATGACAAAAGATAAGAATAAGTAAAAACTCGGTTGACCCGCAACCCGGCAAAACCCAAATGAGACCCTCCCTTTTTTTTTTTCTTTCCAAATATGTTTTTTCTCCTAGCTAGAGACCCCTCTTTATATATATCCCACATTAAAAAAAATTTGTTGTGAACGTAGAATATATATACTAAAGGGTTTCAAATTTCACTTAGAAAAAATAAAATATTATTCTAGTATTTATATAATAAACTTTGAAAATGGTTAATAACCAACTAAAACACACACACACACACAACTATATTTTATATACTTTTGTTCACAAGAAAAAAAATATGTTTTATATATTTTTGTTCACAAGAAAAAAAAAATGTATTTTCAATGTGGGATAAAAAGTCTTTTTCGTTTAAATACTTTAACTTAAAAGGATAACATACTAATATAGTATCTTTTCAATATGGGATAAAAAACCTTTTGAAATAATCTTTTACACTTCATTATTTATAACATGTATAACCTATATTCATATGGATTGTTTTTTAATTTTTTCATATGAAATATTAAAAATTAAAATATCTTTTTTTAATTTTTTCGGGTTGATTCAGATTGATCCAAGTTGACCCAATTCAACCCTTGTAATCCAGGACCCAAATCCTTTACCGGGTCAACCCTTAAGTCGGGTCTGATAACTATGGTTATATATCCGCATGCTGTAGTTTTAAAATTTTATTTTATTGAGTTTTTTTTATATAATTAAAATAGATAATTATACCAAAAAACTATGATTTAATTTATTTTAAAATATATTTTTTCATTAAACAAAATATTTTTTTTTATTAAACTAAAAACCTGAAAAGCTAAAGAATCATGTTTGATAGATGTGAAATACAATGAAAACCTGTTCGAAGACAATAACACTATTGGAATAAGAACCTTCACCCTACGAATATCAATTCATGAATGAAAAGCATAAAGAAGAATACCACAAAGTCAATTATATTTAGATAAATTTGATTGTTCTTTGTTTAACCAAAGCGAAAAGTGTTGCATCATGCAAAACACAAGTTTATAAACATCATAGCTGAAAGCTTAAAACCTAAGTACAATCTAAATAGCTCTATTTATAATAGATGAGAAACATGTTATACAAGTCTGAAAAAATAATAATAAAAGAGTTATATATAAAATAGGAAAAAGAATCCTAAATCAACTAAGAAATTAATATAAATCCCTGTATAGTAGCTTCCAGGCCATGATGTTTATAAACTTGTGTTAAATTCATCTAAAACTTTAATATGATATAAAACAAGACCTTAGAAAATATCCGGTAAAATTTTAACCTAATCCAACAGTTGAAAAAAAATTTATGTTTGTCAGTGTAAAGCTGTGCAATAAAAAAAAATTAGCCTAATAATCCTTGTAAGAAAAGGGTATTGAAATATTAAAGGAATCCTTACCACTTGAAAACTATATTGCTGCCAATTAAAGATCCTTGTACAACTAAAAAAAGCCCTAAAATTAGTTGTCGAGTATCCTTTAATTATTAAGCAAATAATCATTTTCAAATAGAAAGTCCACAAGTCAAAATACAACAAATAACAAAATTTATATTGCATCTTCTAACCTATATCATAATGCCTTGTAGAACTTCGATTAGCTTGAAATTTTAACCCAAAGTAAAAAACATATGTAAAAACTCATGGTTAAAATTTAGCCTGATCTAAGTATCGAATTGAATGTGATGCTTGATAGTGTAAATCTAGACTGTAAACAATTTTATGCCAAAATCTAAATGTGACCTTATTTGGACCGTATCAAGATGATTCATCCTCAAATCACCAATAGGTATACTGGATAACTCTTTGACCTCTTGTTGAAGCCTTTAAAGTTCTTTTCTTACCTGTACTTGCCTCCAACAACATTGTATGTGTAAAACCCAAAAAAAAAAACAAGAAGTGGAACCGAAATGAATCCACCATCGCTGCCGATATCGGAATTGGCAGCGACGTAGTTTCAGGTTGCCGATATTGCAATCGACAGCGATGCAGTTTCGAGTTGCTGATTTCTGAATAGGTAGCGATGCAGTGTGGCTACCGATATCGGAATCGGCAGCAATGCAGTTTCGGCTGCCGATTTATGAATCGGCAGCGACGCAGTGTAGCTGTCGATATCTGAATCGGTAGCGATGCAGTTTCGGGCTGCCGATTTTTGAATCGGCAGCGACACAGTTTCAGGCTGCTGATATAGGAATCGGCAGCGATGCAGTTTCGGCTGCCGATTTATGAATCGGCAGAGACGCAGTGTGGCTGTCGATATCTGAATCGGCAGCGATGCAGTTTCGGGCTGCCGATTTTTGAATCGGCAGCGATGCAGTGTGGCTGTCGATTTCTAAATCGGCAGCGATGCAGTTTCAGGCTGCCGATATCAGAATCGGCAGCGATGCGGTTTCGGCTGCTGATTTATGAATCGACAGCGATGTAGTGTGGCTGTCGATATCTGAATCGGCAGCGAGGCAGTTTCGGGCTACCGATTTCTGAATCGGCAGAGACACAGTTTGAGGCTGCCGATTTCTGTGGGACCGACCTATCCTGGGGGGAGAAGGGGAATGAAAATCAGCTTAAGAATAATCCAAAAGGAGGATTAGGACAGCCTTGTCCAATATCCAAAAACCCCCTTTTTGCTTTTAGGAGGGGTATAAATGCAGTAAGGAGAGAGAGAGAGGGAGACACCCTCCCAAAAAACGAGCTGGTCCCCTTCCCTCTCCCCAAAGTGAGCTGCTTGCTCTTGTCCCCTTCCTTTCCCCCTAAAATGAGATGCTTGTCCCCTTCTCTCTTTCCCTTTCCAAGGAAAGAGCTTGACCAAACCCTAGCTGCTAGTGCCCTCCTTAGACGTGAGAGAAAGAAGGGAGAGCTTGACAGGAGGCTGGACAGCTACAAACATGAAGGGAGTAAAGGTCTAAAAATCGGTGGGGAACTAACAAGAGGAGGAGAAAAACCGAAAGAGAGGAAGAGGAAGAGGAAGAAACAATCGGGAGCAGAAAGGGAGAAATGTTGTCAAACCCCTCCCAAAAATGCTAAATCCGTGAGGTATGAACCATGTCTTTCTCCACCTGTTCTTAAGGTCTTGAAATTGAAAGGAAGAAGAATAAAAATATGGATGCATGGCCTAGGAACTTTACTCCAACTATTATGGAAAAGAACTAAGCTAAAAGAAAGGACAAAAAGGGGGCTGGATGGGGGACCTGATTCTAGAATATTTAACAAAAGATTATATGCTGAAATTGATGGGTTCAATGTGTGTATGCCACTAGAATTCATTGAAAGATTATATGTTGGAATTGATGGTTTCAATGTGTGTGTTCTGCTGGAATTTATTGAAAGATTATATGCTGAAATTGATGGGTTCAATGTGTGTATGCCACTAGAATTCATTGAAAGATTATATGCTGAAATTGATGGTTTCAATGTGTGTGTTCTGCTGGAATTTATTGAAAGATTATATGCTGAAATTGATGGGTTCAATGTGTGTATGCTGCTAGAATTAATTGAAAGATTATATGTTGGAAATGATGGTTTCAATGTGTGTGTTCTGCTGGAATTTATTGAAAAATTATATGCTGGAATTGGTGATGGTTTCAATGTGTGTGTTTTGCTGGAACTTAGTGACAGTTTATATACTGGAGTTGTTGCAACGTGTGGTGTGTGTTCATGCTAAAATATGGGTTGGGCAGCGAAATTGTGATTCGCTGCCGAAACTGAGTTTTCTGCAGCGAATTAGTTTTCGCTGCCGAAATGTGTCTTCGGTAGCAAATTTGTGATTCGTTGCCAAAGTGGAGTTGGTTGCGGCGAAATTAAGATTCACTGCCGAAATTGAGTTGTCTATAGCGAATTAGCATTCACTGTCGAAATTTGTGTTCTGCAGCGAATTTGTGATTCGTTGCTGAAGTGGAGTTGGCTGCAGCAAAATTGTGATTCGCTGCCGAAATTGAGTTGTCTGCAACGAATTAGCATTCACTGCCGAAATTTGTGTTCTTTCGCAAATTTGTGATTCGCTGCCGAAGTTGAGTTGGCTGCAACGAAATTGTGATTCGTTGCTAAAATTGAGTTGTCTGCAGCGAATTAGCATTCGATGCTGAAATTTGTGTTCTGCCGTGAATTTGTGATTCGCTACCAAAGTTGAGTTGGCTGCAGTGAAATTGTGATTCGCTGCCGAAATTGAGTTGTCTGCAACGAATTAGCATTCGCTGCTGAAATTTGTGTTCTGCAGCTAATTTGTGATTCACTGCCGAAGTGGAGGTGGCTGCAGCGAAATTGTGATTCGCTGCTGAAATTGAGTTGTCTGCAGCGAATTAGCATTCGCTGCCATAATTTGTGTTCTGCTGCGAATTTGTGATTCGCTGCCGAAGTTGAGTTGGCTGCAGCGAAATTGTGATTTTCCTACTGAAATTGAGTTGTCCTCAGTGAACCAGTTTTCGCTGCCAAATTGGGCAGCCTGCAGCGAACCAGTTTTCGCTGCCAGTTGGGCAGCCTGCAGCGAGCCAGTTTTCGCTGCCGATTTCTACAATAGTCCTTCTGGGCAGAAATGACTTAAATTCTAGTAACAATTTCATGATATGATGGTGTAAAATGTGGGACACTTGAATGTGAACCTATGAACTCTTGAAATAAGTGTGGTGATAAATGTGAATTGAAGATACAAATGAATTGATTGTGGTCTTTGGTGTCTTAGGTGTTGTGGTCGGGATCGGACCATTGCCAGGACAAGGATAGACCACAAGTGGAGCAGGTAGCTGGTTTCCACCTTTTTCCCATTTTGATGTTTATATTTTGAAATGATTAACTTGTGATGATATTTTATTAAATCCTTGTTGTAAGAGGAAACGACGAAGAAGAGTTGGATTAAATTCTTGATGATTGTCGAAACGACTATGAAATGTCGAACAAGTTCTTGATGAATATTGAAACAATGGTGAAAATGTTAGAGTTCTAAACTGACCCATTTGAGGTGAACATCTTATTGAGTTGTGATGAATACTAAACCGAATGTGATGTTGGGGCTGTTATGAATTTGAGCTACTAATGAATGGTAGTATGTGTCGTACAAAGGATCTACTTTTGTATTCTTACTGAATGTAATGGTGATGAATGATTGTATGAGTATTATGAAGGATCTACTATTTTATTATATTGAATGTAATTGTGATGAATGTGTTACCAAGGATTTATCATTTATTATACTGAATGTAATGATGATGAATGATTGTATGAGTGTTATGAAATACCTATCGTTGTATCGTATTGATGGTTAATTACCACAAATGGTGGTGTGAGTATTACGGGGGATTTATTATTGCGTTGCATTGAACATTAACTGTCAGGAATGGTTGGATGAGTGATACAAAGGGTACTGTTGTGTTATGTTATATTGAATGCTAAACTGTTGTGGGATGTTTGGTTTTGCATTACAAAGGATCTATCATCATTTTACGGAATGATAAATTACTAGGAAATGGTGGTATGAGTATCCCTAAGGGCCTGCTTTGATGTTGCAAGGAATGTCAAATTATCATGAATTGTTTGATGAAATAATGGCATCCGAGAGGATGACCGGAACAAACGATTGATTAGCTCCGGCTAATGGCATCCGAGTGGATGACCGGAATAAACGATTGATTAGCTTCGGCTAATGGCATCCGAAGGGATGACCAGGGTAAATGATTGATTAGCTCTGGCTATTGGCGTCTAAAGCAGATGACTGGGATGAACAAAGATTAGCTCCGACTAATGGCATCCTAAATGGATAATCGAGATTAATAAACGATTAGCTATGGTAACGACACTATAGATGAATTACCAGAATGAATAAATGATTAGTTTTGGTAAATGGCATCCTAAATGGATAATCGAGATCAATAAATGATTAGCTATGGTAATGAGACCATAGATGAATTACCAGAATGAATAAATGATTAGCTTTGGTAAATGGCATCCTAAATGAATAATCGAGATCAATAAATGATTAGTTATGGTAATGACACCATAGATGAATTACCAGAATGAATAAATAATTAGCTTTGGTAAATGGCATCCTAAATGGATAATCGAGATTAATAAACAATTAACTATGGTAATGACACCATAGATGAATTACCGGAATGAATAAATGATTAGCTTTGGTAAATGGCATCCTAAATGGATAATCGAGATCAATAAATGATTAGCTATGGTAATGACACCATAGATTAATTACCAGAATAAATAAATGATTAGCTTCGGTAAATGGCATCCTAAATGGATAATCAAGATGTATAAATTACTAGCTTCGGCTAATAACATCCTAGGTGGATAATCGAGATGAACAAATGATTAATTACGACTGATGACATCCTAAATGGATAATCGGGATGAATAAATGACTACCTTCGGCTAATAGCATTCCAAATGGATAATCAGGATGAAGAAATGACTAGCTTCAGCTAATCGCATCCTAAAGAATGACCGAGATGAAAAAAAAAAGGAAGAAGAAGAAGAGAAAGAAGAAGAAACGGTTAATGGCACCCTAGTGGATGGCAAGATGAATAAATGATTGGCTTCGACTAATGGCCTCCCAAGAGGATTGTCGGATTTGAGTGTATGAGTTAGTTTTAAGAAGAACTGATGTGGTCATGTATACTACGTTTCATATATACTAAGTATATGAAAGGACTATAATAGTTATGCTTTAACCAAAGAAAACATTAATTCAGCTAACGACATTCGAGATTAATGATCAGGTTTGAGTGCTGAAATTAGCCTCGTTAATTGATGGATTATTAACGGTGGTATTTACATAAGTAAAGGGAAATTAAAGAATTATGCTTTTTGGTCCATGAATAAAATGTGACTTTAATCCTGTTTTATTATGTTTCTTAAATGACCTATAATGCTTAAAATTTCCTTGTATTGTAACAGGGACATCATACCAATATAGTGTGTAAGGAAATTCATTTCGTGGCTCACACATTTCGAAAAAGAATTATATACTCGCATATTATGGGTGATATGAGTTATGCATGAACGAACATGTAAATCACTTAATTAGTCATTCGATTCCTTCTGTAAAAACTAGTAATCAAATATTGAAATGGAATACGGATGATAATGTACGAACAAGTTGATACGAAGTGTATGAATACTCATACGAGGTATTCATCTAATGAGGACGTCATGTTGTAAGAATCACAAGCGGTCAGGATAACAAAAGTACTAGTTGTGTAACTTGATGTTTGACACTCTTTGTATGAACCCGTGATAATACGAGATTAGAACAAGAATGAGAATTTATGAATAAGTCGATATGATGTAATAAAAATAAATAAATCCTGTGACTTTGGCCTTGAAAAGGTTGGGTCGTTACAGTATGAAAGTAGTAGCCGATAATAATTTCATATATGCACGCCTTACTAACCACTTTCATACATATTTTCATGTGGTAACCACGACCTCACATTGTTGCGCTACCATTTTAGCTTCACTTTTCTTTTTCAATTTCAATTGGTCTTCATACACTTGTTTAGATGACAATAAAGCAGGGGTTTATGTCCTTCCATATTTCTCAATAGAATACCTATTTTTTAAATTCACCATGCATGGCTTTCCTATCAAATTGCCAAGGTTTCACCAATAAGATGTGACTTGCATGCATTAGAACCACATCATACAAAATCTTGTAAACATGCTTCCCAATAAAAAACGAAACCAAGACTTGCTTAGTCACTTTCACCTCACCACAATCATTCAATAATTGCAACTTATAAGGTATATTATGCTCAATTGTATACAAGTTCAGTTTATTAACAAGGATAGTACTATATTAGCACAACTTTCATGATTTATAATCAAACCACACTCCTTGTTTTATACATGGAAATACGTATGGAAGCTATTCTCTTTCTAGTCAAAACTAACATTCTTTCAACTTGATTATGCCTAAATCGATCTCTAATTCCCACGGATGAAAAATCATAGTCATCATCATCTACATTTGTATTTTCATCCATAAAATCAACAAAGTCAATTTTATTATTTTGTACATCCCTCCAGATAAGGGTTCCTCACTTATCAACCCCTATTCTCAATCTATTTGTCCCACTATTTTGTTGTCTCATCGAAGCCATCTCATCTTTTAGATCCACATGACATTAGTCAGAAGCTCAAGTTGTTGGGTGAAAGTTACACCTGAAAGGTGTTATCCATTTTCAATGTCATAGATTTATGATTTTCAGACATCTTTGAATTTGCAAAAACTGATTATTAGCAATAAAAATATACCCTCACAACACTTATGTTTAACATAATTCAAGACTTTTCACTCAATTGTTCTCACTATGCCTTTTACCTCTCGACTCATTTTCTTTAGGTTCTTTCAGAACTGGAAATCAATGATCCAAAATCAATGGCTATAATAACGCAATCCAAATATATATATATATATATATATATATATATATATATATATATATATATATATATATATATAAAGTGACTCAAGAATAAATAAGATACTAAAAACAAACAGGATAAAACTATAATTATGATTTCGCGAGTAACACAATGAATTCGTATAAAATATGGACAATACAAAAACTCGAAGTAAAATGAATGAAAACCCTTACTTGACTTCTAAATAACCCATATATAATAGAAAACCCTTACTTGACTTCTAAATAACCTTTACTTGAATTCGTATAAAATGAATGAAAACCCTTACTTGACTTCTAAATAACCCATATAAAATAGAAATAAACTGAATTGTAAAAACAAAAACAACAACAAACATGTTTTTATAACTTGACGTAAATTTGACTCGTTACACAATTCTAAGCATCAGAATTCAAACCTAGACCAAACAATATCGGAACAACCTCAAATTTGAAATGCAGTACCCTTTTACTCAATAAATAATAACTATCAATTTATAGGTTATTATCACATGCCTAGGTATCGAAAACCTGTGTATGATCAGTTTGCGGTAGAGTGTAACTCATAATTGAAACCCCAATCAAACGCTATCAAAAGAATCTTAAATTTAATATATAGTGTGATTTCACCACAAATAGCTAGTACATCAGTTTTAAAGTGATTTTAAAATTGTTTGACTCGGTTTCTCTATTGGTTGTGTTTTTTTTTTTTTTTTTACTTTTTATGTTACTTATATGTTTAGGAACAATAACAAAACAAAACAACACTTTTTTTTTCCTAGTACTAATATGCCAAAAATACAAAGAGAATAAGACTAGAAAAACACAACTATACTTATGAAATATAAATAAAACAAAATTTTCAGAAAGATATGACCCGATTTTAGATTTTAGCTCTAATATCAATTGATGCGAGCCTTGTGATCACGTGTGATCATGTCACCTACAAGCAAGAAAGACAAATCCTGGAAAGCTAAAGCATCTGGTTTGATAGAAGTGTGACATAATGAAAATTTGTCTAAAGGCACTGATACTATTGGAATAAGAACCTCCACCTTAAAAATATCAATTCGCGAACGAGAAGTATAAGAAAGAACACTACAAAGTCAGTTATACTTTGATAAGTTTGATTGTTCTTTGTTTAACCAAAAAGAAAAGTGTTGCATCATGTAAAACACAAGTTTATTCAAGACATCATGGCTCAAAGCTTAAAACCTAAAGACAATCTAAATTACCCTATTCATAATAGGTGAAAAACATCCTAAACAATTCTGAAAAAATAATAATAAGTGCTATAAATAAAATATGAAAAAGAATCGTAAATCAACTAGGAAACTAAAATAAATCATACATGGTAGCTTCTAGACCTTATCGTAAGACCTTCTCGATGTTGGATTGATTTGAAATTTTAACATAATATAAAACATGATGTTTGTGAAATGTTTGGTAAAATTTCAGCTTAATTCTACAGGTTGAATAAAAAATTATGCTTGTTAGCATAAAACTATACTATAGAAAAAATCAACCCAAGAATCCTTGTAAGAAAGGGATTTTAGAACATTAAAGGAATCTTTACCACACTTGAAAATTATATTGCTGCCCATTAAAGATTCTTGTAGAACTAGAAAAAGCATAAAATTGGATGCTAGGTATCCTTTTATTATTAGAAAAAGAATCATCTTCAAATAGAAAGTCTACAAGTCAAAAGGTAACCAATAACAAAATCCATATTGCATCTTTGACCTATATCGCGATGCCTTGTAGAACTCTAATTGACTTGAAATTTAAACCAAAAATGAAAAAAATATATTTAAAAACTCTTGGTTAAATTTCATCTTGATCCAAATATTAAGTTGAAAGTTATGCTAAATAGTGTAAAACTGGACATTATAAAATTTTACACCAAAATCTAAATCTAACCTTGTTAGAATCGTATCACCGCTGCCACGTGGCAGCCCAACATGAAGATCTTAGTGCACTGCTTCCAACAGCACCACAGATGCAGTTGTTTAACTGCAAGAAGACACCGCATGTGCCACAAAAATAAGGCAAACACCTTCCACATGAGCTAGCCTATTTTCCCTATCTGTTTTTACCCTATTCCCCATATTTGTTTAAGTTTTAATTTTGATCCCTCAACACTTAATTATTCTATATTAGCTGGGTTTTGTTTTATTTTGCAAAACTAAACATCAACTGAGCCCCAAACATTTCCCTCAATATTGCAAAATCCTTGTATCAAGACATCCAAAACAAATTATCAAGTCAAATCCAATTAAAACCAATATGAATGAATCAAATTGAAATAAGTTTGAGGGATAAAAAAAAAGAACATGAACTTTTCTTTTGACTGTGCAAATCAATCTCTAATTTTAGTAAAGAAAAAAAAAAAGATTAGAAATATCTTTAATCTTAAAATTCAAACCCTAGCACTCTAATTATTTGAAATCAATAAAATTAAATTTTATTTCACCAAACCAAGCATTTATCGAAAGATAAAATATTTCTTCGACATATCAAAATCCTCCTACATAGGCATGAGAAACAAATAACCAAAACCAATCACAAATTAAAGCAATGTAATCAAAGATGGAGAAAAAAGACAATGGAGGATCAAAACATAAAAAATCATGGGGACAAAAAAAACACCTGTTTCATAATTCTGAGAATCGACAGTTGGTTATGGTCATGAAGTTTAAATAAAAAGGAAATTTTGACAAGAGTTTTTAAACATGAAAAAGAAAAGTATTAGCAATTTATAAATAGTTGGTATGATGTAAGACATAAGAAACAACCGTGAGATTGAACTTTTTCAAAGCTGGTTCGACTTATAAGCAAACACCTAATCATGATTCAAGATTCAAGTAAATTACAAGTAATAGCCAATTAGACTTTTGTCCATTCATTGACCAACCCTCAAAAGAATCCTGGTCATTAAACAAAATGCCTACGATAGTCAATAGGCACCAAAACCAAATTTAATCAGAAGGGAATCACACAAATAATTGAAGCCAAATGTTTAGTGTTAGAATGGAAGAATGATTGAGTCATTCAAATTTTGCCCTAACATGATTTTCACAGGTTTAACAGTCTCTTAACTCCATCAATAAATGTGCTTAAAGGTAACTCTTCCTCCATTTTGGTCTCGAGGTTCTTTTTTTTTAGATTAACGTGAGTGTTCGGGTCAGCTTACGCACACCTCAACTAATTACATGGGTCCTAAAGTTAATGATAATATAAGCCTCTAGTGGTCCTGAGAGGGCTCAAATTCATAACCATTGAAAAGCAAACTCAATGCCTGACTAGTTGAACTACCCCTCAGGATTGGTCTTGAGGTTCTTTATTTTTACCATCCCTATCTCCAGCTCCCCATCCCAAACGAGCACCATCTATAGGATTTTTGAATCTTTTCCATGGCCAATGAGCTTATCAAATCTTGAACTCACAAGAAATTCAGATTTCAGCTTGGCGCACTATAGCTTATTGGCCAGCTCAACAGCTAGAGGAACTCTTCAGTTTCCTATGATTCCTAGTAGAACCTAGGTTTTAGTAGGTCGGGTTGTCTGCTAAAAAGAATAAAAAAGATAGTTAGTACATTAGTGCCTCCAATATTAATTTTTGTTATTTTTTTGACATAAGAATGATGGTAATTTATTCAATATAGTGAGCAAATAAAAGTTTACCCCCACAAAACATGGATCATATCAAGCATTTTGAGAATGGTAAAAGCCATTTATTTTAGAACATAAACAAAACTTATAACATGCCATATAATGGGAGGGTGTGCCATATGTCTAACAAATTATAGAAAGAACAAATATAGTGTTTCCATTATGAGTAAAGATTTTTTTTTTTGGGGAATCCGACTAGTGATGTTTTGATCATTTTTCATTGGAGGCTTAACACACTGACATAATATGTAACATGGTTCGGCAAACCGCCTACATCCACGGGAGAAGCCATTCTTCTATAGGGAGAGAACAAGATTTTACAACAATAAAGGAGCAGGAATCATTCACTTTACTCTACTTCCATTACTAATCTTCTCTCTTAGCAGTGCTGTAATGGCAGCCACTGCTTACTGCTCTTGGAAGCTCACTCTCTTCTATATTCCTCATATCTTTGGCTCTGTACCTTTTCTCACTTTGCTCTCCAACATTATGCCTATTTTATAGGCATCAATGGTAAGCTTCTCCAGCATATTTGTCAACATGGAGGGGACAAGAAAGCCATAAAATATGGCATTAATTATGCCATAATATGTGTTTCTACTTTGTACCAAGTGGGTGATGAGTTGTTCCACTTATACAAAGTGGATGTGGGGTAATTGCCACAATAATAACAATTTCCTAACAATCACCCCCTTTTCCATTTATGTGGGCAATTGTCCTCTTGCTTTTTCAACACCAGCTTGTATCCGCAGCTTTTCTAAGCTTCCATTTTGAAAGCGTTTTCGACCAAGTTTACAGATACTTGCCAAACCTTTCAATTGTCAGAGTCACCAAAGCACACCCTTGCTCTAACCAAAGGATCACTTCAACCAGATGGTCTCCCACATCACATCTGAAGAGTGTTAACGCTTGTCTCTAGGACATAACATTCCCCTTTGAGCGTATCAACCATGCTCGGTCTAAAATGATTTTATCAAGCCTCACACTAAGGCTTATAACACCCCCTCAAACGGATATTCCAAGTGCAACAGTCATTGAGTATTTCAATGTGACCACGAGCTCACCACTCTTCCAAGAGTCTACTCATCTCGGAGTTGCGTCTGCCCTCTATTTCACTCTAGGAACCACGCCTTACTTCTCCATGAGTCTCTCTCGCTCTTAGTCTCAAGAGTCCAGGTAGCTCTCCACCTTTAACCATAGGGGTAGCCCATTAAAGGTTGATCCATATCTATCTTCATACTCCGAGTATTACAATGCCATCACCGAGCTCACCACCTTGACAAGAGTCAACTTGTTCCAGGAACCTGTGCATGCCCTTTACTCATTCCTAGCAGTCGCGTCTTAATGCTCCACAAGTCACCTACTTATTGTTTAAGGCAAATATATTCTAGCTCATTGATCTTTAGCATGGGGGTAATATCCATGAAAGTCAATTGATTGATATTTTCGAAGGAGACAAAAAGAAAAAACAAAAAAAGAGAGAAGCATTGTTATGCTAATGAGAATGGTTTTTTTTTTTTTTAATGCTAATGAGAAATCTAGATTATTTAAAAGGTTGAAAAAGAACAAAAATATATTGGTTGAATAATTTTACGAAACAAATGGTTTGAATAGTAAATAACAAAACTATCCTTTGATATTATATTTGTCGTAGGAAAAACAACAATATTTTATATGTTTTAAAAAAAATAAAATGAAAGGGTTAAATAGAAAATACCACCAGTTAATATGTTTATCAATGAATTGACAATTATACTAATAAAGAGCATATTGATTATATCAATATCACATATGGATTTTAAACTAGTGCACTGTTACAAGTCTTTATCAAAAAATAAATAAATTTAATTAACATTTATTAAAGTTTATATCTAAAAACATGACACTGGGTAGAGTTTGTGTTGATTTATGCTCCAAATTTCTTAATTAGGATGTTTGTGTTGTTGTAGGATAAGACAACTGTAACACCCAAGAGAAGGTAAATTAGGTGTCTCACTAATATTATCAAATAATGTAATTGAAATTAGGAAACTAATATAAATATAATAACCAACAACATAATTAAAGTGCTTAAAATAACTAGATAAGCCTACGTTCACACCTCAAGTATCAAACCCATCTTGAGTAATTAATTCTTGGTGAATTTATCTCACCAATACCAAGAGTTTATACATAACTCTCAAAGGTTTACAAGTGTGATTTTATTATTCTAATTAATTCTCTCAATAGAGTGGATAATACAATTCAAAGTTCTAATATCTCTTTATCTCAAAAGATAGAACTTCAAGGATTTGAAAGTGTTAAGTGTAGTTAGAATGAGATTAAATATTTTTGTGCTAGAATATAAAGGTTTAATACCATTAATTAGATGATTGATGATTTCGATGCGTTTTTTCACTCAGAATAATTTGTATATCATATAAGTTCTAATCCTTTTATTAAATTTGCAATTAGAGAAGCTATTTATATGTTTATAGCAAAAGCTAGCAATTTATAGCCATTACAGTCCCACTGACGACTGAAATAGTCAACCGATTTAAATTGATTAAGTCAATCGGTTGATCGATTCTTGTAAAAATTCCCATATATTTATCTCGAAATGAACAAATAGTCAACCTATTTATTTGGTTAAGCCAAATGGTCGACCGATTCATGTAAAATGTTAAATTTATCAATTTTAACCTAGGTAATTTTTTAAAACCATATATGCATTTTTATCAATTTTTTTAAATATATACATAGTAAAATGTGTGCATTCATTTTATTTTGTGCTATCACCATGAGATATACATATTTATATAAAAGTACTAAAATGAACACTTAATTCTAAGTCTTCAATATGCTTCTTTTTTTGGGCTTCTTGCTTTTTTCATGAAATCCTTCATGCTTGTTGATAAGATCATGTTTTTTTTTTTTTTCATGAACACCTTCATACTTGTTGATAAGATCACTTAATTACCTTTTATATATATATATATATATATATATATATATATATATATATATATATATATATAGAAAAGGGTCAGGGTTGCAAGAAATTGTGGAAATAACTAAGTTACTCATGTTAAACATAAAAGGATGACTAGGGTATTGATCTTTGGACAAAAAATGATTCCTTCTACTTTATTGGTTCCAATTATAATCTTGTCTTGGATATATAGTTGTTGGCTTTGTGCTAATACTTTTAAGAACAATAACATGGTAGTTTTTGTCTCCATTTGTGATGATTTTTTTTTTATTTTGATATTATTTTTAATCCATTTCATTTGAAATATTTTAATATTATTTTTGTGTTAACTTGAATTTTAGTCAAGTTAATATGACCAACCATCTATTTGATGAAATGCATCCGAGAATTTAGCTTTTGGGTGTGTTGATTGCTTTAATAATGATATACTAAAATAAAAGGAGTTTCTAGATAATGTCAATTAAATAATTTTTCAAGAAATGTATTTTATTTTAGTTTTTGAAATCCTAAAATTTTATAATTTTAATTTGTTAAAGCTATTATTTTATTGTTTTGTGTTATATTAAGATTTGCCTTTCTATTTTTCTTTCGTTATTCATCTCAAGGAAGCATAAACAAAAGTTAAATGTTAAGTAAAAGTTTTGACTAAACTATAAACTATAAGTCGCGTATAATAATTCATGAAATATCATAATATGGTAATAGAATATCTTATCGTCGGCAAATTATAGTCTATAGTATAACCATGGTAATTTATTAAAAAATAAATTATATTTTAATTTTGAACATTGATGAAAATTTTTAATTATTGTATTTATTAATTGTTAGTAAAAACAAATTATTTGTACATGGGATTGAAAGCTAAATGGACTGGTATTTAATAAGTAATTAAAACATGAGTTAAGAAAAGAGAAACATCAACATAAGAGCTTCATTGTACATAGAAATAAGCCAGCCAAGCCGGTCAAAATATGGGCCTGGCCTAAAAAAACAAAAAAACAAAATAAAAATGATTTGCTTTGCATGTCTGAGAAGAAAAAAGCACTTGTGAAATTAAATGATGATCGAAATATCTACCTGGGAACATATTTTACCTCTCGTTCTAATTCATCTTAGGAACATCCGAGCATGGCTTCATTGTGGAGGCCAGCCATCAATGGAGGCCAGCAAATCATGCCATTTGCATTCAATTTCTTCAACGAGTCGCCAGGATTAATCAACAACCATCTGTCATAAAATTCTGAAGTTTTATCACCATAACAGTAATATCATCCATATTGCCTCTGCCGAAAGACATATCTACAAGCTTTTTGCAAGACTCTACTGAACTGTTGTTGTCTTTTAAAATCACATCTACTGCCTCTTGCTCATCTACCTGCAAAATCCCGACAAAATATAAATGATCATGCCCTGAACTTGTTTTTTCTTTCTTGGGGGGGCCAAAATACCTACTTACACATGTATAGAAACATACCTTATCCCATAGGCCATCAGATGCCATTATCAGGAACTGGCAATCTGAAGTTAATGGAATCCTTTTGATCTCAGGTTCAGAAATTATCCATTCTTTCAGATGCTGGTCTCCAATTGCTCTAGAAACGGCGAGGGACCCATGAACTCTCCAAATCCCATTGCGGCAATGTAGAAAACCACCCTGCAATTAATTGGTGTAACTAGCTAGGTTATCATTTAGCTTTTTTTTTTTTTTTTTTTTTGTATAATAATAGCAAGCAGTGAATATCATTTAACTTACAGAATTCTCAATGCGAAGGCGCTCATCTTCTCTGCTAACTCTATGATCAATTGTGAGTACATCAGCTACCGCATTCCTGCTTAAAACTACCCTACAGTCACCTACGTTTGCAACATGTAATTCTCCATCTTTCAACAGCACACTAGCTGCACAAGCTCCACTGCTAACACCCTGCAGGTGTCAAAATTCAATTAAAATATATGATTAAGCATATTTAACTGCAATCCGAATGCATGGGAGCCTATCTAGCTTCATGCATTCTTTTTATTTTTTACGAGATATATAAAGTTTCAGAGTTTTTAAATTGCCAAGTTGGACATGCCATCAAAGACCGGTCTAATGTGTTCTAAGAAACGAAACTAATCTCTTCTTTTTCAGTAAAAAATATACAATTATGAGGTAGCTGGCTGCGTATATTTAATGGCGTTGTCAAGCAATGGTTTGTTGCAGAAATATTTTACTAATTTTTAATTATAGATATCTTATTAACAAAAGGGATCAATTAAAATGAATTATAGACTTCAAATCTCGAGAACATGTCAAAGTATACCTTGAGGTCAACAAATTATGTACCAAACTTCCATGGATATATTTTTCAATAAACATGCAGGTCATATATGCTTTCTTTCTTTCTTTTTTTTTCTCCCATTTAGATGGCAGTACCGGGAATTGAGCTGCAACTCTCTTGGTCTCATTTTCAAGTCCTCTAATCAAACATTAGATTAATCTAGTCCCCGATGAAAATAAAAAAATTAAAAAAAATAAAGTAATATTGATGGTGAATTAATTGGCTCATTAAATAATTAACAAATCTAACAATATATTTGTGAAATATATATATATATATATATATACACACGTGGATGCTTTTCCGAACTTGGTAGTACAATAAGACTAAAAATATTGATGGTGAATTAATTGGCTCATTAAATAATTAACAAATCTAAAAATATATTTGCGAAATATATATATGTGGATGCTTTTCCGAACTTGGTAGTACAATAAGACTAAGTCAAACCAGCATAACGTCGTTTTCAACATTGAAAGTTGAAAGTTTACCTGGCTAAGAAACTCCCTATCTGTAACCAAGTAGCCTCCTCGAATAGCCTCCTCTAATTGGCCGTCTTCCTTGCAACCAACGTTTTGAAGACCTTTCACAATGTTCTTTCCTAAGTTTTCAGCAACGTAGTTAGCCGCGGCACGGCCTCCATGTCCATCTATGACAGCAAAAAATGCCTAGTGACAGAATAGAAGAAGCAGGGATCAAAATCTTTTGAACATAACAAGAAAGATCAACCAAAATTAAGCCCCAGGATAAACCAAAACATGGAGAATTAAGAGTAACAATGAAGATTTAATTACACCAAAAGAAGAACACTAAAAACCCAATTAGGAACTAATCCAATCCTTAATTATAACGAAGCAGTTCAAACAGAAGTACCAACAAGTTATGTTGAAGTTACAATTTATTGATTTTTTTATGAAATATGGAATACCTAATACCCAGCAGAGAGTGGGAGGTTAGATCACCTACCTGCTTTGCATCTCCCAAAATATCAATCATGATGCCATACCCATCTTCCATGACCTCTCTCCTTCCTTTCTTACTAGCCAAGAAGAAATCTCTCCCTTGAACCTCGAACTCTTTATTTTCCAACTTCCTGTCTGCTCGAGAAAATTCCACTATCGGAGAATATTCTGGCACAACCAGCATCCCAGGCCTCTTCTTCAGCTTGGTAGCACCCTTACTACGATCTCCTTCACTAATCTTTACTATTCTCAAGGAATCCGGTCCTACTTTCCTTATCAAAGCATCAGAATTCTTTTGTGAACTCTTATCATGCAAACCCTTTTGAAATGCTTCACAGGCCATGGTTTCTTGCATTATTCCCTCTTCAAAATGCAAAGCTTTACTTTTCATGTCACCACTTTGACTCTCTTGTGAAACGTTACTTTCTGGATCATGCACCAGAACTGTTGTTTCTGAATCGTCTTTAATTAAAGGGACCTTTCTTTTTTCAAGAAAAAACTGGCTAACCCATGAGAGAGGAGGAGAAGGAAGAGAAGAAGATTGAGGGGATGTAAGGCTTAACGAGGCCATAGAAATGACCTTTCTTAGTCTTCGAAGAAAGTATAGAGCAAGAGAAACAATAGAGAAACCCCATAGAAAATCCTCTAGATCTTTCATTCTTTTGACAAGAATTTTGTGTGCGCTAGCTTACTTTTTGTCATCAAATATGGCGTGAGATTTGTTGAAACAAAGGAGGTGTGGCTCATGCAAAAGTAAACACTTTATATTTATGGCTAAAAGGTCTTTGATAGAAGCAAGAATATGTAGCATGGGAGGAAAGGAACACTCAATACTTGGTAATAATTAACGGGTCAAAGGTGAATGGCTCACGGATGGATCAGTTGCATTGTATTTAACGGTTCTCTCCCGTGCTTGTGCTCCAGAAGTAGTATTTGTAGAGAAAGGGCCATAGGAGGTAGCAAATGCGTTTGCTACCTTTGACACTTTCAAAGCCAAGGAAGTGGTCACACATATAATGTTGAGTGTTGGAATACTATTACCTCTTTAGTTTTTTCTTCTTCCCTTTTTCAATGGTTTCTCAAATGGGAAATCTATAATTGTTTTGACTTGGTTAACAAATTGCTTTGGGAGGTTTGAGTTGGTCAGCCCGCTCGATTCTCTCTCCATTATTGTAGCTATGCACACAAATCAATTGGCATTTGCTAAGCACACCTCTTATGCTATCTCAAAGTGGATTTTATTTATGGAAAGGTTCAAATTAAAACCATATTGCTTTAAAAAATTAGAAAGGGGCGGGGCTTGGTGCTAGCCAAGATTAGGTAGCTATTAATTCTCAGCATGATCACTCACAACAGCAGCAACTTTAGTATCAACTCCAAATTAAAGATGTTAAGTTTCCCATCAAACATAGATGAAGTCTCAATTGATGTACCCTTTGATCACTAGCTAGTTGACCGCTGGTAAACTTTTGATCTGTACTATTGGAATATTCAGTAAAGTCAGCTAGCCTTAGTTAGACGGCATGTTCTGTCTGTAATAGAAAAAAACTAAGAGCCACAGCGGAAATTACCATGTCAAACACTTGGTTGAGGAGACAACGAGCAAAGCTGAATTTAATGGAGAAACCTTTCTGTAGACAATCATGAATGATGTGAATGACAGTATATAACCTTCTTTTTTCTGCTAACAGTTTTCATACAAAGAATTTCGATTTCTTGTGGCTTGTTCAAAGTTTATTGAGAACATGACTATTAAATTTAGGAAAGATTCAGGAACTAGAAATAGTAATCAACTAATCATATCCTAAACCATGAAACGTGATATTTCGAAAGAGTAATAAATAGCTTTTTGTTAAAAAGTATAGAATTGAAAGGAACTCCTTGTCTCCCTTAGCTTGTAGTATAAAAAATAAAAGAAAACAAAGAGTAGTGACCCAAAACAAAAGTGTGGCCTATGAAGTTTAACTATCGATCAACACAAATCTTTTAACTTGAGTACAGAGCTTGAATTGTGTGCTAATGTGGAAGCCAAGGAACAAGAGCTACAGTACCTGTCATTCAACAAGGCTTTTTTTTTTTTTTAATCCCTTTCAAACGCTTCCCATTATTTCATGCTTTGGAAAGTATAACTACTTTATCTTATTATTATTATTATTATTGTTTTTACTACGATGATGTGTTGTTTTGCCTTTTAAATCACATGCCATTTTAGATTAAACTCATTTGCTTGTGATTTAAAATAAGGTACCTTTACTTTTAATAAAAAAACAAAGCAATTTATTACAAGAATCACTGTTTTCTCAAGTGAAAACACAATATTTTAAAATCACAAAATCCAATCATACTAATGTAGTCGAGCTTGAAATAACAGGTAATTATAAGCAATCAAGTATAGATCCGTCATAACTAAAAAAGGATTTGTCATAGATGTATTATGTGGATGACCTAACAAATATATTTTTGTACTAGTGAGACAGATCTCGGCCCTAGAGGAGGCTTAGTCACTTCAGACTATAATGATGGTTTAAAAGGGTCAACACTCTTGATCCGACTATTAGATCAACCTTAAATTATTATAGGAGTTTCTGGAGGCTATTTTCTCTATAAAAGCCACCATGAATATTTAGATATTGAAAATCTTGTCCAGGGCCCTCGATTTGGGCCACTTTTGTTATTTTCCTTATTGTTTTTTTGTATTTCATGTATTGTTTTGGTTTTATTATTATTTACTTTGTATTTTATAAGAAGTGGATGGAAGTAAAAGACTGTGCCCCGAAGATATCATAAAATACAAAAAATAACTACCCAATGAACGAAAGTAAAAGAAATAACAAATTAACTAACAACATGAACAACGTATGTAATGTCTGGATGAGTAATAATGAGATATATCGAGCTCCTAATAATAGTTTGGTATAGAGTAGGATTTGACAAGAGTAAACCATCAGAAGAAGAATACCTTATATTAACCTCAATGAGAGTATTTATAGTCTTATTATCAGTAAATTTAGCCCACTCAAGAATATTTGCAACATATTTTGACTAAGAAATAAGATAACTTCTAGGTGAGTAGGCTACCTTAATACCTAAGAAGTATCTTAAAGAACCCAATCTTTCATTTCAAATTGTTTAGCTAACTTTGTCTTCAAAACTGAAATACCATCAATATCATCACCAGTAATAATCTTGTTATCAACTCATAAAGATAAAATGATACGACTTGCATCATTGCATTTAATCAAAAAAACAGAATCATGACTACTAGAAACAAAACCAAGTGAAGAGATCACAATAAAGAATTTCTCAAACCAAGCACGAGGTGCTTGTTTGAGACCATATAATTTTTTCTTAAACTTGAAAACATACTAGGAAGGGGCGCCATATAAACTTCTTCTTGAAAATCTCAATTCAAGAAGGCATTTTTAACATTAAGATGAGAGATATGTCACTACCGAATCGAAGCAATTACAATAAAAGTATGAATAGTAGTTATTTTTGCAATAAGAGCAAATGCCTCCTCATAATTCATACTATACTGTTGAGAGTATCCTTTTACAACCAACCTAGCTTTGTATCACTCAATAAATTTATTAAAATTAGTCTTGATTTTATACACCTAACAACAACTAATAACACTTTTACCAGGAGATAGAGGAACCAAATCATTTGTTTTATGTAAAGTAGAAAGTTTCTTATCCATAGCTTGCTGTTAAAGGGGATAAAAAATTGCTTTTTTATAAGAAAAAGACTCAGAGAGACAATGAATAGAAGCTAAAAAGAAAGTAAATGATGAAAAATAATACGAATAAGAAAAATTAGGTAGATCCATAATCTTAAACAGAACTAGAGGGACTATAGAGAAGAATAGAGCTTTAGGTATGCTGGAGAGTAAAGTGTTAATGCATGCATAATGATTAATATGAATTGGTTGAACATGAGGAGGAATATTTCACGTACTAGGAACCTGAGATGATAAACTATCAGAATCCTTAGAAAAAGAATTTATACGAATATAAGATCAGTTCTAGTTAAGCTATGAGTAACCAATTCATACTAATCATTCTGCATGGGGTTTTGAGTCACCATAGTTGAAACTTGTATTCTCTGAGTATTTTTGTTGTTGCCGTCTAATTGCTTTCAATTATTGTTGCTATGAGTTTAAATGTTTTGTAAACCATTAAATAGTTATAATTCAATAATAAAAGCAGATTGTTTTTTAAAATACTATTTACTAGAATATTCATTTTCTTCATTCTTACCTATAAACAAAGGGGAAAGGCAAGAAACAAAAGGAGCAAAGGTAAAGAAAGAAAATGTCAAGTTAAAGAGAGAGAAGAAAATGAGAATTTGAGCTAATAAAAATGAATTTCATCTAAGCCAAATGGTATTAGAGGAAAAAAGAAGTAGAAAATAGAGAGAAAAGAAACCTTAAATCTAAAGAAAAAAAGAGAGTTTTAGATTAAGAATATAGATAAATAAAGGTGCTCTGAACCGACTAGTAGCTAAAGGGAAAGAATGAGAAGAAAGAAAGAAAGAATAAAAACAAAGAAAAAGGCAAAAATCTAAAAGAAATAGAAACCCGAAGTAGAGAGAGAAAACCACTCGAGAACCATACAATTGCCGACACACCATCGTCATTGTCACCAAAGCAAGTCCTTCCTCATTTAGAATAAGCCTCAAGGTAAGTCAGGTTCTTTTTCTTTCTCATTTGTTCCTTCTTATTTACTATTCACAAATGCAAATAATACATATGTTGCTATTCATGCATGGTCACTATTCATCAACGCATTTTTATTTTATTTTGATTTGTTTTGATTTGATTTTTTTTCATGTTGATGTTATTTAATTTTATAAAATTGCATCTTTTTATTTTTACATATATATGAGCATATAAATATTTGTTAAAAAATTAAAAATAAATTTGATGGGTAAAGTCATGTTTTTTTTTTTTTAATGAAATTTGGGTCTTAACAACCAGATCAACATGTCTTTTATTTTTTAGAGATTGACATAGACCTAACACAATATTTTTAACCTTAAAAACAAGTTTAATAATGGGTTGATGAGTTTTGGTCGAGTTAGCATTAAGTTTTTATTAAGCTTAAATTTGAATTTTAATGGTTAGGTTGCCATGTCTTCAAGTTTTAAGGATCAACATGGCCTAGCATGATGTTTTAAACCAATAACAAGGTTAATAGTAAGTCCACAAGTATCCTTTGAGTAGGGTCCAATGCGGAACAAGCATGCTATTCTTTTCAACTTTGTTTTGTAATAAAATAAATAATAAATAATGACGATAAAAAAGTCAAGAAATATAAAACTAAAATAAATCATCAAGTTGCGAGACTCATGATTTATGATCCGTTATTAAATTTATGAGCATCATTAAAACTAAATGATTTGTGAAAATACTGAGAATATAATTTAGACAATAAATGACATGTAAAATTGATATAGGAGAAACATATAGTTAATGAAATATTTTCTCAGCAAGGATGTGATAAGGGTGATTTTTATCTTCCTTTAAGTATAACCGATATCTTTCTTAGGTTTTCTTAACTAGGTTGCAACTCCATGTTTTATATTTTCCATTAATTTTTAAAGGTCTCATTTTTATTAGATGAAACAAAATTGTTAAACTATTATAACCTAAGATTCAATTGCAATATCAATTTCTCCCTTTAATCCAAGTTGCAATTGTTAAGCGAGTATCACTGAATTTCTTTTTCATTTGTTTAGTTCATTTAGTTTCAAGAGTTTGCATCTTGGTCTTGAAACTTTATTTTTTTTATATTTTAATCCCTAAACGTTAAATATAAGAGAAAGAGTCACTTAATAAAAGAGTGAAGAGAAAAACTTTTCAGCTACTCACATTCTAGTCGCTAATAAGGTTTATCTTTAATGTAAATGGTTTTACTTTGGAGAGAAAAATTTCATGCAAGTTGTTTTCTCCATTAAATAAATTATAAAAAGTATATTGATGCTCATAAAAAAAAGTTTTTTATTTGCTTTGATTTTTAATTATAAATTGATTAAAGGGTATTTTAAGGTTGAAAATGTGTTTTTTTTTTCATGTTAAAATAAATTTAAAATTGGATTTTTGAAATCTAAAAACTTAAATCTTAATTTTCCTATCATTGAAAGTAACATAAAAATAAATAGTTGACGATACACTGTTTGTCTAATTATATAATGTGTTATTCATTCTATTTTTTTAAAGAAAACCCCAACAACATTGTTTTCATGTTAAAAAGAAATTCAGAAATTAAAAACAACCTATACCTTTTTTTTCTTTTAGGCTAGTCGTGTGGATTTGTCCTTCTAAGCCCAAGTTTCTAATTTTAAATGGCTCTTTTAATTATTTATTTTAATTTAGCATAAAGTTCACTATAAATAAAATTATTAAAATTGTATTTAAAAAATTATCTAACTATTAGATCTTTTATGGTAATATAAATTAAATTATTTTTTTTAATATACTCATGAATATTTAAAGGAAATAAAATATTTATTTTTTATTTTAAATATTTTATATAATTTCATCACATTAAATACTCTATTTGTTTTATACAAGTATAAAAATTATTGAGTCATGAATGTTTTTGGTTTTTTTTTTAATGAAATATGATAATTGTTTTTTTTTTAAAAAACCTATACCTCTAATAAAAAAATCATTTTTGTAAAAAAAAAACAAATATATGAATATAGAAAGAGTTTTGATTGAAAAGATACATATTTTTTTCTTAATTTAAGTTATTGAGATTTTAATTTTAATTTCCTTTAATTTTTATATATAAAAACATATTACTAATAAAAAAAGATATATTTTTGTCAAAAAAAAAAAAAATACATGAATCAAAAAGGAAAATTTGGATAAAATATACAATTTTTTCTTTGCAACTTAAATTTTTATCTCTCTTACAAATATCTACAATCTGCTTTTATTATTGAATTATAACTATTTTAATGGTTTACAAAACATTTAAACTTATAGAAACAATAATTGAAAGCAAATAGACGGCAACAACAAAAATACTCAAGAGAATACAAGTTTCAACTATGGTGACTCAAAACCCTACGCAGAGTCTTCAAGGAAAGGATAATCAGTGTAACCAACAACAGGATCATGTGTATAAAATGTTTCTCTGTTGTACTTGTTGAGAGGAGCATCAAGTTCAAATCTCCTCGGCAAATCTGGATTTGCCAAGAACAAGCGACCATAAGCGACAAGGTCTGCACGGTTCTCTTCAAGAGCTTTGTTTCCATCTTCCCTGTCATAACCACCAGCAACAATGAATGCATTGTTGAAAGCCTTCCTCATAGGCAGCAGACTTTCAGAGAATTTTGAATTCTCTGCGCCTATCTTCATTCTTGGCTCAACCATGTGGCAGTAAGCAACACCGTATTTATTCAAGGATTTAACCATGTGGAGCCCTAGTGCTTCAGGATCTGAGTCTCCTGATTCCATATAGTTTACATGAGGAGATAGTCTTATTCCAACTTTATCTGATCCTATCTCATTCGCTATAGCCTCAACTATTTCCAATGGGAATCGGCAGCGGTTCTCTAGTGATCCACCATATTGGTCTGTTCTGTTGTTTACTTGATCTTTCATAAACTGGTCAATTAGATATCCATGAGCCCCATGGATCTCAACTCCATCAAAACCTATAAAAAGCGCAGAACAAGCTTTAAGTGATTGTGCATATTATTTATGAAACCCCATTTACAGATTTTCTAACTTTATTTCCAACACAAAAACTTCACATTTTTGTTTCGGGTGGGATGAAGCTAAAGTTTCTAAAATGTTGTGCAATCACGTATTGTTCAGCTTGTTAAAATCCTGTAAGAAAATTCAGGGAAAGAAAGTTTACCAGCTTCTATTGCGTTCCTCGCAGCAATTCTGAAATCATTAACTATTTGAGGGATTTCATCTGTCCTTAGACGCCTCGGAGGTGTGAACTCCGTGCCTTGACGTTGAGAAGATATTGGCTTGTCTGTAGAAGAGACTGGAGCTCGCCCATCTGGCTGGAAAACTGCAAATGCCAATAATATAGAAAAATTAATTAGTAACCATATTAATCTTTTTCATTTTTTGAAAATGACTTTGCTAATCATGTTAACTGACAAGAAAGTATGGCCCATGAACAAAAAGCAGCATTAATCATTGTTACAGATACTGGAAACAGAACTTTAACATACTAGGAACAGAATTAAAATTTATGCATCAATGAGATTAAAGGCAATAACTCACCGCTTTTTGACACCCTCCCAGCATGCCAAATTTGACAGAAGAACATACTTTCTTTGGCATGGACAGCATCCACAATGGGTTTCCAGGCTTCGACTTGCTCTCTGGTCCAAATACCTGGAGTATGTAGGTCCCTATATATATATTCATATGTAAGATTATGAACACACTGAAGTGTCAGTGTAACAAAATCAAATATTGAATTTACGTTGCTCTGTTCCAGTAATCGCAACAAAAAGTCGCCAGCTAGATTGAGTATGGCATCAGGCATGGCTGATGGAATTACCCTTGTGCTGTGTCAGAAACTCCAGTGGCTTCAGATATGAGAAGACCCCCCTTTGTGGATCTCTGGGAGTAGTATAGGACGGCATGCGGCTGAGGAACATTATCGTAAGATCTCTGTCTCGTCAATGGTGCCAGGACAATTCTGAAAAAGACATGAAATCACCAAAGTAGTTATAATTAAAATGATATTCAAAGAAAGCAGTATATCCACTGCATTAACTATTTATTTAACCTGGGAATTTGCATAATTATATTTCCCGGCCATGAGTTGGTGATGAAAACCAGGAAATCAAAGAACAAACAACTATGATAAGGGTAAATTAACTAAAGCTTGACCCAATAGCCAAAAAGTTTTGGATGATCTTATAACAAATTCATTACCCAACATATCAAATGAAACAGAAAAATCAAGAAGAAAGAAAAAGGAAAGGTCATATACTAATTTCTTCGTGTCATGCATATCGATTTTAAAGATCAACAAGACTTCACAGAAGAATTCTGAATACAGAAGCAGCATTTTTCTGCTGAAAACAGAGAAGCAAACTGAGATCACAGCGTGTCATCTACATCAAACCATGCAAAATAAAGGAAATGGATATACACGAAATCATACTGTACATTAAAGATAAGGGAGATAACGTGAGTAATCAAGTACCTGTGAGAAAGATTAAACCTGCCCATCTTGTATGGGGTGAGAAGAGGCATCGTGGGAGTCACAGCATCCATTCTTTCTTGCAGTTGATTAATTGTTTTTCATATTAATTGTCCTTGTTATGAAAAACAATTTTAAAAAAATATTCTAGTAAATAGTATTTTATGATGAGAAAGTACTACAGGACAATCCCTCTTCTTCTAGTATTTTTTTTTTTTGTTAATTAATACATGTTTTTTAATAAATTGTAAAAATATAAAACCGTATGAAACATTACTAAATACATTCAACATGTGAATCTAATAAATGAATTTGATTAAATTCGTCAAAACCGTTGATTTGACCTTAAACTTGCCAAAACTCTCAAAAAATGCCGTCCTTTTCAATCTGGATTTTGTCTTCATCAACAATCTCCTCCATGGGCATTATCGTCTTTCCCGACCATCTCCTGCATGACTTACGATACTTGTTTTGCACTCTTTTATATCTTATGCCTTGGGGCTTCTTCAAGGGATTAGCTAAATCAAAAACCCAAATTTGATTAAACCCTACTAGTTAATGCAGACAACTGGTCTAGTTACATCTATGCCCCTAGAACTGTATCATTTGATCAATTTAATTCTTTTACTATTCATTTGATTTATTAAGTCCCTATAATATTTGTTTCATTCATAATTAGAGCCCTCAGTTTGAGACGTGGATGATATGTTGAATGAGTGACACACGTCTTAATTTATCTGTTTTAACATGATCTTTATTTTCTTAAAAAAAATGAATTTGTAACAAGTAAATAAAAAATAAAATTTTAAGAAAATTATATATTATTAAAAAATTAAAAAATGATTTAAAACTAATAACAAATTCATTTTAAAAATCAAAAGAAATTTGAGAAATTATGAAAGAAAGAAATAAACTAAAACTTCATAAGTCATGTTGAGAAGGAAGTAAAATGAGGAGGAAAAATTTAAAATCATAATGAGAAATATATAAAAGAACTTAATAAAAACAAAGAAATAATAATTGATTTATAAAATTAAGAAAGATTGTTTTAATGGCTTTGATTAGTTGATTTTATGTTTTTGGAATTCTCAATTATTTTTAACTCCTTTGAATTTTTCTTAATTGTGAAATTATTTAAATCTGATTTTTATTTTCATGTTACAAATTCTTTTTTGAAAACGAAGATTAGTTAATTGAGACAATCATCAAATACGTCCACCATTCTCAGCTGATGGGATCTCAAACGGAGGTCCCAAATTGTAATTGGAATAGATAATAGTAGAGGGACAGATAAAGCATGAAATTAATAGTTCATTAATAGTTGGGGGACTTAATTAATCAAACTGGAATACTACAAGGACCACATGTGCAACTAACCAATGACCTGTGTATTAACCGTTTGTTTAGCAAAACGCACAAGTAACATGTTTGGTAAAGAAAAAAATAGGTTTTATTGTTCATGGCCTCATTGTTTACTATTACGTTTGCAATTTAGGGTGAGAAGAGCCGCCCAAAAACTGCCTTTTGGAGAGAGTGAATCACTTTTCATTGTTTATTTAAGTGAACAGTGGAGGGCGATTTTAATGTTGGAGTTTGTTTTTATTATTTTGACCGGATTAGGTCTAATTTTAAGTTAAATACATTGAATCGGATCCGATCTAGTAAAATAAAATAAAAAAATTTATTTTTAATTGTATTTTATTAAAAAAATTAATTTTTAACATTATTCAATGACACTATATAAATTAAATGGAGATCAGAATCCTAATTTTATTTCTAATGATATTTTACCTGATGTTGTTGCACGCTTAAGAAACCAAGGAAACTGTAGTCCTTGTCGAATGTATTTCATACGTGATGGCATTGTAGATAATTTAATGAACAATAAAAAATATTTTATATAAAGCATTATTTATTTCATGATGTAATAGCAATATTTAAATTAAAAACCATCAATATTAATATATATTTTTTAAAATTATTTTATAACTTCAATTTGAAAAGCATTTTTAACTAAACACATTAAACTATTTTTTTATTCAACCTCAATTTTAACCACAATTTTAATCAAATATATATAAATAACAAACCAATTCTAACCAAAAATACTTTTTATAAAATAATTTTTTTTTTAAATCACAACTATAAAAATTATTACAATATCAAATACAACAGTGCAATCCATCAGTGGGCTGAATGACCACAATCGCAATTCTTCTATTTTTGCGTCCAGGTTCAAATTCAATACCCTTCGAAATAATTATAATAACAATTAATCAAAGGAATATTTTTTAAAAAATATTAATTTAAAAAAAAGATAATTTTTATTTTATTTTTTAAAGACCATGAATTCAACATCATTAGCCATGACTACAACGTTCAAATTTGTTCCCTCCGCTATAATACGTCCCTTCAAACGTCATCACTTTTTCTTTCCAAGTCAAAATAAGCATATAAATAAAATTATAGATAGCCCACTACTCTAACCTGGTTCTCACCATAACTACTACTACAAGTTCTTGGTATTAGAAACCTGAGATGATAAATTATCAGAATCCTTAGAAAAAGGATTTATACGAATATAAGATCCGTTCTAGTTAAGCTATGAGTAGTGGATGAAATGGAAAAGAAAGGTATATGCTTAAGAAAGATAACATAACAAGACACATAAAGTTTCTGAGTTATTGGATCAAAACAACGATACTCCCTTTTACCTTTACCATAACCAAGAATACACAAATAGTAGATCGAGAGGACAACTTGCTGCATTTTACATAAGGATGAATAATGAAACAAGTACAACTAAAAAATCTAAAGAAATAATAATCAGGAGCATATCCATACAACTTTTCAAAATGAGATAAACTTGAAACAAAAAAAGATGGAATTGTATTAATCAAACCTATAGCAGTAAGGAGAACTTCACCTCAAAACACAATAGGAACTGGAAGCAAATAACAAGAGAACAAACAGTTTCAACAATGTATTTATGTTTTCTTTCAATAACACCATTTTGCTTAGGAGTATCTGTACATGAGGTTTAATGGATAGTTCCATCTAAGACAAGCAACTCACAAAATTTATTAGAGGTATATTCCCCACCCAAATCACACTTAAAACATTTGATAACAATAAAATGTTGAGTTTTGACAAGAGCTCAAAAGGCTATATATATATATATATCTTAAGGAATTTAGAATGATGTTTTATTAACTAAATTTAACAATAACAAGTATGATCATTAACAAAAGAAATATAACATTGAGACCCTTTTTTTTATGGCAACAAGAGAAGGTCTTCACATATCAGAATGAATCAAATCAAATAGTGAAAAAGAAATAGAAACACTTCGATTAGATGGTAAAGCAGAAAATTTTGCTAGTTTACATCTATTACAATAAAAAATATCACAAGTTTGTAAATTTTTTAAGGCTCTTATGGATGCCAAAAATCTTAAATGAGAAGACAAAACATGACCTAGATGAAAATGTCATAAATAAAAACTTGAAGAAGAAGGACTTAAATAAAAAGAAGACAAATCAACACGATTAACAGCAACAATAACTAGCACTTTTAACTTGTTCAAATTATATACTCCCTTCTCCCTACGACTTATCCCAATAAGCTTTTGAGACTGTAGATCCTACACACAACAAAAATAAGAGAAAAAAAATGACTAAATAATCACTAGGATCATATATCTGACCAACAAAAGTAAGATTCAATGTGAGATTTGAAATAAGGTAGACATAGGGGAGAGACAAGGGAGGTGTGATATCGGAACCAACATCTACTAAAGGCATAAGAGTGCTATCAACAATCATGACATAAATAGAAGACGAAGGGGATATTAAAGCAAACAACAAAGAATCTACAGACATATGATGTGAAGCATTAGAATCTAAGACCCATTCAGAATATGACATACCTGAAAAACTATCAGGAAATTGACATACAAAAGAAAAGGTAGACATAGCTTGTGGATGTAAGGAGAGAAACTTTTGAAATTACTCAGCCAAATTACTAGGATTGGTGAAAGGACTTGATAAGACTGTTGATGCAGTATTGTGGTATGGTGGTTTATAACCCTAAGGTGGTCTCTGGGTATTAGATTATGACTGACTACCAGGTTTTCAGGCTGGATTCCCATTGTCTCAGCTTAGGACACTAAGCCTTCTAATGACCTTTTTGCTTACCAGAACTGCACTCATCAAAAGCAACCCTTATGTAAGGCTTTTTCTAATTACTGAATAATGACTTAGAAGGTACTGCTAGCACATAAGAATTAGAGGTTGAGAGAATTCCCTTTTTAAAATAAGACTGAAGAAATATTTCTTTAACCAATAACTTACTAACAACTAAGTCAACAGAAAGAAGTGGAGAACGATGCAAAATTAAACCTTTAAGTCCTTCAAAATCATTGCAAAGTGTTGTTAAATATTGTATCAATCATTGATGCTTTCTACGATTAATATAGGCATCACATGCCTTTAATTCTACTGATTTTATAAGAGCCAATTGATCCCAAAGATCTGTTATTGTAGAATAAAACTCTAGAATACTTATATTCTTCTAGTGAAGAGCTTGTGCGTCGTTCTCTAATTAATACTACTTTGTAAAATTTGATTGAGTGAATAACCTACACAGATGATCCTAAATCTCCTTTGCTATCTCATACTTTATGTATCTATGGAAAGCTTAATAGAATTTTTAATCCAAGTAATAATCTTTGCATTGTTTGTTTCCTGGACATCTATCAAAACAACATAACCCTCATTAGTATTTTTAAGTTTCACAAGTGTTTCACTAACATATCTCCATGCCTTTTTACCCTTTAGAAAATTTCGATAACTCCAATACGAATAATTCTTTCCATTCAATCTCACACTCATAAATTGAAATGAATTAGTAGACATAATCAACAAATAAAGAAAAAAACAGAACATAAAAGAAGGGAAAATGAAATACCAAGTCGTAGAAGTTGAAAGGAAGATAAAATACCAAATTGTAGAAATTAAAGGGAAGATGGAATACCAAATTGCAGAAATTGAAGGAATTATACGACCATTCTAGAAGTTAAATTTGTGAAAGTTGTATTTGAGATTAAGCCTCATTTTATAAAACTATGCTATGATACTATGTTAAAGTGATGTTATCAATAAACCTTAAGAATTTTGTTCATTTTCTCTCAACTAAACTCTCTTTACTTCCAATTCTTTTTTTTTTCCTCTCAATAAAGTGTTTTTTTTCTTAGTTCCCCTCTTTCTATATTCTTCTCCTTTTGTTTCAGTTTATCTCTCCCTTTATCTTACTATTTTTTTTACTTTTCTTTTCCCCCCTCTTTCAGTTTTTGTTTTGTTCTCTCCCTTTCTAACCTCTCTTTCTTGTATGACGTGTTCCTTTCTCTTTTTGCCATTAAACCTCTATTTTTAGACCTAGAAGAAGCCTCTAGAACAATGTTGTTTTGGCTAATCGGCCTTTGATTTGTGTTAATTGATCTTTGCCATCTAACCATATACAACCTAGTTGTTTCTATTCTATTTTAGCATATGTCATTAGGCTATGTTAGATAGGGTTTTATGCGTAGCTCAAGTGGATAAATGGAGGATTATTTGGCTCTATTTTGTAGTTAAAAAAATAGGAGTAGAGATCATGGCACCTGGTACCAATTTGGTAGCTTGGAATGGGAAAAAAATTGCATTTTTTGCATGTTTATTCAGCTATAAATCAGGTGTAATAAATTTGATTTATAGTGGAATAAGGTAGAAATTTCTCAACCTAAAATATGGCTTAAAAGAGTGTCGTTTGATGGTGCATTTACAACTAGAATGAAGGATAAAATGATGTGTTTTTTGGTAGCAATATCATAAAGTACAAGGGTTGTATTTTGAGGTAGATTGTACAATATTTACATCTTGAAAAAACTTGAAAGAGTGTCTTTTTATGGTGCATTTGTAGCTAGAATGAAGGACAAAAGGATGTGGTTTTGAACCTTTTTTGCAAGCATAAACTTGGATGCTAAGGTGTTTTCTTTTTGGGTTTGATCTTATTGGGAGAAAAGAGTGCTATGAGGGGGCGAAATTAACAAGGGTTTGTGATTAAAATGAGAGTCAAAGTTGATTTTTCAGTGAAACCTCATCAAAAGTTAAAAATCATGAAATGGTTGATAATTGGTTGAATTGCATTGAAAACACATCTCATAAATATTTATACTTTTGTAATTTTGTAATTTTTAAAAATATCAGAGAAGTGATCAAAATAAGGTTCAAATTGAGTTTTAGTTAAAACTTGTCAAAATGTTAAAAATCATGAAATGATTGAGAATAGGATGAATTGCGTTGAAAACATATTTTCTCATAAATCTTTGTATTTGTCAACTTTTTAATTCTATAACAAAATTATAAGAAAAGTGATAAAAATAAGAGTCAAAAGCAAGTTTTAGTGAAAACTTGTCAAAAGGTTTAAAATTGAGAAATAGTTGAAAATTGGTTGAATTGCATTGAAAATGCATTTTCTTAAAAATCTTTGTTTTTTTATAATTTTTAATTTTAAAATAATATTATAAAAAAGCAATTGGAATGAGGAGCAAAATATTCTACTTATGACAAGTGATGTTGGTTGCATGGTGATTGTGTTGGTAATGGGTGTTGGTTATTGTGTTACTGGTGTTAAAGAGTTATAATGTACCTAAAACCTATTACCATAACTTAAAATAATAATAAATAAATGATAAACCTAGAATCAAAGCTTGCAAAACATCATTTTATAGTAACATTAAACACGCTGACCACCACCAGCCTCCACTCATAACCAGCCATTGTGCCCGTTTCCTCTAAACATCCAATTTGTCTCTCTCGACAGACACCTTTTCAAATCACTCTCTCACTTCAACTCAACCTCAACTATGCTTTGTTGACCCTCCTTGTCAACCATGAAGAAAAACAACAACCAATCCTTACAAACCACCCCACTCAACACCTGGCTTGACAGAGTTAAAGTTATAAACTCCAGTATTAGGTTTTCTCTAGACCCCCTTCCAAGACAACCACCTGGTAGTCGGCTACAGATCTTAAAAGAAATGTTGGAGAATATAGAATAGTGGCATAGATGTATGGTAGGTTTCTTTCTGAAATTCAAAATGCCGTACCATATAGTTAATACCATAATTTCTAAAGTTTGGAGGTAGTATGGTCTAGATGATGTCATGACCACCTTCAATGGCTTCATGATCTTTCGTTTCAAATCAGAAGAAAAAATGCAGGCAGTTTTAGAGAAAGGTCCATGGATGTTTGGAGGTAAAACCATCATCTTATAGCAATGGCACCCCCGTTTCTACTTTGATAAGAACAAGATCTCAACTCTTCTAGTATGGATCTGTATCCATGGTTTGTGGTCCAAGCAAGGCCTAAGCCTAGCAGCAAGTATGGTCGGCAGACCTTTATTTTGTGATGAGCAAACCTACAGATGCACAAGGTTGGAGTATGCTCGAGTATGCGTAGAGATTGATGTATCTTTTCTTTTTGTTCACATGTGTCACACCCTCGCGGCGGCCCTCGATTGATTTCGGGTTTATTTGTTTAAAAAGGAGTTGCCACTAGTATTTTGGTCACTAGAAATCCTAACTGGTCTTTCATAGATTCTAAGGTAAGGGACTGGTTGCGTAAAGGGAAGGTATTAGCACCCCTAGTACGCCCTACCTAAGGTAAGCTGCTTGGTGTTTGGTTTGCTCTATAATTGCTATGGTGTTTGGTATTTTCTAATCCCATCAGTTTTTCTAGGTTTGATTCAAACTAAATTTATTAAGATAGAAATCCAAGGAGATTCCATGTGCTTTAAAAGCTCATTTTCCTTTTAGTATTTCAAAAGTTTGCAACTCGTAAATCGCAAGGAAGAGGGACAAAAATTTAGAAATCTAGGGCGCTTTTAAAAAAAACCTATTTTTTTTAGTGTTTTATAGTCTCACGGCTCGTAAACCGTGGAGTAAATTTTTTTTTGAAATGTCCTCGATCATAATCAAGGCTTCCTTCAAGGATGTGAACGGATTTATTATTCCTAATAATATTTTGGATATTCGTCCTTTAAGGATTTCTTTATCCAAACATTAGCGGTGAATAATAGATGAATTCCCCCCAAAATAAGATTTTTATATTTTTTGAAATATTGACCAATACCCTTTGGAGTTTTACAAACATTTTGTAAAATCCAGAAATGCAAGAAGACAATTTTTTTTGTTGTGTTTAAGAAATCCATGCGAAAAAACATTTTTTGAAACTTCAAATATTTTTTATATAAAAAAGAGAATTCAAAACATGTTAGGGTATTGACCGTATGCAACACACAAGAAGACATTTTTTTGATATATATGTATATTTGCCATAGTTGTGTCGAAAACCGAGTATTCTAAGTACAAGATTGGTATTTTTTTTAACAAAAAACTTTAAAATAAATATTCCAGAAAATAACTCTCTCTCTCTCTCTCTCTCTCTCTCTCTCTCTATATATATATATATATATATATATATATATATATATATATATATATATATATATAAGTCCGGCTGGGTCACTTGCTTGGGCAAGTGACCTGGCTGGACACAAAAGAAAAAAAAAAGGGGCGCAGCATTATAATTCAAAGAAGGCTAGTGAATATTGTTCAAGTGAATTGATTCACTTGAACAGTGCAAACTCAAAACAGAAAAATACATGTTGCGGGGTGAAAGAAAAAAAAAAACAGACCTGGGAATGGAAGTGAAGAAGCTGCAGCGACATTGAAGGCATGATGGTTGATCCAGTGTTTATCTGTTTTAAATATTTTCCTATAGGTCCATTTGCAGCTAATAATAACCAGAGACTGAAAGACAACTCACGTGTGCCTCCTTAGCTACTGGTAGATGACGAAAGAAACAAGGATATTGAAGCTGATGTGCTGGTGAATTGAACGTTCCTCTTCTCTTGCTTTTACTGGTTTCCCTATCACCTGCCTCTCCTTTCTCCTCTCTTTTGTTTCTTTCACAATGATGAAAGGATGTATGGGAACCAAAGGCTCTATGGATCAAAGAAAGAAACCCCTCTGTTCCGCTGTTACCTGCGTTTTTTACTAACACCCTGCCTCTCGTGTTTTTCTTCTTTCTTTTGCTGTGTTTGTTTTTCTTTCTTTTCTCTTTGTTTTTTCTCTTATTTTTCTGCTCTCCTTTGCTGCTCTTTTTCCTCTATTCTTTCCTCTCTTTTCCTGCCTCCTCCTAGGTCATTAGAGGGGCTTATATATATCTAACATATCTCTATTTAAGAAGGATTCAATGCATTAATTTTAAGATGCAAATCCCTGCTGATTTGTAGTAAAAAAATACAAAAAGGAAACTGCAATATTCTGATTTTGTGTTGGTGCTTTACGTCTGATTTCTTTCTAGTTTTAGAGGATGGTGTGGCTCTTTTCTTTCCTTCCATAGGGCTAGCTGCTCCCTTCGAAATGAGGCAACAAAAATGTGGTCTTCAGCTCCAAAAATCAAGCATGATGAGAAAGGAAAACAACAGAGAAAAAAAAGGAAAGAAATCAGATGGAGGGTGCAGCTGTAAAGTCTTATTTTCCTTATTCGGTGTGGTAAAAACCTTGTCATTTATGATGATCCAACCCCCTTCTCCAGCTTTCAATATCCTTCTTCAATTCAATCCCTCATTTTAGCACTTTTCGATTCAATCCTTGGTTAAAAAAAAATCCTTCGAATCAGTCCCGCAAACTTGGGTTAAATCCTTCTCGTGACAGAATTCTCTATTTTCATGTTAGATATTCAAATGGGAATATCTTGAGCTTTTGATATCGAAATCAAGCGATTCAAAGCCCAAATTCATCTACGTGTTTAGGACTACAACTTTGATGAAAGAGTCGAAGTGAGATAAAATCGTTTTAGATAACAGAATCTGACAATAATCTAGTTGGTCAAAAGGGATCTCCGGGTCTGACTCAAAAATTGACGAATACCAAGAATTCTAATATGACTGAGAGTATGAACTAAGAACAAAAATCACAAAAACTAGGCCAAAAATAGAGTTTTTTTAGTGCAGACTCGTGTCAATATCCTTCTCATGGTAGAATTCTCTGCCGTCACGTTAGATATTCAAATAGGAATATCTTGAGCCTCTGATATCGAAATAAAGTGATTTGAAAGCTCAAATTCATCTACGCGTCTAGGACTACAACTTTGATGAGGGAGTCGAAGTGAGATAAACATATTTTTACATAACAGAATCTAGCAGTAATTTGGTTGGTCAAAAGGGATCTCCAGGTCTAACTTAAAAACTAACGAATGTTGAGAATCCTGATATGACTGATAATATGAACTAAGAACAAAAATCACAAAAACTAGGCCAAAAGTAGAGTTTTTTTTAGTGTAGACTCGGGTCAATATCCTTCTTGCGGTAAAATTTTCTGCCTTCACGTTAGATATTCAAATGGGAATATCTTGAGCCTTTGATATCGAAATCAAGTGATTCAAAAGCTCAAATTCATCTATGCATTTAGGACTACAACTTTGATGAAGGAGTCGAACTGATAAAAATCTTTTTACAGAGCAGAATCTAGTAGTAATTTGGTTGGTCAAAAGGGATCTCCAAGTCTAACTCAAAAACTGACAAATACCGAGAATCCTGATATGACTGAGAGTACGAACTAAGAATAAAAATCACAAAAATTAGGCCAAAAATAGAGTTTTTTTAGTGCAGATTCAGGTCAATATCCTTCTCGCGGCAAAATTTTCTACCTTCATGTTAGATATTCAAACGGGAATATCTTGAGCCTCTGATATTGAAATCAAGTGATTCAAAAGCTCAAATTCATCTACGCGTCTAGGACTACAACTTTGATGAAGGAGTTGAAGTGAGATAAAAATATTTTTACATAACAGAATCTAGCAGTAATTTGGTTGGTCAAAAGGGATCTCCAGGTCTAACTCAAAAACTAACGAATGCTGAGAATCCTGATATGACTGATAATATGAACTAAGAACAAAAATCACAAAAACTAGGCCAAAAATAGAGTTTTTTTTGATGAAGGAGTCGAAGTGAGATGAAATCATTTTAGAGAACAAAAACTGGCAGTAATTTAGTTGGTCAAAAAGGTTCTTGATCTGACAATGCTGAGCATCCAAATCTGACTGAGAATCTGCCCTAAAAACAATTATCTCTAGGACCTAATAAAGGTGTACGTCCATTTTTCAACATGTCATGAGTGACAGAATATACCTAGGATGTCAGATATCGTATGAAATCGAGTTAGAATCCGAGCTTAAGTTGGAACAAAAAAATTATGACAGTAGTAGAACCATTTTTTTTAATGCAAATTCTGAGGGATTTATTCAACCTTAAAGACCAGATAAAGAAGGAATGAAATTAACATCATGAACACTCACGATCAACCTAAGAAAACTTGATGATTTTTGTAGCAAAAGGGAAAGGATAAAAAGAGCAGAAAACAGCTCAAACAAGGTTTCGAAAAAAAATATATTTCTTTCTCTCTGTTTTTTTTGTCAATTTTTTTGGCAAACATGAGCTAAACTCCTACACTCAGTTCTAATGAGGTATAAACCATCTCTAGCACGTGGGGTCCAAAAATGAGTAACAACAGATGCCCCCTCTTTACGATGCTTACGAAGCAAAACTCCTTAATGTTTTGCATAGTAAGCTTTGTAAAGAAACAAAAGGTCTTCTTGGGTTCTTGAGTGATCTACTCATCCAAGGATTTCATTTTTATTATTTTATTATTATTTTAAATTTTATTTATTTATTTATTTATTTTTGCAGGAAATTGATTTATTTTCAGGGGTGACCTGCCCATACATACTCAATTTTATCTATTTTCAGGGGCGACCACCTACGTGGGAAGAGGGAAGAGGGGTCTTATTGTGATGGGTGACCTACCCAGGAGGAAGAATGGCCTCATTATAATGAGTGACCAACCCAGGTAAAAAAAATAATGAATGGTCTCATTCTTATGGGTGACCTACTCAAGTGGAAAAAAGAAAGAGTGGCCTCATTCTTATGGGTGACCTACCCAAGGGGAAGAATGACCTCATTATAATGGGTGACCTACCTAGGAAAAAAAAATGGAGAATGGTCTCATTGTAATGGGTGACCTACCCAGAAAAAAAAAAGTCTCATTGTGATGGGTGACCTATCCAAGTGGAAAAAGGAAAGAGTGGTCTCATTCTTATGGGTGACCTACCTAGGGGGAGAATGGCCTCATTATAATGGGTAACCTACCCAGGTAAAAAATAAAATGGAGAATGGTCTCATTCTAATGGGTGACCTACCTAGAAGAAAAAAAAAGGATGGTCTCATTATGATGGGTGACCTACCCAAGTGGAAGGTGATGGTCTCATTATAATGGGTGACCTACCCAGATGTAAGAGCAAAGGATTTTAGAAAGGGGTCTCACTATCTAGAGACCTACCCATTATTATTGTTATTATTATTATTATTATTATTATTATTTTTAGAACAACTCCATGCTTTTCTAGGAAATGGTCTTAATATCGAATGACCGTCCCATCTTAAAATTCTTAGAAAACTCCATGCTTTTCTAGGAAATGGTCTCAATATCGGGTGACCTGCCCATCTCAAACTTCAAAAGAAAACATTTCACCTCGAGAAAATGAAACAGTGCTGGTTCACAATTCATAGTCTTTTTCGTAGCTAAGTTGACTTGAGATTTTGTCTCTTAATGATTCCCAAAAACTTGGAACTAATTTGGCTTTCGTCCCACCTTTCTTGTCAAGTTAGTGTTATGACAATATAGCATGCATGTTTTTGTTACCTATCTTTGGAAACATAGGTCCCCCTTTCGTTGTAAACTTCTTCGAGCTCTTGTTTCCATTTGTTTGTCCAACCTTTTCTCTTGAACCGGAATATGCTCCACACACTATACTTTATATCCTCTTGGTGAAGAGATCTCTGGTTTTTTATGGGGCCCTTTCTTGCTCCATCGAGTATTGTCCTTTATTATTATTTTAAAAGGAAAACTTAAAAGCTTTGGTTTTGTTCATGAAAATTACAACCTTCAATGCAATTAGCAATTCTCATAAAAAATTTCAGAAGTTTTTATGATGATATTTTTTTGGGCTTTGGTTCACTATGGATCTCTATGTGCATTTTTCTTGCCCCCAGTGTGGTGTGTAATACCTGTTAGTTTTAAAATTGGTTTGGTTCCCTCTAATTGATGGAGTCGTTTCCTTAGTCATGCGTAAGAAAAGAGTTTATTTAAGCAAAATATTTCAAATGCTATGAGATCATGCGCTTTATGAATAAAACAAGGTTTTTTACATAGAGAATTCATGGCCAAACTTTATTTTATTGATTGGAAAATTATGAAATACATCAAGCATAATATTTCCTTACAGAGTCAGAATTCACGAGCCTAACTAGATCTTCTCCATCCATTCTAGATAACAGCAAAGCTCCTCCCGAGAATGCTTTCTTCACCACGTAAGGCCCCTCATAGTTAGGTGCCTATTTACTCTGATATTTTCTAGGTAAAGACAATATTTTCTTTAGTACAAGATCTCCTTCATGGAATCCTTGAGGTCGAACCTTCTTGTCATATGATTTGGCCATCCTTCTTTGGTAGAGTTGATGATGATAGATTGCAGCTATCCTCTTTTCACTGATCAGATTTAGCTGTTCATATTTAACTTTTGCCCATTCTACCTCTTCCAGCTTAGAGTCTAACAGTACTCTCAATGATGGGATTTCCACTTCTAAAGGCATCACCGCCTCCATTCCATATACCAACATGCACGGGGTGGCTCCTATGGAGGTTCGGACTGTGTTGCGATATGCATGAAGGGCAAATGACAACATCTCATGCCAATCCTTATGACATACTTGTTAGCAGCTTCTACCACACCATTCATCTTTGGTCTACATGGTGAAGAATTGGAATGCTTGATTTTCCATTTAACGCAGAGTTCTATTACCATCTTGCCATTGAAATTCTAGGCATTATCAGTTATAATCTTTTTTGGTGGACCATACCGACATATCAAATCTCTCTTAATAAATTTCTTCACCACTTTTTGTATCACATGAGCAAATGACCCGACTTCTACCTATTTTGTGAAGTAGTCGATAGCCACGAGAATAAACCTATGACCATTGCAGGCTTTTGGGTTTATAGGTCCAATCACATCAATTCCCCACATTGCAAAGGGCCATAGAGATGTCAAGTTAAATAGAGGAGCTGGAGGGGCGTTGATTTTGTCACTGTATACTTGGCACTTATGATATTTTCGGACATAGTCGATGCAATCCTTCTTTAATGTCATCCAGAAGTACCTGGCTCTTTGTATCTTCCTAGCCATCACATGTCCACTAGCATGGGTTGAGCAAATCCCTTCATGGACTTCCCGTAACGTGCTTTTTGCCTCAAATTCATCCAAACATCTCAACAAAGTCCGGTCAGATGATTTCTTATACAAAATCTCCCCATTAAGATAAAAATCCATTGCCAACCTCCTCAAGGTCTTCGTGTCAATTTTGGATGTCCCCATGGGATATGCCTGGTTTTGGATGAAATTCTTGATATCATAGTACCAAGGGTTTCCATCCACTTCTCGTTTGACTGAGCAGAAATGAGCTGGATTATTTCTGATATTGATGTGTACTGGCTGTACCTTGTGCCCAAAGTCTATCTTGGCTATAGATGCTAGTATGGCCAAAGCATCTGCAAACTGGTTTCCTTCCCTTCCCAGGTGGGTGAACTCTATTTCCTCAAATTCTCTAGCCAGCTTAGACAGGTATTCTTGGTAAGGCCTTAACTTCTCTTCCTTGGTTTGCCATTCTCCTTTTTCTTAGCAAATGATTAGCATTGAGTCTCCATACACATCTATCTTTTTTATATTCATCTCTAATGCAGCCTCTAAACCAAGAATGCAAGCTTCATACTCAGCCGTGTTGTTGGTGCACCCGAACTGTAGCTTAATTGAAACCGGATACTGCTTCTTATCAGGAGAGATTATCACTGCACCCGCTCTGTTACCACATGCATTTACAGCACCATCAAAGCACATAACTCACTAATCTGATTTCTCTTCCTCAATTACAAGCATATCTTCATCAGGAAAGTCAAAGTTTAACGACTCATAATCTTCCATAGCATGGTTAGCTAGGTGATCGGTAATAACACTCCCTATCATGGCTTTCCTTGTCATATATACTATGTCATACTCAGCTAATAGAACTTGTCATCTTGCAATTCGGCTAGATAGATAGGGCTTTCCATAAATGTACCTCAACGAGTCTAATTTGGAAATTAACCATGTAGTGTGATACAACATATACTGATGTAATCTCTTTGTAGCCCATGTCAGTGCGCAACACAACTTCTCAATCACAGTATACCTAGAGTCACATTCCATGAACTTCTTGCTTAGGTAATAAATGGCCCGTTCCTTCCTTCTGGTTTCATCATGTTGCCCAAGCACACATACTATTGCTGTTTCGATCACTGTTAGGTACAATATCAATGGCCTTTCTGGTATAGGAGGAACAAGCAGAGGTAGATTCAGCAAGTACTGCTTGATTTTCTCAAAAGCCTCATCACACTCTTCATTCCATATTTTAGGGTTCTTCTTCCTTAACAAACAAAAGATCGGGTCACAAGTCGTGATTAATTAGGATATAAACCGAGTAATGTAATTCAACCTTCCTAAGAAACCTCTCACATCCTTCTCAGTCTTGGGAGGTGGCATAGATTGAATAGCCTTTACTTTGTTAGGATCCATTTCTATCCCTTTGTCACTCACCACAAATCCCAATAACTTACCGGATTTCACCCCGAATGAACACTTTGTTGGGTTAAGCCTCAACTTATATTTCCTTAGCCTTTCAAATAATTTCTTCAATATTTGGACATGATTCTCTCCCTCTTTAGATTTAGCAATCATGTCATCCACGTATACTTCAATCTCTTTGTGCATCATGTCATGAAACAAAGTCACCATAGCCCTTTGGTAGGTGGCCCTAGCATTCTTTAAACCGAATGGCATGACTTTGTAGCAAAAGGTTCCCCATGGTGTTACAAAGGTTGTCTTCTCCTTATCCTTTTGCGCTATTTTTATCTGATTGTAGCCTGAAAACCCATCCATGAAGGAATATGTGGAGCTGCATGCTGTATTATCAACTAACAAAGTAAAGGGAAATTATATTTAGGGCTAGCCCGGTTTAAGTCCCTAAAGTCCACACAAACTCTGATTTTACCTTCCTTTTTAGGTACCACCACTATTTTTGACACCCATTGTGGATACTTGACTACCTCTAAAAAACCAGCGTTCCATTGCTTTTCAATTTCTGCCATTACTTTGATTAAGATCTCTAGATGAGTTCTCCTTAACTTCTACTTAATCAGCTTGCATCCTTCCACCAGTGGTATCCTATGTACTACAATATCCATATCCAAACCAGGCATATCCTCGTAGGACCAGGCAAAGACATCTATGTAATCTCGAAGCAGTGCAATCAACTCTTCCTTCGCTTCAGGGGTGATCAAAGTCCCTATTATCAGCTCTCGCTTGATTTTTTCATTGCCTACATTTATGGTTTCAAGCTCTTCTTTAGTGGGCCTCTAAGCCTGTTCATGTTGTTCTATTAATTTTGTGAATTCCCATATGTTTTTCTCCTCCCATTCCTCATCTTCTACAGCTACTATGTATTCTTTAAAGTTTGGCCATTCATTCTTAATGTAAAGTGTAGGTGTTGTTGTCGAGGATCCACTTTCAGGGTTCCTGAAAGTAGAAAGTGATGTGTAAATGCATAGTAAGACATCAAGATGAATTTAGAAAATGCATGATCTCATTAAAAGGAAAAAGATTGGCTTAAAAAAAAATAAAATCCAATTGACATCTTGAGCCTTGATTGTCAATGAATAAAAACAAAACAAAATAGAAAAAGGCAAATAACATAGATAAAATTATAATCGAACAAATCATTGTTGATTACATTTTAAAAACCAATGGAGCTTCTTAGGTCTCCCAATTCTGGAACTTCTCTCTTTCGACTAGCTTTCGAACGAAAGTCCTGACGGTGACTTCTTCCAAAGTGTGGATGGTTAATTGTGGCAGCTCTTCATCCTTTTTTTTGGATTTAATTTTCTCAGTAATGTCCTCGACTTAATCTTCCTCCAGAGTGTTTATGTTCATTGAAGAAAGCTTCTGAAGGAGATTTCCATGTCCCTTATCAGGCTGTATCACATATACGACCTTTGGAAATGAAATCCTGATTGGAGGGATGGCTAAGCTTTCTTCTTCAAGCTTCCTTCCTTCAATCCTAGCCATTCTTTTCTCCCTTCTTGCACCAGCAACTCGCTTGTAATCCTCCTTCTTAGGCTTATATCCAAGTCCAAACCTCTGTTCTGCAGCTTTTAGTTTGATTATATCCATCCATTCAAGCCTTCCTTTCTGAATGTCATATGGGAAAGGAATCTTGTGTTTCAAAATGCTTTTAACAGCTATTTTGGTGGCCTCCGAGATTTCTGGCTTCCTCACCACAGTGTTCTCAGGCACCCACTCGGTATTCACAACCTCAAATGCATGAAGGTTTCCATCCTTACAATCTTCAGCTTCAATGAATGGAACCACCATATTTCTTACCATTGATATAGTCTCTTCAGCCTTAACAGTAACCAGAACACCATTGGCAATGTACTTTAAACATTGATATAGCGAGGAGGTGACAGCTCCTGCAGAATGTATCCATGGCCTTCCTAACAACATACTATAGGAAAGGTGGATATCCATCACTTGAAGGGTTACTAGAAAGACTTGTGGACCCACAACTAGTTCGACCTCAATTGTCCTTATCACTTGCCTTGGTGAGCCATCGTACGCTCTAGCCTTCATCACACTAGGTTGCATGTGTGAGGGATCTACCAGCATTTCATCCAACATATGCCTTGGTAACACATTAAGAGCTGAGCCGTTATCATTGAGAACTTTATCGATGAGACAATCTTTGCATCAGACCGTGACATACAAGGGCTTGTTATGTCTAGTTCATTCAGTGTCAAGTTCATCTTCCATGAAATATAAGTAATTAGCAGCATGAATCCTCCCTACTAGATGCTCCATAATCTTTTGTTCAATATCTTGGGGTACGTAGGCCTCATTAAGTACTTTTTGCAAAGCATTAAGATGCGGCTCGGAGCTGAGTATTAATGACATGATAGAGATCTTGGCAGGGGTCTTCTTCAACTGATCCACCATACAATACTCACTATGCTTCATCAATTTTAGGAACTCATTTGTTTCTTTCTCAGTCACAGGTTTATTTACCTCAAACTTTTTATCAAGGTCCAACACCTCCTTGCCCTTAGCCTTTCTTTGCTTCTTTAGTTCTTCAGGTGTGAAATAACGACCACTCTGAATTAGCCCATTTATCTCAGTTTGGAACAATGGCAAAGGAGTTTTAATGTTCGAGGTATAACCATAATCTGCAGGCATCGCTCCATAGTTTGCTTTGTTTGCCATCGGGGGCTTAGTTAATACCAATTTCGAGAGCCCATTAGTTGTTGATTAGATTCTACATTTCTCTTGATTCTCTATCGTCTCTATCTCTTCATTTTCGTTTACAACCTTAATCGTTAACTCTCCTAGAGTTAGCACTCTTGCAACCTTTTGATGAAATTTAATACATTTGTCAATGTGATGCCCTTTCTTTTTATGGAAGGGGCAAAAGTTACTTTTTCATATGCAGCATTCAGTTGATTTTTCCAAATGTCCAAACAGCACCAACATAAGTATAGCTTTGTCATGGTCACTTTTAACACCCTCTATTTGCTACCAATCTCTATGGTATTCACTCCACCACTACTAGCAACATGTTTGGGTAAAGTGTTTGAACTCACATTAGGTGAATCCTCAAAAGTGACCCATCCAACTTTGATCAGTTGCAACACCTTCCTTTTAAAAGCAAAGCAAGCCTCTATGCTATGACCCGCATGACCAGCATGGTATTCACAAGTCACCTCGGGGTTGTACCAGGTAGGGAAAGGTGGTTGCATAGGTGGTACGGGTAGGGGAGCTATCTGCCCAACACTCAAATAGCTTGGCATACAACTCTTTCAAGGTTATTAGTAAATGTGGTAATTGTTCTTTCGATGGTTAGTGTCTCTTTTTTGGTAATTGCTTTGGTTATTTGCTAGGAATTTTGTTTGATTGGGTTGGTTTTGGATGGAGGGTTTGGCAAAATTGATATTGGTGACTTGGGTGGCAGGTGTTTGGTAGTTTTTGCTTGTCCCTTTGTATCTGCCTTCTAGGTTATTCACCTCATTTTCTTTCTTTTTCCCAATGAAACCTCTCTTCTCTATAGGTTCTGCAATTCTCCCACTTCGAATTCCTTGTTCAATCCTCTCAGCAATCTGCACAACATCATAGAAATGTTGTGTTGAACTACCCATAAGGTGTTCATAGTATAGAGCCCTAAAAGTATTAGCAAACAATGTCACCATCTCCGTCTCTATTAGTGGAGGTTGTACATTGATAGCTTGGTTATGCCACCTTTGAGCATAAACCCTCACGGACTCTTGAGTTCCTTTCTACATGGTAATCAGACTGGTCTTATCAAGAACAATCTTAAAACTAAACTTGTATTGCTTTAAGAAAGCATCTGCCAGGTCCGTGCACTTCTTGATCCTAATGTTGTCCAGCCTCATATACCAACTGAGGGCCGATCCTGTCAGGCTATCCTGGAAGAAGTAAATTAACATTTTATCATCGTGGATAACTTCTGCCATTTTGTTATAGTAGGAACGAAGATGGGTCTTTGGGCATTCCATCTCGATATACTTAACAAACTCTGGCACTCTAAACTTCTTTGGAATAACAATGTTAGACACCAAACATACTTCAGCGGGCCCTAACTAGGTCAAATAAATCATTTCCTTCAACTGCCCTTAGCCTCTCTTCTAGCGCAGTCCACTTATCATATCCTTCATGATTAGAGAATCTAACTTCATGTGGATCCTCGTTTGTTAAATCCATTTTAATAGGGATTTGGATAGGCCGAGTGGGATTAGGATGCTGCTTATTTGGTGTATTTTCCCCTATGTTTATAGGTGTGATAGGGATTTGAGCTGCTGGTGGTGCTTTATTAGGTTGAGTAGACGTTCCCTCTCCATCTGTGGCTCTCAACATTTGCTCTAACATACTGGTCAGGTACGCCACATCATTCTGAACTCCTTCAAGCTCTCTTTGGTACTGAGCTTCTGGTTGTGACCTTTCTTCATTTTCCATTATTTTTCTTTGTCAAGTGTTGTGGATTCTAGAAGGGGGACCTATGTTTCTTAATTTGCAAATGCGTGCATAGATTTAGGAGAAAAATGCATGATTGTGATAAGAATGCTTTGTTCATTAGGTATGGATGCAACCTTCTTGTGAATGAATAATAACTACCACATTATAAACATAGGTTCTCTTGTCATATTGCTTTGATAGGAGTACTACCTTTCGAGTCGTTTGCTAGAATCATATTCACCAAGAGACAGATTTTGCATAAGAAGATGGGTCAACGCCCTTTTCATTAATGCTTGATAATTTTATTACATTTATAAATAAAAAAGGAAATACAACATGTTAATCCTTTTCCTTCATAAACTCTCTAGCCAAAGGTAAAAAGGCAAAGCCGCGGTTCTTAATCTTCCCTAGAAAGGCATCGGTTTCAGCTAGGCTTTGGCGATAACGAATGATGTCCTCTCCCACATTCCTCACATTGATTCTAATAATTCAAGCATATACAGCAGCTTCGTCCATTTGCTCATCTTTCTCGGTCATCTTTTCTATGAGCAACATATTGGTTCTGTTCAAAGCAGTGTTGTTGGCGTCGATTTGATCCTTGTGTTTTTCCATTGCTACTAGCTTCTTGTCTAAATACTTCACCTTTTCATGTTCTTCATCAAGTTTTATCCTCATAACTTTCATCTCATTCTTCTTAACCGCTAACTCTGCTTCAACATCCTCGAAACCTCTCCTTTTACTTTCTTCTTTTGCAATCCCCATCGACCGGCTTTCTAACTCCCAATATTTCTTATTCAAATCCTCATACTTCCCAATCCTATCCATCAGTTTGAACTGCACTTGTGCAAATTTTTCTTGGTAATATTCTGCACTTCTTGGCAATCATTAAAGTCAATCTCCATTGCTTCAAGTTCAAAGCAACTTTGCATCCAATCCAAACTCATTCCTCCTAGCTCCTTCTCACTTTCTTTCCTAGCAATCATCTCCTAACCTAACTTTAACTTATGCTTTGTTATTCTCACATCTCTAGACTGTATTTGCTCATCTAGAAATGCTCTCCTTTTATCCTCTTCCAGCATCATTTCTTCCAACATTGCCTTGTCTTTTCTGCTTTTGCTCAACTTTATCTGAAGTTTTTCCACTTGTCTTCTCAACTCATCTTCATTGTTTACCCTTTTTCTCTTAATAGGCTCTTCTATAGCTTGGGGAGATTTGGCTCCTACACAAGGCATGGCTGAAGTAGCTAAGTCTCTCCATTTTGCATCTTCATTGTTTACCCTTTTTCTCTTAATAGGCTCTTCTATAGCTTGGGGAGATTTGGCTCCTACACAAGGCATGGTTGAAGTAGCTAAGTCTCTCCATTTTGCATCTTCATTGTTTACCCTTTTTCTCTTAATAGGCTCTTCTATAGCTTGGGGAGATTTGGCTCCTACACAAGGCATGGCTGAAGTAGCTAAGTCTCTCTATTTTGCATATCCTTCGCTTGCATTTGGATATTTTAAACCTTTTATCTCAACCAAAACCAAATGCTTCCAATCTTGTTTGACAATCTCCAAAACCTCTTCTGCAATGTGATCTTTGAACAAACCAAAGAATTGAGCAATTCCCATAGTCCTTGGAACAAACTGCATGCCCCCAAGTTGCCTTACCACTAGGGTAGGAGCATAACTCACATAACCTGTAATCCCTACTAATGGTACCCAACATCTTTGTCCACAACTCATTAGACTTTCACTGTTGTTACCCATGGGGCTCTCCACTTAAAATCACTATTAGACAAACCTTCTAATTTGTCAACCCAACCTTGGTTGTCTAGATCTCCCCATTCTTTTTCTTCTACTAACTTCAAGGGTCTTTGGGTGAACCACCAAAAATTATTAAAGACAGGCTTTTTTGTTTCATCCAGATATACAACAATTGCACGCAGCATCTCATTGCCCCTTTTCCGGTCCTCCTACAATGGTTAAGTGTCAAGATCATTTCAGCTAAAATAGCAGCCATTGGATTGATTTGTGTATTCTCATACTCTACATAAGCAGCAGCGGCCTCCAAACTCACTACACCCGTTTGGCTTGGGAACAACACAAGGCCAAATATGCCCAAGGCAATCAATCTCTCTTTTTCTAATCCTGACTTCTTTTCCAATTCAATTTCTAGCATCCTCCATTTCAAACCAGTAGCATTCTTTTCCAAAAACTTTTCCAAGTTAGAGATTCTAAGCAGTTTTGACAATTCAGGGATGATCTTGTCATATCTCAAAAGCAAATAAATCCGATACAAATTGTTTGGAAACTTAGTCAACATCCCATATTCCTCAATAGTGGGACATAGGTCTATGCTTCCAAAAGAAAAACACCGGTAGTTTGGATCCCAAAAATGAATTAAAGCTCGCATAGTTGGGCTTAAAACTTCTACCCTTAAAATTTCCACCAAACTTCCGTATTTCCTAAAAAAAACATCTTTATCTACATTCTGAAATGAGTCGTTAACTTGTTCACCTCATTCATAATGCAATTCAGGTTCTTGATTGGTGACATCTTCTTAGCATCGCTTCTATGGTAGCCTCCTTCAGTTAATTGTGACAGTTCAGAATTTTTCCCATACTCTATGATGGAAAATTTAGTGATGGTGGCCATTTCGTTCACAAGTCTTGCAGTTCAAGATACATTGGGGTTAGACTTGTTTTGATTCAAAAGATATTATGGAGCATACACCTTAAGGATAGGTTCTAGTTCCTTTACGTGAGACATAAGGTAGATTTACTACTTGGTCTCTAAAAAGAGGATCTCTTCCTGTTCTAATTATCACCCTCGTAAAAGTAATATGGGGGTCCAACAGATTGTGGGATGGCACGTGTACCAATCACAATCAGTCTAAACACTCAACAAAGAGTCAGGGTTTAACAAACTTAAACCTTGACTCAAGTCATAAGGCAATATGAAAAAGTAATGGAGACTCAATATGAAAAGAAATGAAAAAATAGTAAAAATAATAATAAATGTAATGTGTAAGGGAGATAATGATCTCCATAAATAAATTTAATTAAAGGTATGGTGGAAGTCAAAATGAGGGTTATGAATTTTGGATTAAAATTTGTAATGTTAACAAAACTGGAGAAGAGTCTCAATGGATAAAAGGATTATTTTTGATAAATCAGTGATGGATGGGGTAATATTTAATTTAATGAGTAAAACTTTATGAAAAATTTCATGATGTTCTAAGTGAATAAATTAAAGCATGAAATTTGGGTTTTAACATAAAAGACACCGACTGTCTAGTTTTACAGTATCAATTATATATCCCAATCCAACCATTGGATTGGGTTGAAATTTTATAGACTTTTTAGACTTACTGTTTTATCTTGAGTTAAAATTTTAGAGTAATCAGAGTTTAGAAAGATATTGCAACACTGACAATGGTAAGAAAACAAAATACATAAATTTACACATGGACTCATTAAGGGTATTTTTGTAAATTGATAGAATTTCACTATTCCTCTCTATAGTTCACGTTGGACCAAAGAAATAAAGGGAGAGAGAGAACTATTTAAGAAATCTTTCATTTTGAGAGCTTACAAACACCTTCCCAAAGAGTGAGTTAGAGTTTTATGAGTGATTTTTAAAGGAGAAAAATGTTGGGTTGAAATTTGTGAAGGGAAAACTTGTTTAGAGGAAAGGAGCTTGAGTGATTAGGTATGGGTTCTTGAAGAAGAAGAACATGCTTGAAGAATATATTCTCAAGGACACTACAAATTGGGTATAAACTTCAAAGAGTGAGACATATTCTTTAAGCCTTTTCTTTATTATGTTGGTTTTGGTGAGTAATTTGGAAGAACCCCAAATTTTAACTTCTAGGGTTCATACATAATTTCAGGAAAATAAAATTTCTGAATAGGGGTGAGAAATAGAGGTCCATTTGATATATAATATGTTGGAAATTATAAGAAATTGATGATAACAATTGGGTTCCAAAGCCATGTAAGTTTCAGCCAAAAAAGGAGGATAAAGAGGGGACTTCTCCAATTTGATCTTTATTGCTTACATGTTGAAAAGAATGGGTGTTTGATCATTTTACATTTTAAATGTATGTTGAAATTTATTGTATAAGAAAAGTACATTTAGAAATTCTTGCGAGCATATATGTGAAATGCTAAATTATGTAATGATGATGTGAAGAAATGATTATAGCTTGCATTGATTATCAGAAAGTGTTTCCATGTAAATTCTTACATATGTTGTGAATGCATGTTGAAGTCAATGTTTATAAAAAAAATTAAAAAAAAAGAATGAAAAAAGGAAACTTGAGATGTAAGAATGTTATAGTGCAAATCGGTGGACACATGAACAATTCAATAAGAAAGAGAGAATAGAAATTTGATGTTAATCCTTAGTAAATTATGATTTTAGATGAGTATCTTGAGACTAATACAAGGGTTGAAACTAAAACTAAAACTTAAGCATATTAGCGTATTTCTTTCAATTATAAATATGCAAGAATAGAAATTATGTTGGTGTTAGCTTAAGAGATTGATGTGCATTGATAGATGGTGTAGTAAGTAGAATTATTTTGAGCATCTCTTTTTGATTTCTTATTGCATATAGATAATTATTTATCTTGATTCTTGAAGTTGTATGAAATATTACCACCATAAAATTCTAAGAAGGAATTGATGTCTTGATAAGGATTATAATTGAGTTGTTGGTCCTTATTAAATTTTGCATGTGGGAGTCATAAGACGTCAAAAGGTTATTGAGAGGTGATAAATTGGTGGTTAAATATACGAATTTAGAACATGATAGTTTTGGTGGTCAGGACTCCCACTCATATTAGACATTGAAGATGAAGGCAATTGCTGCACATTTTCATATAAAAGTAACAGATATTCAAGTAGGAATAGCCAAAGGTCAATATTGGAAGATTGCGAGATTTGAATTTAAAGGCTGCGATATCCATGCTCTTTCTTATTTTATTTTCTTGTCTTCGATGTTCAGAAAGGTATGAATATTATCTTTTTAATGCCACTAGAATCACTTTATTTCGACCTCAAGAGCTCACACTCTACATAAAACATCGACTGAAGGTTAAATTTGCCAATTACCTCCAATTTACTCCTTTTTGCATCTTTCATCCAAAAGTGCCTTCAAAACATAAAACAAAGAATATCAAGGCATTTTATATATAAAACATAGTCAAAACACTAGTTAAATATAGGTGAAACTATCAAATAATATGGTTGCATCACTTGGCATGCAATCTATTACCCACTGAAAAAGGGGGGGCCTTGGTATGAAACAGTTGAAAATATGAAACAAGGTTGCAACTATGAAACACATCTAACACCTCTTGGTTGATAAGCATTCCATATAGACAACATGGGTGAACACTATCTTGCTTTGTGGGAGATTGATTTGACAGATTAACATCCCCTCAAATCCATCTTGGTCATGGAGGAAGATTCTTCAAAGCCGAGCATAGTGTCAAGGTTTCTTTCTTTTATGTATTGGTAATGGGGGACTTCAACATTCCTCTGGTATGATTGCTGCTCCCATAAGATAAAAGAATAATGGATATTCTCCCCCACAAACCCCTTAATTCCACAAGACTTGCTTGGAATGCAAGAGTCTCTGACATCATACATGGGGATCAATGGTTCTTCTCGGGCAACAACGTCAACCTTCAGGAAATATGGAACTCGATCAGCTTCCTATCGTGACCCTCTATGGAAGACCATTATATATGGAAAGGACACCCGTCAAGAACCTTCACCATAGACTTTGTGTGGGAGCTCCTTCAAAACTCAATGATAATTATTCATAATCAATTGTATTCTTTATTCTATATACTACTTCTTTATATTTACATTAGAAGAGAGCATAAAAGGAAAGAAGGATCAATGCTATCTTTATCTCCCTTATTTACGGGATTTTCACATATTTGGGTTGCCTAACAAATCTCCTAATTAATTGCAATTACAGCTCACGCCAACACTCTCCCTCAAGTTGGTGCATAGGTATCTTGCATGCACAACTTGCTAAGTGAGTTGTCGAAGTCCTTGCTAGACACTGCATTCACAAATGGAATTCAACTTATCTTAGCTTTAAGATTTTCTTTGATAAAGTGACAGTCTACCTCCACATGTTTAGTATGGTCATGTTGGATAGGGTTGTGGGAAATTGAAATAGCTACCTTATTATTGCAAAAGAGGTCCATTTCAGAAGTGGGGGCAAATCCAATCTCTGCAAGTAGCTTTCTCAACCAAAGGAGTTCACAAAGATGTTTAGACATTCCTCTAAACTCGGCTTCAACACTTGACAATGCTACAACTTTTTGCTTCTTACTTCTCCAGGTTACAAGATTTCCTTCTACACTTGTAAAATACCCTGAGGTTGATTTTCTATTAGTGATATTACCTACTTAATCTGCATTTGTATATCCATCAACCTTCAACTGATTATCATGTTTTGAGAACATGAGCCCCTTGCCTGGGATGACTTTAGGTATTAAAGTATTCGAGTCACTGCTTCCATGTGACTTTTGCTTGGATTGTGCATGAATTGGCTCACAACACTTACCGCATAGGCAATATCTGGTCAAGTGTGAGAGAGGTAAATGAGTTTAACAACTAACCTTTGATATCTCCCTTTGTCTGTTGGTACTTGGTCTGGGTATTCTCTAAGTTTGTGGTTCTGAACGATGGGTGTTTATAGGTCTGCATTCCAGAATTCCTACTTCTACTAGCAGGTCTAATATGTACTTTCATTGAGAGAGAAATATACCTTGCTTAGACCTGGCAACTTTAATTCCCAAAAAATACTTTGGTCCCTTTAGATTTTCCATTTTGAAATTCAGTTGCTAATTGTTTCTAAAGCTGAGACATTTCTTCTACATCATTTCCTATTATAATTATGTCATCTACATAGACTATCAATGCAGTTACCTTCCCCAACTTATGCTTTAGGAACACAGTGTGGTCAGAGTTTGTAAATCCCGAGAAAATCAAAGCTGGATTAAATTAAAAAAAATAAACTAAACTAAAAAGAAGTGGGGGCAAAACGAATACACTTAAAGAAAATGGGGCCTAAATGAAAATAAGAATAATTATAGAGCATAAATACTCCTTTTCTTATAATAATAATAAAAAAAACAAATCTATAACTACCATGAAGAAAGAAAAGGGGGAGTTTTTGTATCCATTTTTACAGATCAAGAGAGAAACACCAAAATTTCAAGAACCCATCCAAGATTAAGGGATATAGATAGAATAAACATTGGAGGGTAAGGGATTAACAAGGAAAAAAAATTTGAATAAGAAGAGAAAAGGGGAGGGTCGGCTGTTATTAGAAAGAAAAGGAGGGATCAAGACCTTGATTCGTACCAGGTAAGGTATTCTAAACATGGTCATATGAGTCGTTTTAAAGTCGAGTATAAATTAATGCCTGGATGTTAAATTATAAATTTGATTTCTATAACTCTAGATATAGTTAAAAATCTAAGAAGAGGTCAGAAAGTAACAGTTAAAAAACAAGACAGTAACAATTCAAATGATTATTGATGAGCAATTTTGACTATTTTAAAGACAGAACTGGGTTCTTCTTTCCTCAGAGAACTTGTTGCCTTATGTCTTAGCTTTCCAACGAGACTAATCTTGCTTAAATCGGAGTTATATAACTCCAGATATAGTTAAAAATCTGAGGAGAGATCAGATAGTAATAGTTCAAAAACGAGACAATAACAGTCCAAATGTTTATTGATAAGAAATTTTGACCGTTTTAGAGCCAGAACTAGGTTTTTTTTCCTCAGACAACTTGTAGCCTCATGTCTTAGCTTTCCAATGAGACTAATCTCGCTTGAATCGAAGTTCTTTAACTCCAGATATAATTAAAAATCTAAGGAGAGGTCAGGCAATAATAGTTCAATGTCTAGATAGTGACAATTTGGGATTTAAACAAAAACAGTTCAAATATAAAAAAAGGAATGATAACTAGGGCTGGACAAAGAATGACAATATTAATAGGTGAAATGAGAAAAACATAAAATATTAAGAAATGACTGAAAGAAAGACTTATTGGTTATTGATATGGTTATTATAAAACATATCCTTGAGTGAGGAAAATTTATGAGATTGAACCTGTGATTCGCAAAAGGGATCACAGACGTGGTGCAACAGCAGCAGCAGGGGAGCACGAGTAGGTCAACAGATCCATCTGCTTTATGTTTAATAGAGAACACTCGACTGCAACCCACTATTCTTTTTCCTTTGGGTAATGGGACAAGAGTCCATGTATTATTCTTTAGTAATGCCTCCATTTCTTCCTTTATCACTTAGGTCTATTTCAGATCTGTCAATGCCTCATTAACACTGATAGGAATCTGACACATGGAAAGTTCCTGTGTGAATTTCTTGAGGGGTTCAAAGAGACCCTTGGTGGATACATAGTTGGCAATTAGATACCTTGACCTTCGGTCTTCAATTTATGGAGAGTATATATTAGGTGGCTTGCCACAATTATACTTGTGAGGTAAGATATATCCCATAGAGACATCTATAGTATTGGTATGCAAAGGTGTTGTAGGAGTACTTACTTTAGGAGTATTCTTAGGACATAATTGGGCTAGCACTTTAGATAGGGGGTGCAAGTTTTGTCTCAGATGTTCCATGCTTTATGCTAGGATAGGTATCAATCTGCCCATTAGATTGTATATCAGCTTCATAATGGACAACACCAAGGTTGTCATTCGGCTTCTCGTGAAGCAGCTCAACATTTTGTGGTAAGTTCTCATGATCAATCTGCCAATTAAACTCGTTAAGCTTCTTTTGTTGGAACCAATTCACCTTTTCATTATTTGTCTCCCCCTGAAGAGGGGAAATAGATTTTGAAGGGGAATAAAACATGTTAGCCTCTAAGAATTGGACATCCATAGTCACATAGAGTCTTTGTGCAATAGGGTCATAACAACGGTACATTTTCTAATGTATGCCATAGCTTAGAAATAGATACCGGCATACACAAGGATCAAGGTTAAAGCACTGGTTCTTGTGAAGGTATACATATACGACACAACCAAAAACCCGATAACGGAGCATTAATGCATCTGAGAGTGTCACATGAGTCGAAAGGTATTGAAGTGGAGTCTTAAAGGATAATACCTTAAAAGGCATTTGGTTGAGAAGATGAACTGCAGTGGATACTGCATAATTTCAAAAGCATTGGGGGCATATAAGCGCCAAAAAGCAGAGCATGTGTAGTCTCAAGAATGCTTCTATTTTTTCTCTCTGCAACACCGTTCTGTTGGGGTGTTTGTGAGCATGAAGTTTCATGAATAAGACCATGTTGATTGAAATAAGTCTTAAGGTGCTTATTTACATATTCACCACCATTGTTGGAGCGGAGAACCTTAATGGTGGCTCCATACTAGGTACAAACCATCGCATGAAATGTTTTGAAGATATCGAGAACCTTATCTTTATGTTTCAACAAGTAGAGCAATTTCATACGAGTACAATCATCCATAAAAATAACAAACCAACGAATGCCGGACATATTCGTAACCGATGAGAGTCCCTATACATCAGAGTGTATTAAAGCAAATGGTGTGTTACTCTTATTCATGCTTAATGGGTAAGTAGCACGGTGGCTTTTAGCCAAAATACAAGTGTCACACTTCAAATAAGAAATCTGAGTATTCATAAATAAATCCGGAAGAACATGCTTCAAGTAATGAAAAGATGGGTGTCCTAAGCGATGATGCCATAACCAGATTTGTATCTCTTTAACAATATATAGATGGTGCATGTGATGTGCCTGACTGACATTGTGGTCATCCACATAATATAGTCCCCCCCTTTTAGTACCACACCCAATTATCTCCTTGGTGAGAATATCTTGAAAAAGACAAAAGTTTGAATACATCAATACAACACACCTCAAGTATGTAATAAGTTGGCCTATAGACATCAGTTTATGTGATAATGATGGAACAAGCAAAGTGTTGACCAAATGCCGGGATGAAGATAAAGTCATAGAGCATGCTTCAGTGACTGGTGAAATACCACAATTTGCATTGGCGATGTTGGTTTGGGGTGGGGAAGATGTATGAGAGAAATTATAAGGCATCAAATGTCATGTGATCGGTGGCCTCTAAGTCGAGAAGCCATGTATTACATGCCGCATCACTGTGGCTAGTAAGTAGGGCAAGACCAGAATTACCTTAGTTTAAGTTGAGGGAGCCTTAGTGGATGTTGGAACTGGTTGTATGAGAGAAGGGTGAGACTCAGCAGCAGTAACCGCAACTTTGCCTGGACTCCTAGTAGTACTAGCTCCATCGCGATGTTTATAGGCTTGTAGATCATGCTGCCAATCTAGGTATCCATGTAACTAGAAATAGTTTTCACATGTGTATCTGGTTGCCACAGTGGGAACATTTTCTTGCATCATTGGTGGTTCAGGTCTTGGTTGTTTTATTAAGAGTAGAGTTGATTAACATGAGACCTTTAGAGGCCAAGAAAACAACTGCTATTCCATTAGTATTATGACTGGTCATGACTTGCTATAGTATAGCCTCTCATCTAACATGTGCACATGCTTGCTCTACTAACAAAAAAGGTTTCATCTGTAAAACATTTGCACGTATTTTGTCTAGTCGGTCATCAAGGCCATCTAGGAACACAAATATACAATCTTCCTGGGTGATCTTATTTTAGTGCTAAATATCAATAAAGCACTCCATGGGATTTGGCCGGCGGAAATCAATTTCACGCCATAACCCCTGCAATTTAGTGTAATATTTTTCAAGTGAGCTAGAGGCTTGCTTCAGACAAGTTATACGTCTTCGAAGATCAGACACTTGTGATGTATCACTTCCATCAAAGAAGGTAGTTGTAATGGAGTCCCACACTGCCTTTGTTGTAGGAAAGCAAATAAAATTGCCAAACAAAGAGGGGTCCATAGAAGTAATTAATCAACCTTTAACAATAGCGTTATCAGTGTGCTGCTTGCGAAAGGAGGGATCAGTCAATGGTGGTTGGGGAAAGTCACCTTTAATATACCCCAACTTGTCTTTGCTAGAGATATACATCTCAACAACCTAGGACCAAAGTGCATAGTTGGAGCCATCCAACTTAATACTTATAGGAGTAGTGGAGGGTTCAAAAGTGATGGTCGAGTTTTGTGTTCTATTCAACGCCTCAATCATCCTTGTTGTTAATTCAACGATAGAACCTGAGAGATGGGATGTGTTGCCATAGGTATTCTGATCTTCAGAGTCTGCCATAAATTACGCGGTAAAGAACAATTGTGTTTTAGGGTGTAGGGCAGGAAGCCAGATCGTAGGCTTGCTCTGATACTATGATAATTATCCACAATCAATTGTATTCTTTATTCTATATATTGTTTCTTTATATTTACATCAGAAGACAGCATAAAAGGAAAGAAGGATTAGTACAATCCTAGGCTATCTTTATCTCCCTTATTTAAAGGATTTTCACATATTTGGGATGCCTAACAAATCTCCTAATTAATTGCAATTACAGTTCACACCAACACTCAAAACCCCTAAACCCCATGCACCATATCCTTTGGTTTAAAGGTCACATCCCTTAATATTCGTTCATCCTTTGGCTTGCTTTATTAGGACGACTATATACCATGGATAGACTACATACCTCAAGGGTTATAGAAAACACCACATGCATCCTATATGGTATACATGAAAAGTCTCACAACCACTTGTTCTTTTGTTGCTTTTACTCCAGCAGTGTATAGGGACTATATGCAACAAAGAAGATATGCAATGACCAACCAATCCTTGGGATCTTCTCATCACATGGGTAGCCTCTACTTACCAAAAAAGGAAGGACATTAATCACTTGACAGCTCGGCTCCTTCTGTCAACCTCAGTTTACTTTCTATTCCAAGAAAGAAATAACTATTAATAATGACATATATCAGCTCATCAAAACACGCCTAACTTATATGGAACATGAATGCACAATCCCATCTATAGTTTGTGACATTTAGGGTTTATAAGAACATTAGTTATCTCCTTCAAAAGGATTCCAACTATTGGGGTTACGATTCCTTCTTATCTCTTATTATCTCTTATGCTAAGATGAGTCAAGTGGACGCTTACTTATGAGGGTTGCTGGATATTCTAGTCTTATAAGCCTCCCTATAGTTATTTGAATTTTTCACTTATTTTGTATTGGTTTTTCTTTTCTGTTTCCCTCCATCCCCCCCTAAAAAAAAAAGGTATACCTCTTGTTAACTTGTACATTAATCTTAACAATTTCCAAAAAAAAAAAAGTTATAATGTGATTATAATAAAATGTCAATTATACTTCTAATAAGCCGAGACTTAACAACATTAAGTTCACAGACCTGACATTGGGCTAAACAAGAACCCCTTATCCTTATACATAGACTTCAAGCTGACCTTATTCACTCAATAAGTTCAGAGAATATTTTTTCCCTAATCCTAGGAAAAATTACACACAAAGTCATCTAGCCCACTTATGTCATTCCAACGATACTTCTAGCCCAACTTTCTAGGAGTTATAGGCATAAGAATTTCATGCATGAGCCTTGTATACCATCGTGCCTAAAAATACAAACTCATTATATGACTACCACTTGGTATAAGATGTTTGAGAACCTCTTAAAGAAAAGGCCTTTTTATAGTATCAGGGAACGCTTTGTCCATGCCTAGTCCTTTTGTCACACCTTTTCATATATTATATTGTAACTTATCGAGATTAAGGTAATTATCTTGCATAATTACCCCAAAAATAGGACAAATATTATCTTCCCTTTAATCATCCTCTCCATTTAGAAAGAGTGGAAAATTAGTATATAAACCTTGAACCAATCATTAGAAAAGGGAGGAAAATGGCAATGGAACTTTAAAACAACCATATAACCATACTATAATACAAATTACAACTATAAAATGATCATTGTCATTACAAAAAAGGAGAAAAATCTTCTCTAAAAATGTCTTTTACTAAGGTAGAGGACTTGTTTGTAAGTTACCCTTAAAAGGTTAAGTCTCGTCAATAATCTTCTCTAGCACGATGAACTCTTTTACTCGTGCTGGTAATCAACCTATTTTTCTCAAAGATTGGTCTATCTCTTTTTTTATCTAGCCTAGAATTGCCTTTCTAGGCCAAAGCCCAACAACCTACTAAGAAAAAGCATGTCAATGTCATCGAGGCCTAAAATAAGAGCCTCATTAATAGTATTTATGGAAACTTGAACAAAGACCAACCCTTCTTGTTTTCTATTCTTTTTTTTTTATTGGTTTTTCCTGTTTCTTTCTTTGGCATGTGTTCTGAAAAAATAAAACATGGAAAAGTTACGGTTTCCCTATTAAAGATGCCTTACCAACACCTTCTCTATTTAAAAGCACTTTTGACAGGGGGAGATATCCTTTTAAAGCAAAGTACCAAAATAAGCTCGTGAGAAATGAATCTTTATAACCTATCACCAACAAAGATCTTTGTGGTTGTCTCTATACAAATAAATCTCCATGACTTGTCACCATCTAAGGCCTCCTTGGTTACTTTTTATGCAAATAAATCTCCATAACCGATCACCACCAAGGGTCTTCATGGCCTATCTCCATACAAATGTATCTTAATGGCCAATGATAACAAAAACTTTACATTGTTATAAGATCTACACTACCAGGAAATGTCATACACTTCTAAAAAGACACAAACTAGTTGGAGTTTGACAAGCTCTTCGACAGTTTGACAAACTCTTCAAGTCAAAGGTTTCCTCATCTAAATAAGCTTAGTTTCCCTAAAGAACATTAACAACCTTCATGCTCAGTTTATAAGACAAGCACCATCACAGGAAGTTTTTAGGTGATGGGTATAAATAACTTCACTTATATTTCTCTATCTTATTTGTGGATAAATTGTTCCCAGCCTATGTTAATAAGGCATTATCATGCACCAAAATGCTACTTCCATCGTATACATGATAAGGGCCTACTTATCTATGCACAAGCCTTACATATTTTACCAGCGTAGGAACTTTAATTCCTTAATTCTAGCACCGATGCCCAAACACTATAATTTACAAGGAACATTAATTTTTATAAATAAAAAATGCAAATGAATAATAAAAAAATAAAAATAAAAATAAGCCTAGAGGTAATATTCAATACACATAATCAGAATCCTACCAAAAAGTTATAAAATAGAAGTTCAACAACAACATCAATTATCATATTCCATTTGAACAGCCTTTACCATTAGATGTTCTTTGACTATCTTTAGGTCAATTTTATCTTCTAAAGCATCAACAACAACAGTATTAGGTACAACCTCTCTAACAATACCAAAAAAATTATCAAATACAAACAGAAAGACTGACAAAACAAAACTCGTTAGTAAATTGTAGTGACAATCAAATACAAATAAAAAGACCGACAAAACAAAACTCGTTAGTAAATTGTAGTGACATTCAAATACAAACAGAAATACTGGTGAAACAAAACTCATCAATAAATTGCAATGACATTTATTGATAGGATATTACCTCACTATTTTTCTCGGTATTCACTAATGAAAATTTTTCATTGGCGACTATTGAAGAGATTATAATTGGAAATGAAGGAATGAAAAAAATGAAATACACTCGTCACTAATATCTATAGATAAACTTGTTAGTAATATTTAAATTATAACCTGACAAACGACCTCCTCTTTCCCACCCCTATTTCTTCTTCTATAGAAAACAACACACAACACCCCTTTATTTTGTCACAAATCAAGCTCTCATCAACACAAATCTGACCACCCTAACGCTTAGTCTATTAGCATCCCTATTTTGGTTCAATTTTCTTTAAAAATTCACCACATCAAGTAAAGAAACTACTTATTTTTTATTCTAACCCATTTTTAAAATGTTAATGTTTTAGCATTTTTAAGTAGTATATGTGGTTTGTTAGTGTTTTTACATGTTTTATAGCTTTTTTCTAAAGAAATTTGTTTAAGATTTTGAGAAATTATATTTGTTTGTCATTTAATGAAATTGAGTTTGATTTTGTAACTTAGATATTTTATAATGAAATAAATAATTTTGTATTTAATGGATATGTTTCACATTTTATTGATTTTATTGCTAAGTTGAAAATTTTGGTAAATTTAGAGGAATTTGAATTTTTAGAGAAAATTCATAATGATTTAAGGGTATTATTAAAATAGATTGAATAAGTTGAATTAAACCATTGATAGCTAATTATTTGGGTACTGATAATTTGTTTAGTTCACATTATTAATTAATATATGTTGCTAACAATATTCTATATAGGTTTCATATAAGTAATGAATGATCATTCTTGGATGTATTGAATTTCACCTAAAGAGTTGCACATGATAGATTATTGTAATGGGGTTGAGGGTTTTATTCATTATATGCTATCTAATATGAAAAATATTAATGAAGGCAGTATTAAATATCTCATTACCAGAAAATCGTCGAAAACCAATGGAATTACCGACGGAATTTTGCGTCGGTAATTTTTACCAATGGAAATAATTCCATCTCTAATTTTGTCAGTATATAGCTACAGAAAATATTCATTGGTAATATGATCGGTATATACCAACTGTATTACCGACGGATTATATAGTTTTTTGGAAAGTTGCAATGGTGTGATGATGTGGAATTTTTTTTCAAATGATTTTACCGATAAAATGACTGAGGGATTCAAACCAGGATCTTCGTACAGTGACGTGGCACATTCACCGACGGACTCATTGACAGAACATGTGCATCAGTGATTTCGTCGGTAAAAGTGACACGATCAAAATATTGATGTCTTCTCCTAAGTGCAAGAGTGTCGAAGTAATAAATAACCTAGCAAGACCGGGGTCGAACCACAAGGAGGTTAATTGTATAAATTATAAATAACAACAATACAACAACAACAACAATAGTAATAATAATAATACTATTAATAGTAGTAGTAGTAGTAGTAGTAGTAGTAGTAGTAATAATAATAATAATGGTAATCATAATAGTAATAGTAGTAGTAGTAGTAGTAGTAGTAATAGAAAAAGAAGAAGAAGAAGAAGAAGTTGATGAAAATTTTGAGATGGAAGATAAATGTGAGAATTCAACAATGATAAAAACAAATGTCAAGGTTAGAGGATCCACTAATAGTATTAGAAATAAGTATTGTAACGACCCAACCTTTTCAAGGCCAAAGTCGCTGGATTTTTTTTTTTTTCCATCTTGACTTATTCATAATTTCCATTTTTGTTCTGATCTCGTATCATCATGAGTTCGTACATTATCATTCGTATTCCATTTCAATATTAAATTAATAGTTTTTACAGAAGGAATCGAATAACTAATTAAGTGATTTACATGTTCGTTCATGCAGAACTCATATCACCCATAATTATGCGAGTATATAATTCTTCTCTGAAATGTGTGAGCCATGAAATGAATCTCCTTATGCACCATATTGGTATGATGTCCCTGTTCCAAAATAAGGTGATTTTAAGCATTATCAACCATTTAAGAAACATAATAAAACAAGATTAAAGTCACATTTCATTCATGGACCAAAAAGCATAATTCTTAAATTTCCCTTTACTTATGTAAACACCACCGTTAATAATCCGTCAATTAACGAGACTAATTTCAGTACTCAAACCCGATCATTCCTCTCGAATGTCGTTAGCCGAATTAATGTTTTTCCTTGGTTAAAGCATAACTAGTATAATGCTTTCATGTACGTAGTATATATGAAACGTAGTATACATGACCACATCAGTTCTTCTTAAAACTAACTCATAAACTCAAATCCGACAATCCTCTTTGGAGGCCATTAGTCGAAGTCAATCATTTATTCATCTTGCCATCCACTAGGATGCCATTAACCGTTTCTTCTTCTTTCTCTTCTTCTTCTTCCTCCTTTTCTTTTCTTTTTTCATCACGGTCATCCATTAGGATGCAATTAGCTGAAACTAGTCACTTCGTCATCCTGATTATCCATTTAGAATGCTATTAGCCGAAGGTAGTAATTTCATTATCCCGATTATCCATTTAGGATGTCATCAGTCATAATTAATCATTTGTTCATCTCGATTATCCACCTAGGATGTTATTAGCCGAAGCTAGTAATTCATGCATCTCGGTTATCCATTTAGGATGTCATTTACCAAAGCTAATCATTTATTCATTTTGGTAATTCATCTATGGTGTCATTACCATGGCTAATCATTTATTAATCTGGTAATTCATCTATGGTGCCATTACCATGGCTAATCATTTATTAATCTGGTAATTCATCTATGGTGCCATTACCATAACTAATCATTTATTTATCTGGTAATTCATCTATGGTGTCGTTACCATAGTTAATCGTTTATTAATCTTGATTATCCATTTAGAATGCCACTTACCAAAACTAAGCATTTATTCATTTTGGTAATTCATCTATGGTGCCATTACCATAGCTAATCATTTATTAATCTTAATGATCCATGTAGGATGCCATTTACCCAAAGTAAATAATTTAGTCATTCTGGTAATTGATCTATGGTACCATTACCATAGCTAATCATTTATTAATCTGGTAATTCATCTATGGTGTCATTATCATAATTAATCGTCTATTAATCTCGATTATCCATTTAGGATGTCATTTACCAAAACTAAGCATTTATTCATCCCAATCATCTGCTTTGGATGCCAATAGTCAGAGCTAATCAATCCTTTACCCCGGTCATCCCTTCGGATGCCATTACCCGAAGCTAATCAATCGTTTGTTCCGGTCACCCACTCGGATGCCATTAGCCGAAGCTAATCAATCGTTTGTTCCGGTCATCCCTTCGGATGCCATTAGCCGAAGCTAATCAATCGTTTGTTCCGGTCATCCACTCGGATGCCATTAGCCGAAGCTAATCAATCGTTTGTTCCGGTCATCCACTCGGATGCCATTAGCCGAAGCTAATCATTGTTTTATCAAACAATTCATGACGATGTGACATTCCTTGCAACATCAAAGCAGACCCTTAGGGATACTCGTACCAACATGTCCTAGTAGTTTATCATTCCGTAACACGATGATAGATCCTTTGTAATGTAGAACCAAACATCCCACAACAGTTTAGCATTCATTATAACACAACTCAACAATACCCTTTGTATCACTCATCCAACCATTCTTGACAGGTAATGTTCAACGCAACACAATAATAAATCTCCCGTACTACTCACACCACCATTTGTGGTAATTAACCATCAATACGATACAACGATAGGTCTTTCATAACACTCATACAATCATTCATTATCATTACATTCAATATAGTAAATGGTAGATCCTTGGTAACACATTCATCACAATTACATGCAATACAATAAAATAGTAGATCCTTCATAATACTCATACAATCATTCTTCACCGTTACATTCAATAAGAATACAAAAGTAGATCCTTCGTACGACACACACTACCCTTCATTAGTAGCCCAAATTCTTACCAGCCCCATCATCACATTCGGTTTAGTATTCATCACAACTCAATAAGATGTTCATCTCAAATGGTTTAGTTTAGAACTCTAACATTTTCACCATTGTTTCAACATTCATCAAGAACTTGGTCAACATTTCATAGTCGTTTCGACAACCATCAAGAATTTAACCCAACTCTTCTTCGTCGTTTCCTCTTACAACAAGGATTTAATAAAATATCATCACAAGTTAATCATTCGAAAACATAAACATCAAAATGGGAAAAAGGTGGAAACCACCTACCTTCTCCACTTGTGGTCTGTCCTTGTCCTGGCAATGGTTCGATTCCGGCCACAACACCTAAGACACCAAAGATCACAATCAATTTATTTGTATCTTCGATTCACATTCATCCCACATTTATTTCAAGAGTTCATATGTTCACATTCAAGTGTTCCACATTTTACACCATCATACTATGAGATTGTTACTAGAATTTAAGTCATTTCTGCCTTGTAGAAATCGGCAGCGAAAACTGGCTTGCTGCAGGCTGCCCAACTCGGCAGCGAAAACTGGTTCGCTGCGGGCTGCCAATTCGGCAGCGAAAACTGGTTTGCCGCGGGCTGCGGGCTGCCACTTCGGTAGCGAAAACTGATTCGTGGCAGAACACCAATTTCGGCAGCGAATCACAGATTCGCGGCAGCACACAGATTTCGGCAGCGAATCACAGATTCGCGGCAGAACACCAATTTCGGCAGCGAATCACATATTCGCGGGCAGCACACAGATTGCGGCAGCACACAGATTTTGGCAGTGAATCACAGATTCGCGGCAACACACAGATTTCGGCAGCGAATCACAGATTCGCGGCAGCCAACTCCACTTCGGCAGCGAATCACAGATTCGCTGTAGAAGACACATTTCGGCAGCGAATCACAAATTCGCTGCAGAAGAAACATTTCGGCAGCGAAAACTAATTCGCTGCAGAAAACTCAGTTTCGGCAGCGAATCACATATTCGCGGCAGAACACCAATTTCGGCAGCGAATCACAGATTCGCTGCAGCCAACTCCACTTCGGCAGCGAATCACAGATTCGCTGCAGAAGACACATTTCGGCAGCGAATCACAGATTCGCTGCCCAACCCACATTTTGGCATGAACACACACACCACACGTTGCAACAACTCCAGTACATAAACTGTCACTAAGTTCCAGCAGAACGTACACATGGAAACCATCAATTTCAGCATATAATTTTTCAATAAATTCCAGCAGTATACACACATTAAACCCATCAATTTCAGCATATAATTTTTCAATAAATTCCAGCAGTATACACACATTAAACCCATCAATTTCAGCATAAAATCTTTTGTTAATTATTCTGAAATCAGGTCCCCCATCCAGCCCCGTTTTGTCCCTCCTTTTAGCTTAGTTCTTTTCCATAACAGTTGGAGTAAAGTTCCTAGGCCATGCATCCAGATTTTTATTCTTTTTCCTTTCGATTTTAAGACCTTAAGAACAGGTGGAGAAAGACATGGTTCATACCTCACGGATTTAGCATTTTTGGGAGGGGTTTGACAACATTTCTCCCCTTCTGCTCCCGATTGTTTCTTCCTCTTCCTCTCTTTTGTTTTTTTTTCACCTCCTCTTGTTAGTTCCCCACCGATTTTTGGTCTCTCCTCCCTTCATGTTTGCAGCTGTCCAGCCTCCTATCAAGCTCTCCCTCCTTTCTCTCACGTCTAAAGAGGCACTAGCAGCTGGGGTTTGGTCAAGCTCTTTCCTTGGAGAGGGAAAGAGGGAAGGGGACAAGCATCTCATTTTGGGGGAAAAGGAAGGGGATAAGAGCATGCAGCTCACTTTGGGGAGAGGGAAGGGGACTAGCACGTTTTTGGGGAGGGTGTCTCCCTCTCTCTCTCCTTGCTGCATTTATACCCCTCCTAAAAGCAAAAAGGGGGGTGTTTGGATGTTGGACAAGGCTGTCCTAACCCTCCTTTTGGGTTATCCTTGAGCTGATTTTAGTTTCCCTTCTCCCCCCCTAGGATAGGTGGGTCCCACATTAAAACCTTTTATTTTATTACTATTATTATTTTTATTTTATTTTTGATGTCGCTGCCGATTCAGAAATCGGCAGCCCGAAATTGCGTCGCTGCCGATTCAGATATCGGCAGCCAGCACTGCCTCGCTGCCGATTCAGATATCGGCAGCCGCACTGCGTCGCTGCCGATTCATATATCGGCAGCCTGAAACTGCGTCGCTGCCGATTCAGGAATCGGCAGCCTGAAACTGCGTCGCTGCCGATTCAGATATCGGCAGCCGAACTGCGTCGCTGCCGATTCAGATATCGGCAGCCGAAACTGCGTCGCTGCCGATTCAGATATCGGCAGCCTGAAACTGCGTCGCTGCCGATTCAGATATCAGCAGCCGAAACTGCGTCGCTGCCGATTCAGATATCGGCAGTCGTAACTGCGTCGCTGCCGATTCAGAAATCGGCAGCCAGAAACTGCGTCGCTGCCGATTCAGATATCGGCAGCCGAACTGCGTCGCTGCCGATTCAGATATCGGCAGCCGAAACTGCGTCGCTGCCGATTCTGAAATCGGCAGCCAGAAACTGCGTCGCTGCCGATTCAGATATCGGCAGCCGTAACTGCATCGCTGCCGATTCAGATATCGGCAGCCGAAACTGCGTCGCTGCCGATTTAGATATCGGCAGCCGTAACTGCGTCGCTACCGATTTAGAAATCGGCAGCCAGAAACTGCGTCGCTGCCGATTCAGATATCGGCAGCCGAACTGCGTCGCTGCCGATTCAGATATCGGCAGCCGAAACTGCGTCGCTGCCGATTCTGAAATCGGCAGCCAGAAACTGCGTCGCTGCCGATTCTGCATCGGCAGCGAAAACTGCATTCATCATCATCTCTCTCTCTCTCTCTCTCTCTATATATATATATATATATATATATATATATATATATATATTTTCCTTTGGGTGTTTACATTAATGTAACGGCCCAGCCCAACTTGCTGAATATTGTCCGCTTTAGGCCTTACCGCCCTCACGGTTTTGTTCCTGGTGACGCGAGCCCACTTCTGAGCCTGACGCCCCAAAACGCGTTAAACAAGTTAGCAACCAGCACCACTTATAAGGCCCTGGCTCTGGACACTCGCTTCCGATGTAGGATATCACAATCCCCCCACCTTAAGACGAGCCGTCCTCGGCTCTGATACCAAATGTAACGGCCCAGCCCAACTTGCTGAATATTGTCCGCTTTAGGCCTTACCGCCCTCACGGTTTTGTTCCTGGTGACGCGAGCCCACTTCTGAGCCTGACGCCCCAAAACGCGTACAACAAGTTAGCAACCAGCACCACTTATAAGGCCCTGGCTCTGGACACTCGCTTCCGATGTGGGATATCACAAGTATAGTATAAACTCTTTTAATTAATCAACTGGAAACCACACACAAAGGAGGTTCCAATTGGATGATTTGTCCTTAAGAGTTCATTATAAATTTTTAATATGATCATAGTAATTATCTTATTTAAGTAATACCAAACTTTCAAATGTTGTTAGGAATTCATGATGCTAACTTATATTAACAACAAATCAAGTTTCTTTCATAGCACAGGTGTAGGTTATACCATACGGTTGGCTATGAAAGTGCCAAGCATTTATTGTACCAAGTGTTATACAACACAAATCTAGATTAACCATTTAACAAGTAAGGTATTAAGAATTAATAAAATAAAAAGATAAGACATGTTAATAACAAACTTTCTTGAATATAAACATTGAAGTCCATGTTGAGTTTATATTATACCTATTCTAACACCATTAGTGAAACCTTTTCACCTTGACATAATAAACTTAGCTAAACATAATGAAGAAGATAAACATAAATAAATAACATAAGAACATAAGTATAGTAGAGGAAATGAAAAACATAGATAAGAGATTAAGAAAAATATAACATGAAATAAAACTTAAACACTACAAAAATATAAAGAAAGAAATAAAGAGCATGATCTTGATCAGAAAACCAAGATACCTAAATGCATGGCAAATGCTTCCTTTTATAGGCTAAAATTTAGAGCTATTGATTTGATGACTAATTGTTAAGTGGGTGGCTAACTCTTGACTTGGTGAAAATCCTTATCTTATTGTTTAAACAAAACGTTATTGCTAACATCAGATCTGGAACCAATAGTACTCATGAAAGTTAAAGGAAATTGTCTTATCTTTCAGAAAAAAAATAAATTTAAGGTCATTTGGACTTCTAGAACTCGAGATATGGGCTGAACACTAAACAATGTTTGGGTTGCAGGATAAATTCAGACTTCTCTGTTGTTGCTATAATTTGGACTTGAAAACGGCCTTTTTAAATCTTGGACTCCACATGAAAGATGTAGTCCTATATCTTACCTTTTCATCCATTTAAAGCAGACCTAAATCTGAGATCTACAGCTCCAGATATGACCCAATTACCGAACAGTGTTCTAGTTTGGACTACACCAACATCTCTTTCCTAAGTTTGGCCCTTTCTTTGTCCTTTCAATTTCAGTATTTAAACTCATCAATCAATCCTTTCATTTATGTGATAGGCCTGCATTTAAGATGAACATTTATCATAAATTAAAGGTATCTTATATTATTAGATATGTTATTATAAAACATGTTTTAGTTAAGGAGTTATTGATACTTCAAGTGCAAAATGATAACATAAAACCTTGATAAAAATACACTTTTAAGTACTAATCACACCCCCCCAACCAGCTTATTACTAGTCCTTAGTAATCAAAGCGTTAAAATAGAAAAATAATTTGCAAATTCTATAAAGCAAGGCATTCATCATTCAACTTCCATTAATCTATCCAAATAAACAAATTCTCATTAAATTCATATATCTGCTCAATACCTCTTAAACAAGATATTAATAGACCTTTCTTTTGTGCTCAAAATATCAACATATAGTTCTGGGGCTTTACTTGGAGAAAAAGAAAATTTTTGTTCTAATGTTTAAGGTTAACTTTCTTGGGTTGAGATTATTATCTTTTTTTTTTTAATATATATACATATAACTTAAAACACATTGGATCTTTAACCCATGTAACGAGCTTTCAACTAATGACTCCCAGACCAGTTAGTCTTAGGGCATTAAGTGATAAGACACCCCTACGAGCTTAGTAACACGAGTTGCAAATACTGATACGTAGATAATGCAATGTTTGATTCCCTTAAGCTTTTCTCCTTAACCCATGTAACAAGCGTTGGGCCAACAGCTCTCAGGTCAGTTGACTTTAGGGTATTAGGTGTTAAAACACCCATTCGGGCTTAATTGCTTAAGTTAGGAAGGCTACAAAACCAAACTTATTTACGTTTTTATTATCATCATTTTTATTTATTTTTTGCAAATTATATACTATCTCTTTCCCTTAGTTATTACCTTTAACAAAATAACATAAATAATGTAATAATGCAATATGCAACCCATAATCATATGTTAAAATGTGTGTGTGAAAATGAAGATTTAAGAATACTTGTTAAATAAGATTACGAGCATAATCAAGTGATAACAATACGAGAGTTTGTAAACCTGAATATTTCAAGAAGTATTTTGATAGACCTTGTTAAGAATATTTACTAAGATGCATTTCAAGAGTCACTTTAACAAAATAACTCCTTTTACTCTGTCATCCTAGTAACAACAGTATTGCAAATAGTTTGTGAAATAGATAACACAATTAGTTTTTCTTTTTTAAATATCAACTACTACCCTTTCCCCCCAACCAAAATGAGACATTATCCTTAATGTCCTAAGATAGAAAGATAGAGTATAGAAGACATCACCTGAAATAGCGAACACTGACAAACCTAAAACACACTTAAACAAATATAAAAAACAACAAAACACAATAATAAAACCAAAAGACACAAAGTTCTTACAAACAAAAGCTCAAATCCAATCTAAGCTTTTTATGACTTTCCTTAGTTGATCAATTTATGCGACTCATGGAGGGATCAATTACAGGGATTATGATTTGTCGTGCTGAAGATGTTAGAAATTCATGTTCCACAGCATGATCAAGAAAAGACAACAACTTATCATAAAACCATTAACATTTAACAAACCTATGGATTTATGGTGAATGTGCAGTTGGGCACAATAGGAAATATGAAAGATCTCTTCCAATGTGCCCAAACCACCTAGTAAGGCAATGAAGGCATCAATGTGTTTAAACATTGTATTCATTTGATCAGACATTGTGGAGACTTGTAATTCCTCTCCAATTGTTTTTCCAATGATGTCCCCTTGTACTAAAGCTTTAGGGACAACCCCCAAAACTTGATTACCTCCTAAAAATACAGCTATTGACACTCCCCCTATTAACCCAAGGATGTCTCCCCCCATACACTAAATGAATCTTTCTCTCAACTAGTACCTGACTAAGATGATTTGCTGATTCTAAAAACTCTATTTCCTTCCCAAGACTGGATCCACCAAAAATACAAATATTTTTTATGTGATGACTTGAGGAACTTGCCATTTCTACACACTTCTATATTTGATGAATGTATGGGTTGAGTAGAAATGAAGGGAAGGAAGAGAAGAATTTATAGATGAGAACTTGAAAATGCAATCATACTACCTATATGTAGGCCAACTGTAGTCTCACTCATTTTTTTTCTCTCTCTCTCTCTCTCTCTCTATATATATATATATATATATATATATATATATATATATATATATTTATTTTGAAAAAGCATGTGTATGTACAGGTAGTTATGATTGTGGCTCACATCTTCCCTTGGTTTTACATCCAAGAACGGCTTAAACGCCCTCTATGGGTCGAAGATAGGCTTCCCATCTAGTTTTTAAAAAAACTAGCAAACATGGTCTTTTTTAGTCAGATTCCTAAGACTATGTCTAGCATGTTCTTCATGGAATTGTGGTCATAAATCATGAATTACATGATGCACATCTCTAGTAGGGTGCATCTCAAGAGTCAATAAAAAATTATCTAAAGACCCCTTACTCAGTCCATCCTTAATGAATTGTATTTTATCTTCATGATTTACAGATACCATTCCTAAAGAATGACATGTTGCATTACAAGTCCATCTGGCACATATGTGACAGACTTTTAGTTGTTTTGCATGATGTCTCTTTGCAATAGTACTTTTACCTATTTCAGGCATATATGAAATGAAAGAATTGGAGGACTCACCTAATAATCGGACCTTTGCTTTAATTAGCCAGTGAATATCTTCAGGAATTCTATAGTTCATTAACAACCTCAATCTTGCACATCTAGCACAGTAAATTTTTGTTATCACATTCTGAGGCAGAGCAAAAAAATACTTTTTTAATTTTTCAAGAGTGATGTCCATTTTCAAATAAGAATTGGAGGAGAGATTTAGAGAAAGGGGAAATAGCAAAAAATTACACAAATATATACACAGATATTAGTTATCATGGGAAACTAAAAGAACCGACGTAAGAGTCACGTAGTACCATTAACTGCCATTTGACTTGGGTGAGAGAGACTAGCAAAACAAAAGTCACACAAAAAGAAAACATAAAAACAATGTGAGAAAAAAGAATCAGTCTTTATATACAAGATCACCCAATTCAATATATCATGTTCAACTGAAAAATTATCAAAGTAAACTTTCAAACGATGTCCATTTACCTTGAAAACATTGTCATTATTTGGATTCTCGATATCATAGGCTCCATATGGATACACATGTTTCATAATAAAAGGACTGCTCCATCTTGATCTTAGTTTTCCAGGAAATAAATGGAGTCGAGTATTATAAAGCAAGACTTTTTGACCAACATTGAATGTTTTTCTTAGTATTTTTTTTTCATAAAACTCTTTGATTCTTGCTTATGAATTATTGAATTTTCATGTGCATCATTTCTTATTTCCTCAAGCTCATTTATTTGTAATTTTCGCAGTTGACTAGCATCATCAAGGTTTGAATTGAAAGCTTTAATGGCCAATAAGCTTTATGTTCAAGTTTGACGGGCAAGTGACAAGGTTTTTCTTATACTAGTCTATAAGGTGACATACCTAATGATGTTTTATAAGCAGTTTGATAAGCCTAAAGCGCATCATTAAGTCTTAAAGACCAATCTTTCCTATTGGGTTCACTATTTTCTCCAAGATCTGTTTGATCTCCCTATTAGCAAGTTCTACTTGTCCACTTGTCTAAGAGTGATAAGGGGTGGCAACTTTGTGTGTGATTTCATATTTCTTCATTAAAGACTCAAATGACTTGTTGCAGAAATGTGTTCCACCATTACTTATCATGGCTTGAGGGATTCCAAATTGACTTAAAATATTTTCTTTCAAAAACTTTATCACTGTTTTGTGATCATTGTTTCGACTTAGAATTGCCTCTATCCATTTTGAAACATAATCTACTGCAAATAATATATATAAGAAACCAAATTATGGAGAAAATGGACCCATAAAATCTATACCCCAACAGTCAAAGATCTCAATGACAAGAATAGGATTTAAAGATATCATGTGATGTTTTGAAATAGATCCCAACTTTTGATAATTTTCACAAGTCTTACAAAATGCATGTGAGTCCTTGAACATGGTGGGTTAGTAAAATCCACTTTGTAATACTATTGCAGTTATCTTTCTTGATAAGAAATGACCCCCACAAGCCTTAGAATGATAAAATTTAATGACACTACTTACCTCATTGTCAGGAATGCATCTTTGAAATATTTGATCAGGACAATATTTAACTAAATAAGGGTCACCCCAATAAAAGTTCTTCACTTCGTTCAAGAACTTTCTTTTGTCTTGAGTACTCCAATGAGCTAATAATTGTCCTGAAACAAGAAAATTAACAATATTAACAAACCAAGGCATTGTAAAGACAGAAAATAAAGATTCATCAGGAAAGTAGTCATCGATTGGTGTGATGTTAGATCTTGAATCAATTGTCAATCTTGACAAAAGATCTACGACAACATTTTCAGTGCCTTTCTTGTCTTTGATTGTGATATCAAATTCTTGAAATAACAAAATCCACTGCACCAATCTACCCTTAGAATCTTTCTTAGAGAGAAGATATTTCAATGCTGCATGATCACTAAAAACGACATTAGGTGAGCCAACAAGGTAAGATCTGAACATGTCACATGCAAATACTACTACAAATAATTTTTCAATGGTAGTGTAATTCATTTGAGCATTATTTAAAATTTTACTTGTATAGTAAATTACATAAGGTTTCTTATCTTTTCTTTGTCCCAAGACAGCACCTACAGTATAATCACTAGCATCATACATTATTTCAAAAGGTAGTGACTAATCAGGAGGTTGAATGAAAGGAGCAGAAGTAAGCAAGCTTTTAAGTTTAACAAAGGCTTTTTCACATTGTTCAGTCCATTCAAAAACATTTTCCTTTGTTAGAAGGTTACATAATGGTTTAGATATTACACTAAAATCTTTGATGAACCTTCTGTAAAAATCAGCATGTCTTAAGAATGATCTAACATCTTTAATAGATTTTGGTGTTGGCAAGTTAGCAATTAACTTGATTTTAGATTTGTCAACCTTAAGTCCTTTCGATAAAACAATGTGACCAAGTACAATGCCATTTGTTACCATAAAGTGATATTTTTCCCAATTCAATACAAGATTCTTCTCTTCACACCTATTGAAAATGTTTTCCAAGTTAGTTAAACAATCATCAAATGAATCACCAAAAACAGAAAAATCATCCATAAAAATCTCAAGAAAACGTTTAACCATATCACTAAATATGCTAAGCATGCATCTTTGAAATGTGGCTGGTGCATTACATAATCCAAAAGGCATACTTTGATATGCAAAAGTACCAAATGGACATGTGAAAGTAGTCTTCTCTTGATCTTCCAATGCAATTTTAATTTGGTTATAACCTGAATAGCCATCTAGGAAACAATAAAATTCATGACTTGCAACTCTTTCTAGGATTTGATCCATGAAAGGTAAAGGGAAATGATCTTTTCTAGTCATTGAATTAAGTTTTCTATAGTCAATGCACATGCACCAACCAGTAATAGTCCTAGTTGGAATTAACTCATTTATCTCATTTGTTATTACAGTGACTTTAGACTTCTTGGGTACAACTTGGGTAGGACTTACCCATTTGCTGTCAGAAATAGGATAAATGATTCCATTATCTAGAAGCTTAATAACTTTTTTTTTCACTACTTATTTCATATTAGGATTAAGCCTTCGTTGCATTTCTCTAAAGGGTTTGGCATTTTCCTGCAAATAAATCATATGTGTGCACATCAAAGGGCTAATTCCTTTTATGTCAGCTATGGTCCATCCTAATGTATTTTTATGCATTTTCAGAGTCTGTAATAACTTACCTTCTTGATGTGCATTAAGTTTGGAAGATATTATTACCAGAAAGGTTTCATTTTCTTCCAAAAATGAGTATTTAAGATTGAATGGTAACGGCTTCAAATCAGGTTTTGGTGGTTGAACACTTGAAGGTATGGACTCCATTGATTGTGGTGACAATTCTTTGACTTTGATTCTTCCTGAAAATAGACCATTTGCAAATCGTCAGGTTCATCAATCTCAGTTTCATTGAGTATTTAAGATTGAATGGTTAACGGCTTCAAATCAGGTTTTGGTGGTTGAACACTTGAAGGTATGGACTCAATTGATTGTGGTGACAATTCTTCAATTAGTGGTCTCCAATTCTTTGACTTTGATTCTTCTTGAAAATAAACCATTTGCAAATCGTCAGGTTCATCAATCTCAGTTTCACTAAAAGTGGTTTGAAATTGATCATGAACTAATTTTTCAATAAAGTCCACTTCCTGTAAATCATTATCATCTCCAGGTTGCTTGCAAACATTGAAAATATTCATCTCCAATGTCATGTTTCCATATGATAGCTTCATCAGTCCATTCCTACAATTAATCAATGCATTAGAAGTTGCAAGAAATAGACGTCCTAAAATAACAAGAATTGAATTACATGCTTTAATAGGTTGTGTATCTAAGACAATAAAATCTACAGGGTAAATGAATTTATCATCTTGTACTAGCACATCCTCAAGTATTCCTCTAGGCACTTTTATAGATCTATCAACTAGTAAAAGAGTTACAGAAGTTGGTTTTAACTCACCTACTAGATTGAGACTTTAAAAAACCGAATATGGAAGTAAATTCACACTAGCTCCAAGATCAAGTAAAGCTCTTTCAATTTTATGTTCTCTAATAAAGAAAGAAATTATAAGACAACCAGGGTCTTTATATTTCAAAGCATTATTGTTCTGAAGAATAGCACTTACTTATTCGGCTAAAAATGCTTTCTTTTTTACATTCAGTTTGCTTTTCATAATGCATAGATCTTTCAAAAATTTAGCATAGGAAGGTACCTGTTTAATAGCATCCAACAAAGGTATATTGATCCTTACCTGTTTGAAAGTTTCAAGGATTTCAGAATTGTGATTGATTTTCCTTTGTTTGGTCATAGCATGAGGAAATGGAAGTGCTGGCAGAGAATTTGTCTTTTCTTTACAATGTTCAAATTCAACCCCTTCCTTACCCTCAGAGATTGACTTATCATCTTTCTCACAAGGTTCAAGAGTGGGTTTTTCAATAACCTTATCACTGCAAAGAGTGATGACTGATTTGACTTGATCCATGTGTTGGCTTCCGGAACTACTTGCATTTGTATTGTATTGTCCTTTTGGATTTTGCTGTGATTGAGATGGAAACTTACCTTTCTCTTGGAAATTAAGAACAGATGTTAACTTTGCAAAAGTATCTTCAGAATCTGTCATGCCCTGAGCAAGTTGAGTGTTGATTGCCTCTTGCTTTTCAATGAATGCATACAGTGTTTCCTTAAGATTTCTTCTAGGAGGTGGAACATAAGAAGGTGCATATCCATGATAATTTTGAAAATTATGGTGTGCTTGAAATGGTGGATGTGAAGTTTGTGCATTATTATTAACACTCTTCCAACTTAAATTTGGGTGGTTTCTCCAACCAGGGTTGTATGTTTGCGAGTATGGGTTATGATTGGACCTTTAAAAACTGTTTAAAGCATGAGCTTGTTTATGGAGACATTCCTTGAAAGAAGGCAAAGTTGGACAATCATTGGTTGTATGTTCATTTGTTTCACAAATTTGACACACAATGTCTTGAACAAATTTTAATTGACCACTCTTTTTCAATTTCAGTGCCTCGACTTTTCTAGCTAAAGATGCAAACTTAGCTTGGAGGTCATGATCTTCCCTAAGGTTATACATACCTCTATTAGTTAAGTGCAGGTTATACATCTTCCCTAGGGTTTTACTTGGTGCCTCATAAGTGCTTGTAGTGTCCTAATTTTGCGTATTTTTAGCTAGCAAGTCTAGGTACTCCAATGATTTATTAGGGTCTTTATCTTCAAAAGTTCCATTGCATATCAATTCAACCATTTACCTATCTTTAGGTGTTAACCCTTGATAAAATTATGAAACCAATTTTCATGTTTCAAAACCATGATGAGGGTAAGTATTAAGCAAGTCTCGATATCTATCCCAACAATGGTAAAATGTTTCACTTGGTTTTTGAGTGAAAGTGGTGATTTTTCTTTTGAAAGAGTTGGTTCTATGAGATGGAAAAAACTTTTTTAAAAATTATTGTTGCATTTCATCCCAGGCACGAATGGATCCTGGCCTAAGATTTTGTAGTCATGTTTTAGCTTTATCTTTTAATGAAAAAGAAAAAAGCTTTAATCTAATGGTATTCATGCTACAATTTAAGTCATTATAGATGGTACAAACTTCTTTAATTCTCTCAAATGCAAGTATGGATTTTCTTGATCTAAGCCATGAAAAGAAGATAAAAGTTGAATAATGTCTGGCTTAAAATTAAAATGAGATGCATTGGGAGGAAAAACTATGCATGAGGGTGCACTTGTTCTTGTGGGATTCATGTGGTCTCTAAGTGTTCTAACACGGTTATTTTCATTATTCTCATTATGAAGTGACTGGTTATCTTCTTCGGCCATATTTTCTGAAAATGATGAGGATACCCTACAAAGTCTACCACTTAATGTACGTAACCAAACACTCATGCACGTGTAGAAAGAGAATAAAAGGAAGAAAACAAAAGAAAAAGAAACAAAACAAAAGAAACAAAGTTAGATACAAGAAAAGTGAAAAGTAAAAATAAAATAAATACTATAATTTGTACAAGAATTTACCTCCCCGACAACGGCGCCAAAAACTTGATACGACCAAAAGATTGATGTCTTCTCCCAAGTGTAGGAGTGTCGAAGTAATAAATAACCAGACAAGACCGAGTTCGAACCACAGGAAAGTTAATTGTATAAATTATAAATAATAATAATACAACAACAACAATAATAACAATAATAGTAATAGTAATAGTAGTAGTAGTAATAGTAGTAGTAGTAGTAGTAGTAATAATAATAACGGTAATAATAATAATAATAATAATAAAGAAGAAGAAGAAGAAGAAGAAGTTGATGAGAATTTTGAGATGGAAGATCAATGTGAGAATTAAACAATGATAAAAACAAGTGTCAAGGTTAGAGGATCCACTAATGGTATTTCAAACAAGTATAGTATAAACTCTTATTACTCAACTAGAAACCACACATAAAGGAGGTTCCAATCGGATTATAAATTGTTAACATGATCACATTAGTTATCTTATTCGAATAATGCTGATACTTGTAAATATTGTCAAGTATTCATGATTATAACTTATGTTAACAACAAATCAAGTTTTTTTCATAGTACATGTATAGGTTATACCATACAGTTGGGCTATGAAAGTACCAAGCATTTGTTGTACCAAGTGTTATACAACACAAATATAGATTAATCATTTAACAAGCAAAGTATTACGAGTGAAGAAGATAACAAATACAAAATATGTTAGTATCAAATATTAAAGTCCATGTTGAGTTTACACTATACTTATTCTTACACCGTTAGTGTAACCTTTTCACCTTGACATAATAAACTTAGCTAAACATAATAAAAGAGAGAAACATGAATAAACCAAATAAGAACATAAATAAGATACAAGTTAACTAAGTAAAGGAAAGGAAATGAAAAACATAAACAAGATATTAATGAAAGTAAAACTTAAGAATTATAAAAAAAATAAAGAGAGAGAGCAAGAGCAAGTTCTTGATCTGAACAACCAAGCTCCTAAATGGATGGTTAATGCCTCCTTTTATAGGCCAAAATTTGGAATTATTGATTTGATGACTAATTGTTGAGTGGGTGGTCAACTCTTGACTTGGTGAAAATCCTTATCTTCTTGTCTGAATAAAACATCATTACTAACATCAGAACTGAAACCAACTGTACGCATGAAAGTTATAGAAAATTATCTTATCCTTCCAGGGGAAAAAATTAAGGTTATTTGGACTTCTAGAACTCAAGATATAAGCTGAACACTGAACAGTGTCTAGGCTGCAGAACAGATTCGGACTTCTCTGTTGTTGCTATAATTTGGACTTGAAAACAGCCTTTGTAAATCTTGGACTCCACATGAAAGTTGTAAGCCTATGTCTTACCTTTCCATCCATAAAAAGTAGACCTAAATCCGAGATCTACAACTCCAAATATGACCCAATTACCAAACAGTGTTCCAGTTTGGACTCTACCAACATCTCTTTTCTAAGTTTGGGCCTCTCTTTGTCCTTTTAATTTCAATACTTAAACTCATCAATCAATCCTTTTATTTATGTGATAGGCCTGCATTTAAGATGAACAGTTATCATAAATTAAATGTATCTTATATTATTAGGTATGTTATTATAAAACATGTTATAGTTAAGGAGTTATAAATACTTCAAGTGCTAAATAATGATATAAAACCTTGATAAAAATACATTTTTAAGTACTAATCATTGTGCTATGAAAGGAACTTGATTTGTTGTTAACATAAGTTAGCATCATGAATTCCTGACAATGTTTAAAAGTTTGGTGTTACTTAAATAAGATAGTTAATATGATCATGTTAAAAATTTATAATGACCTATTAAGAATAAATCATCCGATTAGAACCTCGTGTGTGTGTGGTTTCTAATTGATTAATAAAAAGAGTTTATACTATACTTATTTCCAATACTATTAGTGGATCCTCTAACCTTGACATTTGTTTTTATCATTGTTGAATCCTTACATTAATCGTACATCTCAAAGTCCTATTTAACTTCTTTCTCTTCTTCTTTTTTTTATTATTATTATTATTATAGTTAACCTCCCTGTGGTTCGACCCCGGTCTTGTCGAGTTATTTATTACTTTAACACTCCTGCACTTGGGAGAAGACATCAATCTTTTGGTCGTGTCATCTAGTCACAAGTTCAATCCTGATCGTACCACCTACCATATTAATGGCCACAAATCAGTACATTTGTATTCAATAATCACACAACTCGTCACCATACAAATTTCAAGAATACACATGTTCACTAACTATTTCGCTGGAACACAAAATCGTCAGCAAAACTAGTTCGCCGGGGACACAAACTTATCAACAAACTGATTCGCTGGGACACAAAATCATCAGCAAAACGGGTTCACTGGTGATGCAAAGTCTCAACAAACTGATTCGCTAGAACACAGAATTGTCAGCAAAACTACTTCCCTACTAACACAAACTTGTCAGTGAACTGATTTGCTAGAACACAGAATTTAGCAATGAAAGTTGACTCACTAGTGACCTTTATTTGGCAAGAATTCCTAGCATGCGCAAGCCACTACTAGCGCAGAAATCATTGACGAGAACTGAGTCGTTGCAGATTAAAAAATCATCAACGCAACACAGTTTCATAGTTAATGTTGAAATCATCAATGCATATTGTTTTCGACTTACGCATAAATCGTTAATGAAAATTGAGCCACGATTGATTCAGAAATCTTCAACGCAACACAGTTTTATAGTTGACGCTGAAATTGTCAGCGTACATGGTTCGCAACTAACTCAGAAATCATTAATGAAAACCAAGTCGTTGTCAACTCAGAAATCATCATCACAACACAGCTTCACAATTGACACTGAAATCATCAGCGCATACAATTTACGATTGATGCAGAAATTTTTGATGATAGCTGAGTCACTACCGACTTAGAAACTGTCAACGCAACACAGTTTCACAGCTGACGCTAAAATCATCGGCACATACAATTTACAGTTGATGCAGAAATCGTTCATGAAAATTGAGTCACTACCGACTCAAAAATCATCAACGCAACATAGTTTCATAGTGGACGCTAAATTGGTAAGCACATATAGGCTACTGCTGACTTAGGAATCGTTGAAGAAAATTAAGTTGTTGCTAACCTAAAAATCATCAACGTAAACTAAGTTGTTGCCGATTTAAAAATCATCAACACCAAGGTGAGCCATTTCTGATTTTGCTTCCCCCTTAAGGCTACGCTTAAGTTTACGCTATACCTTTCTCCTTTGTAACACCTCCTAGCCAAGATTTGGACACATACTAACAACAATCATCCTCCAATTCCTATAACAAGACATCAATAATGCACAACCAAATCTCAACATGCATATTTGATTTAGGTTCTTCTAACTACAATCTAAAGTCATACAAAGTCATTCACCACACAAACAAAATCAAAGGATTTATGTTTTAGCTTTAACATGTTCCTAAAGTTTAACACCAATACAATTTTGCACATACACTTAATCTATTTCATTTCCATAAGCATAATCACCATAATTTTCCATAACCATGTCTTCATTCATTTGACCTATGTCCATGTAATTCCATCACAGTTTATCACAAGCACACTCATAATCATAATTTACAAATACATATATATTCCCTTGATTCACAACCATACATGTCCATTCATTATATCAACAAAACCAAAGCATTATATAAATGTAATTAATGCTTCAGCTGCAGCACGTTTCTTCAAGATTTATTACAACACAAGTTTTCACTTACATCATTTCAACACATTTTCATATAACTTCATCAACCAAATATGCAGAAATCACATCATTAACACAAGTATAATTTTGTTTTGGTTTCACATGATCAAACATCTCTAATAAGGTTGTCATCTATGCATTTTTTTTCCTTTAATCTGTATTTTTATCCAGCCCTCACCAAGGCTGGCCATCTTTCCAAGTTTATACATTCAGATTTGCTCATTTATTTTATTAAATATTATGAAATTAGGTCCCCCATTCAACCCTATTTTTTATCCCTCTTTTTAGTCTAGTTATCCTTAACAGCTAGTGTAAGAATCCTAGGCCATTTACTTAGGGTTTTCTTCTTTTTTTTCTACCCCAAGGTCCCAAGAACAGGTAAAGAAGTGGCATGATTCATACCTCACGAATCTAAGTAGTTTTAGGAAAGATTTTGATAGTATTCTTCCTTTCTTCACTCTGTTTTTCTTCTTTTTCTTCTTCCCTCTCGGTTTCTCCCCTCTAGTCAGCTTCCCACTGGTTATAGACTCTCTCCCTTTCCATATTTGCAAGTGTTCTACCCTCTCTCTAGCTCTTCCCTTCTCTCTCTTGCCTAAGAAAAGTACATGTAGTTGGGGTTTGGTTCAACTCTCTTTGGAAAAAGAAAGAGGAGGACAACATGCAGCTAGACACAAGCAACAACTGCAGCTGTTTTTAGGAAGAGAAGGGTCACCTTTCCTTTCTCCTTCCATTTATACCCCCTTTTAAATGAGAGGGGGTGTTTGGGTGCAGGTTATCTTTGGTTCATATCCCTCCTTTTAGTTATCCTAGGACTAGTTTAATCCTCCATATATCTAAACCTAGGATAGGCCAGCCCTTTACCTCTAGAATTTTCTTTAAGGTTGGCTGGTTCATATCCTTTAATTCTTCCTAATATTAGTTGGCCAAAGACTAAAGTGTTGTAGGGTTTTACAAAACACATGGATTCATCAGCGCACATAGTCGTCGTTGATTTACAAATCATCAATGAAAATGTATCATTGCCGATTCAAAAATCGACAAACAAAACTATGTTTTTATTGAGTCAGAAATCAACAACAAAAACTATATCACCGCCGATTTAGAAATCAGCAACGAAAACTATGTCGCTGGCTACCAATTCAGAAATCAACATAAAAAACTGTGTCACTGCCAATTCAAAAATCGGTTGCGATAGTGGAGTTGTTCCTGGCTTTAATTTTTTTGTGTTCAGAAAAAGGTGTTCTAGATTGGGAAGACATGGTCGTGTGGAGGGATTTCAGACCTCCACACATCTTAGAGACTATTTGGGAAGCTTATATATAGCACGTGATGTTTGAGCATTTCATGCAGTGGTTACAGTCCGGTATAGAGAACTAGAATAGGGAGATTCATGGTTCAATTGCCACACACCCCAGATGATCCATTCTATTCATTTCACATGCAAAATGGATGGTATGATTCTATTTTATTACATACATTTTTTTAAAAAAAAATATTGTTTTATATGAAATTATTTAACTAATAGTAGTTTCTTTTTGCAGGCTACGATTCCTATACACAATCGAAAACTGTTAGAGCTTTTTATTGAAACTTACATGTGAAATGAGTACTGTTAGAAAAGGGTGCAACAACTCATGGATAGCTGAGCTCAGAAGTTCGTGGTAAGTTGGATTTCAATAATGTTTTTCTTAAGTTATTTTTGTTTTCTAAATTTGATGAATTGTTTTTATTTTTATTTTTTTCAAAAAACATATAACACCTGATTGTAGGAGAGAAATGAAAATAATCCTTCAACCCACCAGAACTCGATCCGGATTTGTGTTTGAAGCTGGATCAGCTGGTGGACCTGATAGAAATTAAGTTTATGGTATCTCAAACATTATGACCAAGGATATGTGGACGAGCCATATTGTATCAACAATTGGTTCCTCTTAATCGGGTTCGAGCTCCCAATATCTGGCCATCCAAGCAATTGTACGAGAACTAGTTGAAGCTTAAATAGTCCGGTTTAGTGCTGAGACAACCCAACTTAGGTCCGAAACAACCGAACTTAGGTGATTGTAAGAGAAGTTGTTGTCAAGCCTCGGTGGTACACGTGGTCTAACTTGTCACTCACCTAGTCCCGACAAAGATCTACCTCCTTCTCCTCCTTTAGCTTCTTTCCTTCAGATAAATTGTATTCAATAATAATTTTTAAATTGATAATAAAATTTGTTTTTTATTTTTATTTTATTCCTTTTATTTTATTTTTTTGTTTTGTTTATTTTATTTTAAAAAAATATTAAATACAATATTAATGGAATTATCGATGAGATAATGATCACAAACAGGATTACTGATGAACTAAGTCTCTCGAAAAGTTCCATAGAGTTTGAAAATATTTACAGGACTTTGCCATTGACAATTACAGATGAAATTACCCACGGGCTTTAAATCACAAATGGAATGACTGAAAAAATAAGTCCCTTAGAAAGTTTTGGAGAGTTAAAAAAAATTACAGGACTTTGCCACTGAAAATTACAGAAAAAATTACCGATAAACTAAGTCCCTCGAAAAGTTCCATAGAGTTTGAAAATATTTACAGGACTTTGCCATTGACAATTACAGATGAAATTACCCACGGGCTTTAAATCACAGATGGAATGACTGAAAAAATAAGTCCCTTAGAAAGTTTTGGAGAGTTAAAAAAAAATTACAGGACTTTACCATTGAAAATTACAGACAAAATTACCGATGAACTAAGTCCCTCGGTGAGTTCAAGAGAGTTGGAAAAGAACTACATGACTGGCCACTAATGTGAATCTTCAACAAGTTAATTCCATTGGTAATATGAATGAAAATACAGATGTAATTACAAACAGTTTATTTTGTCTATAATATACAATACTCATTGATGGAATTACTGACAGAATAATGTCGGTAAAATCTTTTTGTTTGGCGTGCTTTTTCTATCTATAAATCCATCAATAATTATCTTATCAATGCAATGACCGACATAATATAAATCATTGATGACCAATTACTTTCTATGATTTCCTTGGTAATTATTTTAAAAATAGAATCAGTGTTTAAACACCGACATAATATTCTGCCACTACTATACAATATCTTAGTTGTGTAACTTCCACAGGGGCTTTTATGGCTGTTTCATCTCCTCCGCAACCCTCTAATTGCTTCACTATTGGCTCTCCCTTTGTGTCCACCTCCACCACAGAATGCTCCCATGATTGTCATTTCTAAGGGCCTTCTCATACTTCTTGGACTTTTAATCAAATATTCTCCATAAGCAATTGCACTTGCAACCTTAGGATATATCTTTTCAAAGTCTGAGACAATTGAAAAGGAAAATCTATAGAAAAATACATAATGATTCCCCGGGACAGGTTTAAAAAGTGGAAGTCACTCATCAAGTAAATCATATTACCCTCCAAGGTGGTTAGTATAACATTTGTTCCCTCATATATGGTCTGGAACTCCATAGAAAAATCTTTGAAAGCCTTTAGCTGGGAAACTTCAGCGCAAGCCTTATTGACATTAGCACAAGCCTTGTTAGATTCATTTTTAGCCTATGTCAAGGCTAACCCTAGCTCCTCCACTTTTTATTAGCAAGTGAAGATATCTTGGTTGGCCTACCTTATGCTTTTTCTAACATCTTCTAGGTTCGGATTTGAGGCATTCTTTTCTTACAAAACCTTCTAACAAAACTCATAGGAGCTTCAGAGTTGAACATCGGCATCTATGCCTCCTTCAGGTCTTGAAAGGTCTGGATCCTCTTCCTGACAGTAGAAAAGTCCTGAGTTGATTGCTCCCGCTCAACTTCCTAGCACTTGGAAATAAGAGCCTCTATTTGAGAAGTCTATAAACGTGACTATGTGAGAAGTACAAAAATAGTGTCTAGAAAGATTACTTCCACTCCAGCATTCCAAGTCCATACAAAGCCAAGTCATCTGCCCAAACATGCTCACTATAGGCATAGAATTCTCTCTCCATAAAGAAAGGATGGTCGTCAAAGCACGCCTTTCCTCGTCGCCCTATTTCATAACCTTCCTAATGGATGGCTGAGGAGGGGCAGGACTCAAAATGAAGGATTTTGAGTCCCTTCTTGCTTGTACGAGGAGAGAGCGATGTCCCCTTGCCGAACCTAGACACATCCTTGCACTTCCAAAAAGATATCCTAGAAGTAACTTTTCTAAAGTCCATGCCGGAAGGCGTACTTCTCTTCGTGGATTTAAACAAAGACTTACACCCTACTTTCTCTTCCTAAATCCTCGTGATGGTCTCTTCCTAAATCCTAGTGGGACCTCCGCTAGAGCTATCCTTTAAAAAAGTTTGCTGGATCTGGGATCCCCTACACTTACATAAAGGTGAACAATGTATAAGAAATGTGCATCAGCTTATGAAGCACAAGTAGAGTAAGTTTCCTATATATCCACATATATACGTACTACTCCAACTCAAGTCCTCAAGTTAAGAGGTTGATATTGTTATACTCTATGGTGATTTATTATCGCTGCTCACATAACAACTTTTCTACTTGTTGATTAAGTAAAAATAAAAAAATACATGGATTTTTAATTGTAAAGCCGACATTGATCACACACAAAACATTGTGTATCTATTATGTATTTTTTAATAATTCATTTTGGTTTTTAAATTTTAATTTTAAACGATTTAATCATATTTAAAAGTTAATTATTTTTTATTTATTAGTCAATGGTGAAATTGAAAGACCACAAATAAAAATGAAAAAGCTTTAAATATAAATGGCATGCTAGAAATTTCAAGAAAGAGACACTTTAAAAAACATATCTAAACTCGTGTTATTTTTTGTTTCGAGTTGATTTTGATTTTTGAAAAGGTTTTTTGGTTTTTTTATGCCTTATATAGGTTCATCACAGTTTCTAAGGTGTTTTAGATCAAAAATTAATTGAAAACAGGTTTTTGGGTCAATAAAGATTAAGCCCTGATTTTCACCCACTATGGTGCCTGGAATCTGGACAAAATCAGACAACACGTTGTCTGATTTGTTTTTTCAAAGAATTTTGGGATAGATGACATGTCATCCGTCTCAGATGTAAAAAAAATAAATAAAAGCCCAATTATGTGGGCCCTAACAAATAGGCTATGTAGGTTGACCTGACTTGCTAGACCCGGCTACTCTTAAACTTTTTTTTTCTTTTTAATTTTTAAATTAATACTTCTTTTATACATTTTTTTTTAAAAAAAAATTATATTTAGATTAATACCCTCTTTCTCTTTTATTTTGTTTAAATGACCTCTTTTAATTGATAATTATTTTTTTGTTATGTATTTAATTTTTTTTTAAAAGGTTTTTGTGATCATCTATAATTGCTTTTAATTTTTGATATAGATGAACTTTATTTTTTAAAAAAAATATTTTTAGATAATATTTCTAATATATACAACCTTGCATAGTATTTTTATTATTATTATTATTCAATCAATTTAATGTTTATGTTTATTTCTATAATTATTTGATTGAATAAAAAATTTATTTTAATACATAAATTTAGTAAACAACAACTAAATACATGTCCTGTCTAGCGAGATTAAATATCTTCATCTGTATTTATCTCTTGATTTTTTTAATTTTATTTTTTGAATTATCATTTATGATTTCTTTTATTAATATAAATTATTCTCGATTTATTTGATTACATGTATGCATAATTATTTTTTATTTTCACTTAGATTTTTTTAACTATAAAAACAAGTCAAAGAATTCTATACATTAAATTTTTTGTTGAAAAAATATATCTAACTCATAATAAAACTCGAGTAAAATATCTTGTTCAATCTAGACCTTGTGTTATACGTACCCTAAAGGGTACTCAAAACTTGGCACACCACCATAACTTTTGTGCCCTGCGAAAGGGGCCTGACCCTTAAATATCACCGGACACCAGCCCTCTCTCTACTTGTTTATACGGTATGTTTTTCCTTGAAATATCTCATCTATAGGACTTTTAGGCTAACGAGTAAAGGCATAAAATAAGGCTGAAACCCGAACCTCGTTAGCCTACCCAATTAAGGAATAACAGTATCTGAACATATTCAGAGAAGGTTCCTCTCCTAAATACACCATAAATTTCTTAAAGAAAGCCACCATGGTTCACCCATTTGGATATAGCTTGCTCACATAAATGTTATAATACAACAATAACGTACCCGCAGAGCTAGAGAGAGGAAACCTATACCCAAACTTGAACACTCATAAAGGTACTAAGATTTCTTAACCCTCTTTATGTCCCTTCTCTATGCCTACTTATTACAAAAAAAAAAAAAAAAAGAAGACTAAAAGAACTCAACTTTCTCTGCATTGTTAAGAGAAATACTATAGATTCAAGAAGTGTCTTGCTCATTTTGTCATTCACAATTTAAATCTTATAACATGCAATTAAAGATAATATTGTATTTCATATAAGACATGATATTACAAGATTGGATGGGATAAAAAAGTCTTTCAAAATTTTATTAATATAGTGTAATGTCAAGAATACCCTCAAATGTTGACTTCTCTTGGTTGCACGGGCAGGGGTGTTTTCAGTTTTTCTTATTCTAACAACAATATGGTTACTTAAATGTCTTTTGAATCAAATAATTTTTAGCTAAGATTGAGGGGTTTTTTTTATCTTTTTATTTTATTTTTTTTTGTTAATATTCTATGGAATCAGGGGCAATTTGGTATTTGCAGAATAAATTAAAAAAATAAAAAAATTATTGGCGTGTGGAAAGCATCTGCACCCTTTGGGCGATGCGTGCGACACCATCCATTGAAAGAACACTGAATGTCGGGGCAGCGTTGGATGCATCTCTCCACCCCCTTCACAATGAGGCGCATTCCTCCATCCCATACACATTGGAGTTCCGCTGACATGTTTTCTTTTCCCTTTTTTTCCTTCTCTTCAGCCTTGAAAAATGTGTTGCTCTTACAAAAAATAAGACGGTGTGTTATTTATTATCTTTATCATATTTGGTCCTTCTTTTAATTGTACCAAATTACGGTTTTTTTTTTTTCAAAGCATCATTTGGCCTTTGAATTTTATATCAAATTTGCCATCTTATTATGATGTTTTAAGTTTGACCCTCAATATTTTAATTTCTAATTTAGATTCTTGGCTTTTTTATCAAATTTTAATTTCTTTTCAATTTTGTCCTTTGATCCATGATTTTATTTTTAATTTTTTTCATAGTTGGTCTTTATTCTCTTTATTTTTATTTTGTTTTGGATTCTTTTGTGAATTTGGTTTTTCTTTTCAATTTTATCCTTCAATTTAATTTTTTTGAGATATATCGCGGCGACCTTTAAAAGTTTCAAGGAAAAAAAACAGATATCAGACATCTTGTTCTTAGGAGGGAAAGGTCTAATTTAAGGAGTCGCCATATAGTATTATAGTCACTAGGAATCCTAACTGGTCAACAGAGATTCTATGGTACAAGATTGATTATGCGAAAAGGAAGATATTATTATCCCTTAAGCGTCCTATTTGAGGTAGGTTGCATTGCTGGTTTTGTCTTAAATTGCTAAGGATTTGTTTTATTCCATTTTTTTTGTCTACTTATAATATTAATAACTCTGGTGTTAGAGAATATTTAACTATGAATATTTCCAACTCTAGCATTCATAAATACTACATAACCTAAAAAATATAGTATTCCCGACTCTGATGCCAGTAAATAAATCATCAAATTTTGGATTGAAAAAACTATTTTTATTAATTTTTTTCTTTTAGAAAAAAGAAAAGACATGCATGTATTGCATACCAGATTTGCATTTCACAATGAAAATCTATGAACCAAATATACAATAAAGTCGATAACAAAAAAGGTGTGAGGAATCCATAAATAAATCAAAACATATCTCAATTATTTAAAAAAAATTCAAATGTCTATAAAGGCTCGTTTGGCTAGATATCAAAATTAAAAAAATGAAAATAAAAAGGAAAGGGCATGAGGATGTGTTTTGCCAAACACACCCCTAGCCCAAAAGAAATTGGGTTAGCTAGGTCTGATGTTCGGCCCAGCCCGATCTCAACTTCTTTTTTTTTGGGTTGATCCAATCAGCCCGACCTGGTTATTAGCTCAGGCCAGTAACTCAGTTGGCCTTAGTAGCAGGCATGCGTGAACAATTCATGCACGCTTGCTACAGAGACAATGTAATTAAAATGACAATGGGGGAAAATGAAATACTTACCTAGTGTAGCTGGAGATTAAGCCGATGGTGATGGTGAATGCATTAGGCAATGCTTATTTCTTCCTTTTTATTTTTGTTTTTTGTTTCTCTCTAATCGTCCTTCTCTTTGGTTTCTCATGTTTTCTTCTTTTGCTCTTTGTGTTTCCTCTCCGGCTCCCTCTGTTTTTGTTTTTTTTTTTGTCTTTATTTCTCTTTTTTTTTTATGTTTGGTTAGTTAGATCAACAACCTGCTATAAGGGAAAGTTGAAGTTCCCTTGCTGGAGTTCTGAAGGAAAGCCCTAAAGTGCCTCTAGTTTCTCCCTCTCTCTTTGTGTTTCTTTGTCCGCCCTTTTTCTTCTTTTTCTTCTCCTTTTTCTTCTTATTTTTTGTGGTCTTTCATCTAGCTTTTATAGAACCAGACCCCTAATTGTTCCTCAGCATGTCTCTTCCCTCCTGGAAAGAGGATAAATGTTGTTGAGAAGTGTTAGTTTTTTTTTTTTTTTGGACTAAGACACCAACAATCCTGTCATGGTTGGACTGTTGGTGATGGGTTTTAATCCGGACACTAGAGGCATATCGTGGGTCAAAGACGACAGGATTGACTTGGGATTTGCGATAGACCATTTGGTCTGCATTCTACTTGGATTGAGAAAGAGTCTTGGCCGACCAACATTTTCTCTTTTGCAGGTGGCTTCCTCTATTTCAAGCGAGGAAGGGGATGAACAATAGGTTTGAAACGATGTCATTTTAAGATGGACAAGTCCACCCATCAATTTTCCCCATGATATTTTAACATTTAACATTTAGGCCCTTATTCATGGAAATCTTTTTTTTTTAATTTTCCCCCTAAATCAATTGCAATTGGATCCCTGGATTTTAGCGTCATTTACAAATCAATCTTTGGTTTCCAAATTAATCAATTTAGTCCTTAATTCACTCTTTAACTTTTAATTCTTTTAAAATTAGCTCTGAAAAAATCAATTAACCCCCTATAGTATCATTACCTAGGCACTTTGGTCTTTGGACTTTAATTTCTTATAATTTTAACCCAAATTGACCCCGAACTTTGATATTTCTTCAATAAAGTCCCTAAATTTATCAATTCTTTCAATTTTCTGGTGAAACTAACTTTCAATTTTATAATTCCATCCTTATTAATCTTTAAACTTTCAATTTGTGTTGTCTTGACCCAATTCTCAAATTATTTTTCATTCATTCATTTTTAGAAAAAAATTAAAAAAATTAGGTTGATAATATTTAAGGTTTGACCTTCAATGTTTTGATTCATAGCCTTTCTATCAAATTTTTTTTTTTTTTAATTTCATTCTTAGATCCATAATCTTGGTTTTTTATTTGCTTTTAGATTTGTTTTTAATTTGTTAATAGTTTTTAAATTTTTCCCTTCAATTCAAAATTTTAGTTTATCCTCTCAATTTGTTTTTCAAACGAGGTCTTGGTTCTCTTAATTGCTATTTTTTTTTTATCCTTCATTGTTTTTGTTTCATCATTGAACATTTAATTTATTGGAATTTGGTCTCCTTGGGTTTTTCCATTACTTTTAGGCCCTACCTGAAAGTCAATCCGGGATAATTATTGGGTCACAGGTTGAGTGGATTAACTCAAGTTAACCTAAGTCAATGAAATCCTTTTGTTTTATAAAAAAAATTAAAATGATATCATTTTTGTAAAAAAGAAAAAAAATTTAGTTAACAAGTTTTGATCCTTTTTTGACTAGATTTTCTCCGGGCTAATCAAAACATAGATCAATTTGGATTTTTGATCATCTTACACTTGATCAATTATCCTCCAATTCTCTTAAAACTCGACCATGTCTAAGCTTAAGGTTACTTAGGGCATGGGTCAAGTTGTCGGGTCAACCTAAGTTTTAAAATAGTTGCTTTGCAGATGTGGTGCTTTCAATTTAAACACTATCTTATGTTATGGTTTTGAAAAGTTAACATGAGTTAACGTCGTTTTCTTTCCCGATTACATCCTTCAAAACTGTTTGTTTTAAAAAAATAAACTTATTTATTTTCTTCGGTTTTCTTTTCAATTAGGTTCTTCATGTCTCATGATCTAGGTGGAAGGTTTGCTTGGGTGCTCAAAATTTTTTTGTTATTGCTTTTTAATCCTTTTTTATTTTGTTCTTCAAAATTCAATTCCTTTTAAAATTAAACTTTTATTTCTATTTTTTCTTTTATTGGATTATCATGTCTGTGTGATCTTGCTCATAGGTTTTGACAATTTTACTTAGTTTTATTGGTACTTTTTTTTTGAGAATTTTTTTTATTATTATTATTTTCAATTTCATCCTTCAATATTTTGTTTCTTGAAGATTGACAATCATTATTTTTTTTAAGTTCTCTTTTTACGATGTGGGGTTATTGATTTTTTTTACTATTCTTTAAAATATAATGACAACTCTTTAGCTTTCTTTTTTTACACTATAAAAAATTTAGCATGGTCCATGGTCAAGCGTGGGCCATCTATGTAGTCCTTTTTATTTTAAAAAGGGGTAATCCATCTTTGTCCGAACATTGGCTTTGGTTATCTGAGCTATTATAGTCATGTTAGAATAAATATTGTCATAACCTATTTTTAACTCAATTCTCAACATATAGAATAAAAATAAAAAGATAAAGAGCAAAATGATGTGCAAAACTGAAAAATGAAACCAAGATGATGGAGGAGTAATATTATTATGGAAGATCATTTGAATGAGGAAAAAAATAAATAAAGTTTCATACAAAATTAATATATATATATATATATATATATATATATATATATATATGGTCTTAATTAGAATATTTGAAGGAGATATGTGATAGCTAATGAAAGGAAATAATATAAAAAATTTCAAATACTAATTTCTTTAATATTTTTATGTTTCGACAACCCTAATTATATAAATAAAAGAATCAACCCTACTCATGAGGGGGATTTTATAAAAATAAAAAGAAAAGGAAAAAAGCACAAGAAAGAAAAAAGAGAACAACTATAAAAATAAATAGACCTTTTCATCTCTTTTCTACCAAACCTTAGCCACTTATCTCTTCATTTTTTTTCCTACTAACATCAAAGCCGCTTGAAGCTCTCTACTCATCAACTATTAATAGCCTAATAGTAAACCACCAAGCACAACCCTCTTATCTCCATCTCCGATTAACAACAATCTTTATCTCTTATATAGACCACCAAAACAACAATAATGCTACCATGACATAGTCCCTCCCTCCCTCCCTCCCTCCCGCCACTCAACACTTTTATGTTATCATCTCTTTTTTCGTTGCAGGCCACACCACCACTCCAATGCAACACTAGTAGCCTATATAATTCATAAACTATTGAATCACCTAATTCTTGCCCACTACACTTTGACTAAACAATAATTACTAGAACCTAGCACAAATCAACATTTACAACCCTTGTCTTTTTTTCTTTTCCACCAAAATCCAACCAAGTCATATATATATTCTTTATAACTCACTATAAATCTTTTATGTATCTACTCCATAAGTTGTACCTAAGAATTCACTAGAGATTACGACTTACTTTCCCACCTTAAAATTCATATATTCTCTACTTTTTTGTATAGGTTTTTGAAGCATGCATGAGACATACCTGTTGTCAACTCATAACATCTCTTACGTTCCATCCTAGCTCCAACGTATGACCACCATGCACCATCCCTATCATTACCACTCTGGTGGCTTTCAACACTGCCCTATCTAGTTTTCAATGATTTTTGGTTGATTCTGAAGGTCATTTTTTAACTCCTAATTTGTTAAATTTATTTCAAATAATTTTTATTTTTTTTTAAATTATGTTGAATATGAGTTTGGTTTGATCAACATATATGAATTTGTTGTGTTGCTTTTGATTTGGCCTTGACATGATTTGTGTATTTTTCATAATGGACCAAAAATGCAAATCCTATTAAGTTTTCTCCTTAGATATCGCATTAGGGTAAATGAATTCATGTATGTAAATATCAATGTTAGTATTGGTTTTCATATCCTTATCTTTCTTTATTGATTTGTATCTTCCTTGTAACTTAACATTGACCTAGGAGTTATAAATTCTAATTTGGTTTTTTCTTGGATGTCATATTAAGAGTATGTGAATTGATATGATGTGCATGAATCTACTTTTAGACTCTTATCTTTTTTATATATCGAGGGAACTTGGGCAGGATTGTTATAATCTTATAAGGTCTATTAAGTGTGAGTAGGGCATTTGAGTTTACTTTGAACATAGTCCAAGAAATGGGCTCAAAACTCAATTTACCATTCACCATATTTTAGGGTCCAACACTCATATTTAAAAAGTGATGATTGGTTATTGCAATCAAATCTAGATCCCAAGTCATTATCTGTAGCATTTAATAAACACATATATACCAATTTAGGTGGATAATTAGTAAATAAGCACCATACGTATATTTTATTATAAAAACCAACACAAAGCAGCTGACTTTAGATAGGATATTTTAGGATGATTTTCAAAAAATAATTTAATCTTAAACAACTCCTTACCTAGAACCTTTAAAAGACTATTTAGGGTTTTTAGGTACCATAAAACTAGGTGAAGACTTCTATTTTTTATTTTTACCTTTAGTTCTCTAAGATATATCCTACGGGAGAATCTACTAAGGACTTTAAGAGCTAAGCTTTGTCTATTTGATTCTATGATAATATAGTCGTTGTGCTTCATGTTCTTAATGTTTTCCCTATTATTTTCCTAAACTATTTAATGTGTTATTATTGGATTTTATATCTTTTGTATGATTATTTTGGTTTGATTGGATTTCATATTTATCAAGACTGGATATGTGTTTATGTGTATGCACACACTTCATAACATTTATATTTGTGCACACATTGATGAAGGTCAAGTTGGGGAACCAATGATGTCCTAATTGGTCATTGATCCAGGCAATAATTATGAAACCACCAAACTCTCATGGATAGCCTATTAAGTCATGATTAGTAAGCTTATAGGGCTTCACCCTGGTTAATGCTCTTTCGTTTTATAAGCCTTGATTTAGCCTATTAAGGAACGTTAATTGAGCAATGAGAGATCTTTTTAGATCAATTTAAAAAGTTAACTTACTCTTACATATAATGGCTAAATCTTTTTTTTGTAGGATGTCTCATTGTATTACCACTGGCCAAGCCTAATCTAATGGGTGACAAAAAGATCTAATTAGCAAAATATTTGTTTGATCTTATTTGAGTGATTCTGCCTAGTTTGATCTTTTTCTTCATCTGTCATGGTTTAGTTAGAAGTAAGGCCTTCGAGAGAAATTAAGTTTTCAAAATTTAATTTTTATATCTCTCTATGTAAAAACTTAAAAATAATTTGCATAAATATAAATATTCATAAAAATAAAAAAATGATCGATTGGATATAAAATAGTCATTTATTATGGGTGGCAAGACTTATTGAGTCTTCTAATGATGATTAATAGTTTTATAACTATTTTGATGCCCCTAAATTCTAAGCAGAATTGTTTATCAACAGCTTAGATATTGTATCATGATTTTTCTATACTTAAAGATTTTGTTTGTTATTATCACTATTATTACTATTATTAATATAATTATTATTGTTATTATTATAAACTAATATTATTGTCAATATTATCACTATTAGTATACTATTATTGTCTCATCATCATAATCATTATTTTTATTATTATTACTATAATCTTCACAATTATTACTATTATTATTAACATCATCACAATCACTACTATTATTATCAATGTTAATATTATAATAAATTATTGTTATTACCATTATTATCACTATTAATACCACTATCACCACCACCACCACTATTATTATTATTATTATTATTATTGGGAGAGAGAAATGAATCAAAAAGGAAAGGCCAGCCAACAATAAACCGATCACCGTAACTGACACGCATCACCTAAGAAGGAAAAGGAGACAACAAAGAGAAGCCACACATGCTGTCCAAAGAACATGATGTCTCCCACGTGCTTACAACTTTTTAAATTAAAATATATTAATTAAATGTTGAATGATCAAACTAACTATTAACAAAATGCTAGAGGCAAAAGACATATTATGCTTTGATTTCATGTGTTATTTTGTTTGGGATCCATGTGTAATTTTATTGTATAAAAAAAGAAAAAAAAGGTAAAAATATATCCCTACTTGATGATGCTAGTTTTTTTATTATTATTGTTTAGGGGGCTTTTTTGTTATTTAACTATTCATTAATACATAGAAAAGCTTACAATATATCTAAACAAAGACTAATTTATCATATGAAAATATAAAATTTCCTCTGATTCAAAGCAAACTTTTTCTAGGAAAACAAAGGGATCAGGGCATCTCCAATGAAAAATATTTTTTAAAAGAGTCAAATTGGTAATTTGAATAGTGTAAATATAGTTTTTGTTTCCTTACATACACTGTAATGGTAAAAAATCATTTAAAAGAGCCAATAGTATTTTAATATAGTTAATACACAGCTATTATAACAACTCGATATGATTCAGTTGACATGAAGGGTTTAAAAACAATCCAAACAATTTTCAACCAGCTCAATATTAAAAAATAAAATTAAAAATAATTCAATTCAAAAAAGAAAAAAACGATCTGGATCAACTTAGATGAACTCGTCAAATCCATGATATAAATCATGAAATCAGAATAATTTTATTAAAAACAAACTGAAAAAAACATAAATTTTAAAAAAAAATAAAAAGAGAAAAAAATATATTTAAAAAGAAAACGCCAATGCAATGAATGTGTTCTGATATCTTTACAAAATGGGTAGAAATAACATTTTTATAAGAGAAATGCTAAAATAACATCTTGTTTAGCTTTCCCTTGGTATGAAAAACGAGGAAAAAAAACAAAAACACCACCTTTTCTATTTTTAACTCACCACTTAGTTACTGGAATGGAGTTGCTTTTAATTTTATAGTATAGTGTTAAATAAAAAATAAACGAGAAAAGAATGGGACTACAGTGAATCTGCCTAACGTTTTAATTGTTTTTTGACAGCGATAAATGATTACGAATGGTACTTGGAGACCAGAACCTCACAATTTTTCAAAGCAAGGGTTGTCTGCCTCGTCGCTGGATGAAAAGTCACGTGACCTTTTAGTGAGATATTTTGTCGGATTACGTGTTGGAGCATGATTGGGTTCTCATCTAGTAGTCTCCCAGCGGAGCCTCTCCTAATCAGCCTAATAAAGGTATCGCCATCGCCATCGTCGTCGTTGTCGTCGTCATCATCAATCATAGTCTCCTTTTCCTCTACTAATAATTACGACACAGAGCAAACGCCACCAAAACCCAGAGAAGAAATAATTAGAAGTGCAGCCATTTTTATTCAGTGTAAGCTTTTTCTTAAGAGAAGAAATGGCTCTCTGTGCTGCTTCGATCTCCCATAATAACACTCCACGCATTCTCTCCTCTTCTTCAAATACATTTTCTCAGCTCAACAACCAGAAGAAGATCTCTGCTTCTCCTCATTTCTCCCTTTTATCGCTTACTCCTCGCTCTTCTCTCTCCAGGTTCCCTTTCTTGTTTTTATTTTAATTCAGATACGTCCATTTTTCCTCATTATTTTACAATGCTGCTCTTCTTCATTCCTGATACGTTATAAAGTTTTTCTTTTTTAAAAAAAAAAGGCGTTCAACAACGTTGTATCCTTTTTCTCTTCTTCTTTAAATGCTCAAATTTTATTTTATTTATTTCTTCATCATTGTATTCTGGGTTTTGAATGTTTTTTTGTTCTTCTCATTTTCTTGAAGATTTCTGTGTTCCTTGTATTTCAGGAGTAGTTTTGCTTCCCAGTGGGGAAGAAGGGAGCCTTACTCTTTGCACGGCCATGTCTCGTGTTCGGTTAAAGGTTCATTACCTCTTCTTTTCTCTACGTTGGGTTTAGACTCTTATTTCCTGTCTTCTTTTTAGCTGATTGGTACGATGGGGTTATTTGGCATTCCGTGTCTTAGCTGTTTTGCTGGATGAATCCAAGGAAAAGCTTCACCTTCCGAAAGGTGATATGTGGTCGGTTCATAAGTTTGGTGGCACGTGTGTGGGAAGCTGGGAGAGAATTAAGAGTGTAGCACAAATTATTGTTCAGGATAGCTCAGAGGGGAAATTGGTGGTTGTATCGGCGATGTCCAAGGTGACAGATATGATGTATGATCTCATAGACAAGGCGCAATCACGGGATGGTTCCTATGTATCTGCTGTTGATGCTGTTTTTGAAAAGCACAAATTAACAGCTATGGATCTTCTTGATGGTGGTGATCTTGCTAGTTTTTTGTCCCGGTTGCATCATGATATTAATAACCTCAAAGCCATGCTTCGTGCAATATACATAGGTATCGGACTGCTCTCTCTTTACATGCATGCATGTATATGATCAGGTGTTGAAATGGATTAAATCTCTTCTTTCTTATGCAACTAGTAAATTGCAATATCTGATTTTGTTTATACTTTTTCAGCAACTCTTTATTTTATTTTTATCTTCAATCCATGTTGATATGAAGTGCTTTTCTGTTTTCCTGTCATATCTGGCTTTCTACTGCAGTATTGCCTCTGACAGCTTTCTCCTTTATCTGTTGCAGCTGGTCATGCAACCGAGTCCTTTTCTGACTTTGTTGTAGGGCATGGGGAGTTGTGGTCTGCACAGATGTTGTCATACGTTGTTAGAAAGGTTCAGTGGTTATTTGCTTATTGCCATGAAGAATACCTGCCAATTGTAATTCTCACAGTTTATCTGATTTATTGTTAGGTTATTGTTTTCTCGTGCAGAACGGGCTAGATTGTGAATGGATGGATACAAGAGAAGTGCTTATAGTAAATCCCTCTGGTTCTAATCAAGTTGATCCTGATTTTGCGGAGTCTGAAAAAAGACTTGAAGAATGGTTCTCTCGACATCCATCAAAGACAATAGTTGCGACTGGTTTCATAGCCAGTACGCAACAAAATATTCCCACAACATTGAAGCGGGATGGAAGTGACTTCTCTGCAGCTATAATGGGTGCCTTGGTGAGGGCTCGCCAAGTCACAATTTGGACAGATGTTGATGGGGTATACAGTGCAGACCCCAGAAAAGGTTTGTTCTTGGTTTATTTACACTTTTTTTTTTCCCTGTACAAGGTTCTACCTCTACTGCTGTACTATCTAGTGGAAACCATTCAGATTGTGGAGAATGGCCTCATATAACTTTTGCGAGGACACCAGTGATGAGATTGGATTGTAATGCTGAAAGATTCCTTTCCCTTTTCATCTGCAGTTAGTGAGGCTGTAATACTAAGGACATTGTCTTACCAAGAGGCCTGGGAAATGGTGAACTTCACCACTCTTCTCGTAACTGTCAATGCTGAACTATCTAACTGCATGTTTCTAAGTTTATATTTGTGTGGATTTGCAGTCCTATTTTGGGGCAAATGTCTTACATCCTCGCACTATTATGCCTGTGATGCGATATGATATCCCCATTTTGATAAGGAATGTTTTTAACCTCTCTGCTCCCGGGACGATGATCTGCCGGCCTGCTGAGAATGAAGATGGCCAGCAATTGAAGTCGCCTGTCAAAGGTTTTGCAACTATTGACAATGTGGCTCTTGTGAATGTTGAGGGGTGAGGCATTTCTTGGTGATTTCGTATTCATTGATTTCATGTTGTATTCATTTTTTTCTCTCATTTTATGTTTACTCTTCCGTTGGCAGAACTGGAATGGCTGGTGTTCCTGGTACAGCTAGTGCCATTTTTGGTGCTGTGAAAGATGTGGGAGCTAATGTCATTGTTGTATCCCAGGTACTCTTTATCCCCTGGTTTCAGATTGGTGTTTTTCTCAGATAACATTTATGCAAAGTGACTGGATTTCATGCAGGCTAGTAGCGAGCATTCTGTATGCTTTGCTGTACCTGAGAAGGAAGTAGCAGCTGTTGCTGAGGCTTTGAAGTCTAGATTTCATGAAGCTTTGAATGCTGGACGTCTTTCCCAGGTTCTGTTTGGATTGAACTAAAATTCAACGTAAACATTACCAAGTCTATGAATCTTTATGATTTCACTGTCGTCTTAGAGTTTTTCCATTAAATTCTTTTTATCTGTTTTTGGTTTATCATATTTTATGGGAATTGTGGAAGTTCACGTGTCATGACATTTTTGGTAAAACTATTAGTGTCTGGAGAACAGCCATACTCGAAAACAGCCAACATTATCTTATTTCAGTTTCAAAACTTGAGCTCTTGGACTTTTGAAATCTGATATGAGTTTTTTGTTTTGAATATGATCTGTTCCTGTCTTATGCACTGATCTAATAATAATTTGCTTCATGCCACTTTAATTTACTGTCACGGCTACATTTTTCTGAGCTTGTTCTCTTATATGTGCACTCTTGGTTTGGAGCTCTATTCCTGTAGTTTGCTTTCTCAATGGCGGAGCATATTATCTTTTTTCACTCTCTAATGTATTGGAATCATATTTTCCCACTTCATTGTTTTCTCAAAATCACTCTTCAGGTTGCAGTCATTCCAAATTGTAGCATTTTAGCAGCTGTTGGCCAGAAAATGGCTAGCACACATGGAGTCAGTGCAACTCTTTTCAATGCTCTGGCTAAGGTAAAATCATTTATATATATATTTATTGAGATGAGTAGTCTGGATGCTCAACGTCTTTATACTTTCAATATTATGTCCTCTTATTTATTTATTTTTGCTATTTTCTTCTGATACAAGTATGAAATGTTTTTGCAATGCAGGCTAATATTAATGTCCGTGCCATAGCTCAAGGTTGCTCTGAATACAATATTACAGTTGTTATCAAGCGTGGAGATTGTATAAGAGCTTTAAGAGCTGTCCACTCGAGGTTTTATCTCTCGAAAACCACGATAGCAATGGGAATCATTGGACCTGGTTTGATTGGTGCCACATTACTAGACCAGCTTAGAGATCAGGTGTGTATTTGGATGCTGATGCATCTTTTATTTTTCTTTCATATGTCAGTAATTATGGAATAGTTAATGTTTGAATGTGAACATTAATGGATCCATTATCTTTTGCGACTATGATAGAGTTAATAGCGGTTGATCTAAAGTATCATGACTTTAAAAATTTGTAATAGAGGTAAAATACAATGGGAATGCTGTTTCTTATCATTCAACTGTCATCTATTTAAATAAGAATGTGGTGCTCGATCAACATTTAGAAGTTTGTTTTGTGTTTTCTTGCTCACTCTAGTACTACTAATGATGAGTAAATGCTATATGAGCGCCCAAAATGCACTTTGCATAGTGTGTCGATGGTGACTTTCACCAAAAGAAGATTTAAGGCTATTGGATGTCTATCTTGTTTTTTCTTGTTCTACTTGGAACGAGGACTGCATTTCATAGACAGGTCTTTTTATTTCTTCCCATAAAAACAAACCTTCCCCAAAGTGTTTGCTTACATAAATCATGTTGCAAAATGTACTTTGCAACTTAGCAAATTAAGCAGTAAATACTATGTAGTGTGTCGATGGTGACTTTCACCAAAAGAAGATTTAATGCTATTGGAGGTCTATCTTATTCTTTCTTGTTCTTCTTAAACGAGGACTGCATTTCATAGACAGGTCTTTTTATTTCTTCCTATAAAAACCAACCTTCCCCAAAGTGTTTGCTTACATAAATCATGTTGCAAAATCGCAACATAGCAAAATAAGCAGTAAACACCATGTTGTGTGTCAATACTTTCACCAAAATAAGATTTAATGCTATTGGAGGTCTATCTTATTCTTTCTTGTTCTACTTAAACGAGAACTGCATTTCATAGACAGTTCTTTTTATTTCTTCCCATAAAAACCAACCTTCCCCAAAGTTTTTGCTTACATAAATCATGTTCAAGTTCTGGTTCAATCTAGGATTTATTATTACTCGAATTCTTATGCCGTTACATTAAAAATAAATGAAAGTTTTATTTCCCAAGTCTGTATGTCATGACCTCTGAACTAGGCACCGAAAGGTTTCAATAAAGCTTGAATAAATGAGCATCAGGTTCCAAGAACTGTTCCTGACCACTGATACTTGCACCCTTGACGTTGGAAGCCATGCTGTGGCTTGCAAAATGGGTAGACAGGAGTTGAGAACATTACCTAATGGAGTAATGCATATATTTTATTCTTTTTAAACTAGGTATTGTTATTATTCTAAATGCTATATCAGTCTGAACATGTTATGAAATTTCTTTTGGCAGGCAGCAGTCCTTAAGGAAGATTTTAACATTGATTTGCGTGTTATGGGAATCACTGGCTCAAGAACAATGCTTTTGAACGATGTGTAAGTCTTAAGAATTACATCAGATTCCTGCCCGTATGATACTGTCTATTACCTTTTCTTTTTGAGTTCCTGTTGAAGGCAACATGACTACCTTTCTTCCTTATACAAAAAATAATGTGTTTAATTCATAGATATAAAGTGATCAGAAGTCCTATGAACAACTATTGGTTAGCATGTGGCACATTTTTATCAAATAGCATAACTAAAATTTCTGCAACAAAATGCTAAACTAATAAACAAACAAACAAAAGATCATTCTCTTCAATTTTCTTTGCATATGATGTATTGTAAGTGAAAGACCATACCTAAACCTGAAGAGCAAGCATCTAGAATTCCGAGGTTTAAGAGGCTTTATGTTGTCAACTAATCTAATGCTGAAGGGAGGGGAGGGAGTTCGATTAGCACTCAACAACTCATTCATTTAGCAACTCTCTTTCAGAAGCACTCGACACATTTAGCATATCGATAGAATTAGGACCTTTTAATTGGCGTCCAAAATGTCTTCTCTTAAAGGGATGAAAAATACCAATTTAGTTGAATCAGGGCAATTCCTATTGGGATTTACATAATGCTTGTTCCTTCATATTCTTTATTTAAAAGAAAAACCATACTTAACTAATATACTCCTAAAAATTGTCCTACATAGACAAGATGTCGTGCTCATTATCCTTAATTGGACATCATAAAAAAATCCACTTCGAATACTCAAGTTCTCATTTTCAATTAAAACACAAAATTGACTATGATATCCCTCTTAAGTTGACAAAAGCTAACACCAACTACATAGATTAGTTGCATTATTTTTCCATTCTTCAGAATTGGTGGCTTAACTTTATAACTAAAATTCCTGAGACAAAAGGACAAGATGATTCCTTCTGGAAGATAATTTGTCCATAGGTATTGCTGTATTGACATGGTTGTTCAATTTGTTGGCATCAGTGCATTGTTACGAGGGTGGGTTTGCGTTCCCACGCTTCTAAACCAAAACATGACATGTTTTCTTCTTTATCCAACGCTATCACACACCTTATTAACAATACCTAAACCTGTCCTAAAATTTAGGATAGGTTGGTACACCCAGTTCATTCGGCTGTTCCCATTTCCCACTCTTGCTAGAAGCAGAACTCAACCCTTGCTAAGAGTATATAACTGAGATTCAAAGTTTACACGCTCCCTTCCTCTGAGATTTTGTGTTTAGAAATATCCAAAAGTTGTTGAATTTGAGAGCTATAGATTCATTAATTTGTTTTCTGTTTGGGGACAACCATAATGCTTTGTTGGTAACAGTCATGTAAAGTTATGTTTGTATATTCATTAAGCTCATTAGTTTCTGGCTGCAGTGGAATTGACTTGTCAAGATGGAGAGAGCTTGTAAAGGATAAAGGTGAAGTGGCTGACCTGGAGAAATTCAGGCAACATGTTCATGGAAATCATTTTCTCCCAAATACTGTTTTGGTAGACTGTACAGCAGACTCTAATGTTGCAAGTTGTTATCATGATTGGTTGCGAAGAGGAATTCATGTGATCACCCCAAACAAAAAGGCAAATTCAGGACCACTTGATCAGGTAACATGAACTATGTTGGGATATTGTTGTTGGAGTGTTGCTTCTTGAACTAGTTCCTCATTATTGCACATCGTGTTTCTATTCCAACTTTGGTAGAGATTACATTTCTCTCTCTGTTCCTTTTTTTTTTTTTCTCTAAACTAAAGTTTTTGAGGTTTGCTACACTTTTTTATTCCTGAAGTTGTAGCTCTACATATGGGTGCCTGATGATGAAACTTCTGCATCAATTAAGTTGGTTGGTTTCTCTACTTACTAACTTAACAGGAAAAGTTTGCTTCTCATCAACTATTTGTTAGTCGCTGAACAGTTTGTCACTACTATGTTTGTCATGCCTTTGTTATCATCTCTCTGCTTATGTCTTTGTCTGCTACATCTGCTCTTCTTGATCTTTTCTTCTATATAAATTCAGTATTTGAAACTGAGAGCTCTTCAAAGGCAATCCTATACACATTACTTTTATGAGGCAACTGTTGGAGCTGGCCTTCCAATTATTAGCACTTTACGAGGTCTCCTTGAAACTGGGGATAAAATACTGCGCATTGAAGGAATTTTCAGGTGAGACATGTTTTTGCTTAATGGACAGAAACATGAGCACTCAAGAGGCTCTGAATATATTATATTATATAATTCCATCAATTTTTCTTTCAAGTATCTGTATCAGTGATGTTAAATAATTTCACTTTACTTCACATCTTTTACAAGCGTTCTCCCCATTTTGTTATCACAGTGGAACTTTGAGTTATATCTTCAACAATTTCAAAGGCACGCGAGCATTTAGTAACGTAGTGGCAGAAGCAAAGCAGGCAGGATATACTGAACCTGATCCAAGGGATGATCTATCTGGAACAGATGTTGCCAGAAAGGTTTTGTATACCTCATTACATGTGTCAAAGTTTTTAGTTCATGCCCTCTTATTGTCAAATAACTACATCTATTGGATGTTGTTCTTTAAATTTCATATCTATGGATGACTTTCTGTCCCATGAGTGATTGAATCAGTCTTGTGAATCTGAGTCATTAGTCAAATATATTCTTGCCACTAAACCTTGATTGAATTCAGTGGATGGAAATCTTTTAAATGCTGATGTTGTCAGCACCAACTTGCAGTCAGTATGAAGACATGACATGATAGTTGACTAACTTCAACTTTATTGATTGTGAATTGTACTTGTCAGTTCCTCACAGTATATTCAGTTCGTTAAGTGCAGTCATAAACCTGCTGCATTTTACAGGTGATTATTCTGGCAAGAGAATCTGGTTTAAAGTTGGAGCTGTCTGATATCCCTGTTCAAAGTCTTGTTCCTGAACCACTGAGAGTAAGATTCATGTTATGTAAATCATAAACTGGGCTTGCGATACCAGTTTTCCTTTGACATTATGTTTTTAATTTTTGCTTCAGGCTAGCGCATCTGCTGAAGAGTTTATGGAGCAGTTACCACAATTTGACGATGAAATGGCTAGGGCAAGACAAGAGGCTGAGGATGCAGGGGATGTGAGTATATCTCAGATGTTTCTGCTTGTTTCTAATTTATTTTTTAACAGAATTCTTTGATTGCCACCTTATCAAACTACAAATTCATAGGAATCCATGTGGATGCTTAAACAAGGAATATAATATGTTGTTTCGTACTTTTATATAAACATCCATGCAAACAGGTTAAATAGTTTTAGCAGATGTTAAAGAAAAAGTATACCATTTCCGTGGGTAAATAATGGATATGAGGCATTGTGATGAGGGGGGCGGGGTTGCTTTCCCCCATTGTAATGCCAAATCGTGATTTGCTGTAAAAATAAAAAATATATTTTGGCTTTTCCATAAATTATGTTAACTTTAGTACTTTGTTGATTATATTATGATTTGCTCCCATTCTAATAGCAAAACCACATTCAACAGAACTTGTTATCAAACACACCTTTTGTAACTTTTTGTGTTTGTAACAACTTTTTTTCAGTTCAAAAGCTAACCTTATTCACATTTTCTAAAAGACATTTAGTTATTGGATCATAGAGGAAAGTCCATATATTCTTTTCACAACCTAAAACTGAGAGAAATAGTTCAGAAGTGATTCAGCTTATGTGATGTAGCGTAAATCAAGTTTATGGAAAAGGGAATTGTAAAGGGAAGTTCATTATGGATTTGGATATCAAATGGGGGAAAAGAACACGTATTTCATAAACTCTTGATTCTTTTGGTCTGGTTCTTTTGGTGGCAAGCATAGCCCTGAAATTGAGATGTTATTCCCCGCCCCTCTGATTTTTGAGGGTCAGTGCCACTGGGCCAAAATCCATCTATAGTGTTAACAGTATCAAGTACTTATGAACTGCGGTGAACTCTGAAATCAAAGATTTTTTTGAATAAGTATGTCATCCTTCCATGATCAATTTGCAAGAAAAATCCCATGGACACTTTGTGTTGGTTTAGGTGGAGCATGTTTTCTTAAATATTTGTCTTCATATAACGTATTTTTTATTGTTTTTTCTGTTTCCGTTCTCTCTTCTTTGTATGAAATCCAAAGGTCTTGAGATATGTTGGGGTGGTGGATGCGGAGAGTCAACAAGGGCTTGTTGAGTTGCGAAGATACAAGAAAGGTCACCCTTTTGCACAGCTTGCTGGTTCTGATAACATCATAGCTTTCACAACTACAAGGTATAAAGAACAGCCTCTGATTGTCCGCGGACCTGGTGCCGGGGCTCAAGTGACCGCCGGTGGAATATTCAGTGACATATTGCTACTGGCCTCTTATCTTGGTGCTCCATCATAATAGCATCGTCTTCTTGGTTACCATTCAATCTTGATACATTTTGCCATTGCTTCTTTCCACAGGCCTTAATAATGCTTTTCTTCAAGGGCAGTGCTGGTCATGCTTGAGATGTCGCTATGCATTGTAATTGTTCTCTTAAAATAAGCTTATCTGCGGAAGCTTCAGGGCTAGTATAGTGTGAGCTTGGTTGTGCCAACATATAAATATATGAATGGCCTTTTCTTATTTTCTTGCTCCAGGTCTTGTAGCTCCTGGAGAATGGGAAGTGTTAAATGTAAGCTTCCAGAAATGTTCACACTTGATATGATTATGAGATTGCCATTACTTTCGTTCTTGATCCTCTGTCTGAGCCCCTTGGCAATGTGTAATTTGTATTTATTCATGCGATTGATCTTTTGATTGGTGTGGCAAATTGTTGTTGTAAGGATTAATTTGTTGTCCTTTAAATTATATTGTTCCTCACTCACTTAGTGCAAATATGATGTTTGCAATAAATTTCTCAAGATTCTCACTATCATTTTGTTTAGAAACACTTTTGTACCATGTCCACAAATCAAGAGAAATTGAATGGAGTATCTTTCTAAAAAAACTAACCTAAGCTCTATATGGGATGAAAAAACAAAACTCAAAAGAAAGAGAATAAGTTGAAAAATAAAGGTGATGAAGAGTTTAAAATCTGAAAAAAAAAAAAAAAATGTATAAATATTTTTTTTCAGCTCTTTTTTAATGGAAGGTTTTTTAACCAAAATTGATAAAGAATTAATTCCAAAATTTTTTTTCATTATGAGCTTTGATTAGCCTACACAAAACTAGAACTAAACCTGATAATTTTAGCTTTAAATATGATATTTTTTAGCTAAAAAACTTATTTAAAAACTATTCGCGTTACTAAAAAAATTCAGACTGTGTTCATAGACTAGACATACGAATTATGATGCCAGCCTGGAAGGATAAAACTTAGAACCCTCAATCAAGAATTGAAATACTCACCACAAAGCAATCTTTGATAAGTTTTGGAAGTTGAGTGAGGAACTAAAGAAGAAACATACTCATGTTGTTCAATTATTAATAATGATAAAAGTTCTATGTTCAATGTTATTTTAACTACTTATATAATATAACTTAAAAATTAACCCTAATTAACTAATGGGTCTAAATTAAATCCACGTAACTAACTAACTTGAATATAAAATTGAATAAGAATAAAATAATTATTATTAGATATTAGGCTTAAATTAAACCTGCATAACTAACTAACTAATTTTCTCTTTTCAAAAGAATTCAACCTTAAATCATCACCTATATAATAAAAAAAATGATTAAAAACATTAAATGTGACACTAACATTATATTCACTTAGAAGTTTTAACTTATATGCATTGTCATTAATTTGTTCAATGACTTGGAATGTACCATACCCTCGAGAATGCAACTTAAATTTTCTATGGTCTAGAAATTTTTTCTTTTTTATATGCATCCAAACCCAATTATCGAGTTCAAAGATAACATGTCTATAACCCGTGTTGGTTCTAGATGCATATTGTTCATTTTTTTTTATTTGTTTTCAAACACTTATAGAGTTTCTTTGCCATTTCAACTTTCTTATTTTTATCAAGATTAACTATTTCATTAACAGGTAAAGACAACAAGTTCAAAGGAGTTAGTAGATTAAAACCATAAATAATTTTAGATAATAAGTGATTAATAGTAGAATGCAAACTTCTATTATATATAAACTCAATAAACAACAAACAGTCCTAACTTTTCAAGCTCTTTTGAATGATAATATGCGATAAATTAGTTAAATACATATTCATTACTTTCATTTCACCATCCACTTATGGATGACAAGCAGTTGAAAATAATAATTTAGGTTTAGAATATTTTTAGTACCGATCTAACTTTAAATCTTTTAACAGTCCCATTTGCATTTCATTTGATTTTGTACACACGCTTATTTCTAACAATGATATTGTTAGGTTTGGGTACTAGTGTCCGAGTGACATGTTGTACACTCCTCATGTTTGTTTTCTAGAGTAAAACAAGTGGGTTCCAATTGAGTAGAAGATGACAATACTTTCTCTGTTATACAAAAAGAGATTTAAAGATGAAATAATAAGCTAAGAAGAAAAAGTGAAAGAAAGAGAAGAAAAAAAAACAAAGAAGAGAACATTAGGGTTAGAAAAGTCTGCAGTTTTGCAAATATTATTCAATTCATCACCAATGTCTAACATTTAGAAAAATATGATATAAATATTAAAACCCTAACTAGAACAAACAAATGAGCTTATAGTCTAATAAATAAAATATCTAATAATAACTAAATAAGATATAAATACTAAAACTCTAACTAGAACAAATAATTGAGCTTATAGCCTGATAAATTGAATATCTAATAATAACTAAATCAAACCCCACAAATAAGTTTAATTAAAAACCTTAACTAAAAGTTCAAATAAATCAAACCAAAAACATAAGCTAAAACTCAATCTCTCCACGGTCTGGGCTATCCTTCATTGCCTATGATCATACAAGTGTGTAAACAATGTCTCGAGTCTGGTATCCCTACCAATTCTCTCGGGATTGAAGAAACTCGACCTTGTTGAGTGTAGTTCAAGATGGATCTAATATTGCTCCCAACGATCATGATCAGGCTATTGTAATGTCTCTTGATAATCCAAGTATAGTCTGAATCTGATCATTCAACTCATATAATAAGATTCACTAAAGTTCACCATTGTGGTAAAAACATTTGCATTCAAAATATCATTAATATGTTTATTTTATGCTAAAGATAAGGATAATGGGGCAGGGGTTTTAAAATGATCATCAAAGATATGTTATTGTGTTTTATATAAATGAGGTTATTTATGTTAAAAGTAGAGCTAATATCAAAGTTTAGTTGTAGTTTAATGATATAATTATTTGATTCAATCATTTGATACACTTTGAATGGTCTAGTACTACACATTTACAATTTATAAATGGTTTTCAAAGGATATCGTTTAGGTCTAATCTATATCATAAAATAATATTCAACATTAAGTATATCATGATACTAGCTCGCAATTTGTATTGTTCATTACTTGCTTGAATATATTTTATAATCTTGACATGCAAATTATAAACTCTACATGAAAAAGACTAAACTGAATCAAATATTTTAGAGTGAGGAGACCAAAAGGAAAGATTTACTTGCATCTTAGGTTTGTGACCATGAACCTTATATGACTAGGAGTATATATGGAATGGAACACACACCTTTTAAATCCTGAATGGATATAGATTGAACATAACCTAGTGAATCTAGGACTTCTTTAGCCTCTTTATCATGAATAAAGGGTAAGGATTTAGAAAGCTCAACAAACAACTCAAGACTTATGACATATTGGATATCAAGCATATGAGACAAAATATTAAGGAGCTTAGAAGGTTGTTCAAAATCTATGACATGTTGGTGTCAAGCATAAGGGTAAAGAATTAGGAAACTTGGAAGGCTTCTTAAAATTTATGACAAATTGGATGTTAAATATAGAGTAGGGAACTCAAAATGAAAACTATCTTGAAACTCTCTAGACATTGCACTTACCTCTTTAGGCAACTCTACTAGAGAGTCTCTCAAACAAATTACAACTAAAGAAGGCATAACTGACTCTTCATGAACCTATTTTTCAAAAAAAATTTGACCTATTATGTTAGCCATATTTACCTCCTTAGGTAGTTTCACTAGAAAGTTTCTTGAAATTTCTTTTACAACTAAACCAGACACAATAAGTTATTTCTTAACCTCATTCTCAAATGGATTCACGATAGTAAGTCTTTGTTCGTTCATATTCTTTTTTTCTTATTCTTATTGCTAGGTCTTGGTGGTAATTCAATGAGTTTGATCTTTATACCTTTAAAATCAAAAGAACATGAATTTGATCTACTGGAAATGGTGACATCTAAATCATATATCCATAGCCTACCTAAAATGACATGCCCTAAATTCATTGGAATCATATTACACCAAATCTCATCGTGAAAGTCTATGAATGTGATAGGGAACAAACATCTATCATTAACTACTATGGAGTTATTATTAACACATGACACATTATATGACTTAGGATTGAGAATAAATTTTAGGCCGAAGCAAGCTACAATATTTGAAGATATTTTATTGATATAACTTTTATTATTAATGATAATCTTGCAACCCTTATCCCCACATTTGATATAGGTGTGAAAGATAGCAATCATTCTCTAATCTTTAGTTTCTTTGGGTTGTGTCAAGGCATATCTAACAACAAATAACCTAGTTCTCTCAAACTCTACGATGTTTTGTTCATGATTGATTTTAAAGATATTACTTAAAGTAGAATCCATGGTAGTTGTAAACTTAAAGTTCAATACTAGACGGCAATTCACAAATGCATGTAACACTAACTTATAAATGGAATTGAGATCACATATGATTCCTGCAAGTGAAATCATAATACAAAAATAAAATTATTTTTTTTAATATAGAGATTAATCAAGAACAGAACACACCAATAAAATTTTAAGCATGTATTGTTAAACCCTTAAGTGTAAATAATTAACCAAATAAAAGGTCACAACTTCCATAGGTTTCGACAAGGTCGGCAATTAATAAAAAAGACTAATGGCAAAACTTGAATGACAATATATAAAGTGAGTAAAGATATAAAGGAGTAATGTATGGATTTTGTTTTAGACACAAAAGGTATTATCAGTGATAATTTGAATAACAAGTGTAATACTAGAATAGTAAAATTCAATGTATCAAAAGGTAAAGTGATTTACTAACCAGATTGTGATTGGAATATGCTGGAACTTACTGTTGTTAATGTGGAAAAGATTCTTTATGTGGCACTGTTAGCTGACATGGCACTTATGAGTCGCTAGCTGGCATGACACTAATGTGTCATTGTTTGTCGACATGGCTTACATTGTGATATGGCATTGTCGTGGCAGGGTAACATGGTGCTAACATTGTTGTATGCATTGATGTGGTCGTTTGTAATGATGTGGTGCTACATGGTTTGTATGTGATGATGATGGTGCTAATGTGGTTGAGTTTGATGACATGGCAATTGGTGATAACATGGCAGTAGGTGTTGGCATGACAATTGAGCTGATATTGTGAATTTCATATATGAGCTATAAATAAAAAAATTATTTTTTTTAATACTAGATTAACAGTCGATTATGAGTCAACAAAAGCCCTAATAGATCGATTAATTATAAGAACAATTAAAAGTCCATGTTCTAATATCAAAGTTGATATAAAACAAAAAAAAATAATTAAATATGAAGTAATAAGTTAAGAAGAAAAAACCAAAAAAAAAAAGAAGAAGAAAAAGGCAAAGGCAAAGAAAAGAAGAATGAGGTTATAAAAGTTTGGAACTTTTTAACTTTTCAATAACTTTTGCATATGAGGCACACTAATTGAAATAGTGAAAATATTTCATGCTTTAATTTATAATTAGTTATTTGACCTGTGTTTTACTACGAGTCAGATAATATTTTTTGATAAAAAAAATATGTAAACTTTTCAAATATTTTTTTAATTTTATTTATAAATCAAAATATACATGTATTTAATTAAATACATGGAGAACTATTTATGCCAATAAATACAAAAAAAACAATATGTTAATGCATTTATTCAACTCCTCTCACTGCAGGTTGAATAATTTTTTTTCTAATGCAAAAAATTAATGTGTATATATTATTAATGTATTTTTTGACATCAAGTAAAAATTATAACCTTGAATCAAAAAGTCGATATTTACATATAATAAAATATAATAAAAATCATATACGTTAATAAAAATATGTAAAATCTTAAGATAATTTTTAACATAGCAAAAGAATGAAATAATGTTGAAACTGCTACAATAAAACATCATTTTCTTAGTTTTTGTATAATTTCTTTTTAAATAAACAATAGTGATAAATAGACTAAGTGTAAAATAATAAAAATACCAAATATATAGAAAAAAATATAAAAAAAATTGTTTTTTTATAAAAAATGAAAATTACAATTTTGCAACATTATAGTAAAAAAAATTGCAAAATTTACAAATACATTATTTCTCCAGGAAAACACCATTTCTTTTTAGTATATATATAATAATTATAATGCAACGAAATTATAATTGCAATATAATTTTATGTGCGAGTAAATAAGGAATGAATAGTAAGGCCATTTTCTGTAAAGCATCAAATTAATGTTAAATAATAATTAATATAATTTCTCACAAAATTAAAAACTACTGTCCACAAAATAATAGAAAACGTGGCACAACATAATGCCACATAGCACCAGTCAGTGCACGACTCCCAATGAATAAAGATTGAAAAGGTAGCCATAAACTGAAAATTTCTTATCAACGCGATAGGATAGCCCCACCCTAACGATCAAATCAAAGATTCGTGCGTGTAATTTATTTATTTTAAATAATACCTTTTTATTTTTAAATTGTTTTATAAAAAATAAATTTAAAATTTTTTTTTAAATATATTATCATAAAAATATACTTTAAAAATAATCTTCCGACTGTATCCAACACTCTTTGCAACCAAAGCTACAAGTTAAAAAATAACATAATTTTTATACTTTATTATTTTTAAATTATTTTTATTTAAAAATATATTAAAATAATATTTTTTTCTTTTTTAAAAATTAGTTTTAACATTAACATATTAAAATAATAAAAAATAATTAATTTAAAATAAAAATAGAAATAAAAAAATTTTAAATTTTTTTTAAAAGGTAAAAATAAACAGGAAAGGTAGAAACATCTCAAAACGGTACAACATTTTTTCTTTTACTTTACATGGCCAACTCCTTACAACCCAAACGGCAACAACAACGAGAACCAGTTTCTTGTCTTATCCCACACCACACTCCCTGCTTAAAATGCGCACCCTCCTCAACTCAAGGCCTCTAACACCTCCACCACCATTTCTCACGTCAAATTTCCATTCTTCTCCTCCGCCTTGCACTCTCTTTCACTACAGCTTTAGACCTAACAAACGAATTCATTTCTTAACTCCTTGTTCTTCTTTAAAGCAAAGAAAGAAACAACCACAGACTCTTAGAAAGACTAATGCCCCGCAAAGTCTAAGGTGGTTCTTGAATCCAAAAGGTGATGATAGTGATGATAAGATTAAAGGTGATGGTGGTGAAGCTGAAGAGGGATTGGAGGGAGACACTGCATTCAAAGGTACCCTTTTGGCTGGAGTCTTGTTGGTTGGTGTTGTTGGTGGGTTTGGTGCTGTCGGGTATATCTATAAGGATCAGATTAATGCTTTCTTGAACCAGTTTTCTGGGTTTATTGAAGGTAATTCTTCTTTTGTGAACTTGGGTTTCATACTTTGCTTAAATTAGCTATGAAATTTGCTATCTAGTGATAGAAATTCTGTATCTTTGGGTGTTATTTTTGAGAACTCAATGACCCGTTTTTTCAGAAGAAATTTGGTTTCTTGAAGCATGAACTTTTAATGGACAGACACATCTGAGATTCTCAGTGAATCTACTTGCAATTGTGATGAGTTTTAGTTAGAATCCAATACTCTGCTGAATGATGTTTTGGAAGCTTGGTGTAGGTGATTTATTGGAGCTTTAAATGGTAGTAATGAGATGGAATTGCTGAGAGTTTGTGTAGATGGGAATTTGTTTTCTTCTATTTTTTGGGATTCAATTACAGCCTAGTTGATCAACAGTTTCTGCGTTGAAGTTTTCCATCGTGTTTTCATTATCAAGTTATTATCTTTGCGTGAAAATAACTTCTTCCGAGATGTGAATTTGTTGGAGCTTGTAATTTCAATTAATCACCTTTGTTTTGATGTCCAAAATGTCTTTTGGTAAGCCCCCAGCTGGCAGATTACATTTTTTGTTTTTTGTAAATATCTTTTATGGTAAAGTTGCGCGAGGGTATGAAACAAAGGTGACTGGAGGATTAGGCTTTAAATTTATGAAGTAATTAACTTTGTAAAGGAGACTTGATGGTTTAGAATTTCAAAGTCTTGTCATATCCATGATAATTAAAAAATAAATAAATAAAAAGCCCGAGAGAGAGAGATTTTAAATGAAATCGATGATGTACATTGAAATGCGAGTGAAGAGGATTTTCTAATTACTTAGAAGAGTTCAATTGAAAAAAGGCTTTGAAATGGTATAGTGTTTTTGAGTGGAGTTAGAGAACTGTTCCAGGATAAGGTTATTGTTTGGCATCTTCATATTGTAGTTGACCAAGGACTTTTAAAAACATTTAGCAGAATTGAACGTGATTTGAAGCCTTTCTGAGCTGTTTGTTTTTACTCTTCTTCTTATAGACTTAAAACACTGGGTTAAAGTGGCTCCTGGGTGGAGACTATAATACTCAGTTCCCCCTTTTGGGGAGGAAGAGTTGAGGGCTGGTTCAAAAAATGACAGAGGATGAGGGTAATGGTCCTGCTTTACCTAAGCTTTTGCAAATGGTGTTCTAGAGAGGAGCATGAATTTACTTTCACCACCTTGGATCCTAAAAAGAATTCTTTTTTGAATGTGAAGATGCTTTCTTCTTGGTGCAAATCTCGGTCCTATAATTTTATGGAATCCTGTAGTGGAAAGAGTCTCCTAGCATCTTGATGTATGGAAAAGTGCTTTCTTTTCTGTATTTATTTTAATTAGCTGCCTTTATCCAGGTTTGCTTAGTCGGTATTTATCTTTAGTACTTTTGTTTTATTACTTGTGTTTGATAAATGTCCTGTGGGGCTACAATAAGGATTTGAAAGGGTAATGTGGGATTTCTAATGTGTAGAATGGAAGATGGGTGTGGGACTATAGAGTAAATTGAGAAATTAGTTGTAAGCCTAAGACAAAGGGGCCAAGTCCTTGGTAAATTGGTTGCTATCAATGTCCTATTGATATAAAAATGGCTAGTGGTTTACTTTAGAACCTTGTTTTATTTGGTTTGCGGTGATTTGAAGCAAGCATGGTTAGAATAAAATAATTGGGATGCTAAGGTTGGTTACATCTACGAACTTTATGAACTCTTACTTTAGAACCTTGTTTTATTTGGTTTGTGGTGATTTGAAGCAAGCATGGTTAGAATAAAATAAAAGTGAAGGGTCACTTGGAAAACCATGCTACTGTATTTAATGCAAAGTATTTGGATGGAGCAATTTTGAGATTTTTTCAGAAATTCGCAAACATGGCCTTTGCTTTAAGCAGTTTCCCATCTAGTCCAAATGAAAGGGTTTAGTTCTGCCTGTCCCTTATTGTTTATATTTTGAGGGAGATAGAGAATATAGTAGAATGTAGGCTTTTAGTTAATTTCTATTTTTACTAATGTACTTTTTGGAGTCTCATTTGGTTCTTTTGTGGACAGGTTATGGACCAGCTGGATATGCTTTATTTGTAGCGGTTTATGCAGGATTGGAAGTATGCATTCTATCCTTTTTCTTGACCATAGTACTAAATGTCTTATCACTAATATATTCACTTAAAAGATTTATACAGATTTTTTTTTACATGGCATTTGAAGAGATCTTGCTTTTTTTACCCTTCCATATAGGATACTGTCTACTTTGGTGGGATTTTAACTGAATAATTGGCTTTTTGAATAAGATTGGACACAATTTAGGTGTATGCAAGACAGTTTGTTTGTTTTTAATTTTTTTTTTTGCTTCTGTTATCTATCTGGAAGGGGGGGAAAGGACTTCTTTGTGTGCAACATCACAAGCTAAAATGCTTGTTATGGTGCAAGTATGCACACACACACGCACGCACACAAACACACACGCACACGCACACGCACACGCACATGTATATTAATGAAAAAACAGAAGATATAAGTAGCCCTATATATCTTTGTGAGCACTTGATTTTTCATTTTAGGGTTCTATGTTTTCTGAATCCAACATCCCCATGATTGTTTTGTCCAATAATAGTTGTTATTTGCTGAAACTGATTTGAAGTTACCCATCCTCTGCTAGATCCTTGCAATTCCAGCAATTCCATTAACCATGTCAGCAGGTCTTCTTTTTGGCTCTCTTATTGGCACCATTATTGTCTCCATAAGTGGAACGGTAAGCTTGCCTGTTTTTATGATAAATATAGGAGAAAAAATGACTGAATTCTGAAAGCTACATCTGATAATCATTTATGTTTTCAGGTTGCTGCAAGCATCGCATTTCTGATAGCTAGATATTTTGCTCGTGAGCGAATTCTTAAACTAGTTCAAGGAAATAAAAAATTTCTTGCAATTGACAAAGCAATTGGGGAAAATGGGTTCAAAGTTGTCACCCTTCTTCGTTTGAGCCCTTTGCTTCCATTTTCTCTCGGGAATTATTTGTACGGATTGACATCTGTTAAGTTCATCCCCTATGTCTTGGGAAGGTCTGCATGTTGTCCATCTTGAAGTTAATTTTCTACATTTTAGTGTTGTGTTGTTATCTGATGTCCATTTAGTTGTTTCAACTAGCCTGAAGGTTGATTGCCATGTATTTGTATTTTGTTGCCTGCTTTCTTTTAAGATGATTCAGTTTTTAACAGTGAACCCCTGCATGGTCGGTTTGTCTTGCTTAAAATTTGTGGTCTAATTGTGTTTTCTATTGACAAGTACATGGAAGTCTGGAATGGCATCATACTATGTCTGGGTTGTTATTCTTTGCCCTGATTGAGCTTGATTGCTGTTCTGAATGATGTTCTATTGCCAAAGCATACATTTTTTTTTTGATATAATGTTACATTTCAAGGTTAATTTTAGTGTAGTGATTTTTTTTAATCAATTGAAACATCTAATAGAATGAGAATATTTTGAAGTTCTAGATATCTTCCGCAAAATTGCCAAAGGTGTCTAAAAGGTTTCCTCGTAGGCTACTATGTAAATGTGATAATTAACTTCCATATTTCTGTGGCTCGAGATTTCAAGATTATTTATAATGCATGAGAGTTTTGAAAGTTGTTCTTGGCTCTGCTGTGTATTATAACATTCATAAAACACATGTAACAACTGGCAAAACTTTGTTAGAATATATCCTATTATAAGCTTTTCCATCATCAGCATGATGTGCCTGAGGATGGCTAGGGTTTTTGGTTCTTGTTTTCTAGAAAATTTTGATATATTAGGGTTTTGTCTCTGATTCCAAGTTTTAAAATACACATAAGAGATGCCAATAAGGGTTTTAGAAGTGAAAAGTATTACTGTCTTTTCACTCTACCCCCATATCAATGTGCTAATAAACTTAGCTGCTTAATTAATATGTAATGGCTATCAACAGTTTCTAATTCAGATTCTATTGGCATGCAGTTGGTTGGGGATGCTTCCAGGAACATGGGCTTATGTGAGTGCTGGTGCATTTGGCCGTGCAATTATTGTGAGTTTCTCCTTACTTTTCTGCTATATTGTGAATTCCACACATATTTGGGCAACATTTCTGAGGTTTAATTATTTTGTTTCAAATCAGCACTTATTTTCTTTGACACTGAAAGTGAAAAAAAGAGAGTAAGAACTGGATTAGGCTTATTATTATCTTATAGTTTGAGCATAGAGAAAATGGGCATGTGCTCGTAACAGCCAGTGCCACCATTGATCATGGCATTAACAAATGAGTGCCTTGGTAAAATGGCATTGTCTCAAGTTAAAGGATGTAGAAATCATAAGTTCTGAGTGTCTTTGAGGTCCAGTAATTTATAAGATTATATTGTATGGTTAAAACTTGGCACATTTTTCAATGCATTTATAGTTACATGTAGTGGATCCATATCTCTCTAGAGATTTATGATAGTTTTAGTCATTTGCAAGAGACAAGGTTAGTTATCCTGAATTGAAGAATGACACAGCTGGTAGGGGCCTTCTTGCCCGTAAAGGACTAACAGGAACAAATAACTGATGAGGACATGATCAACTAGAAAATTGGTTAGAAATGAGAGATTGGAGTCTCAAGTCTAAACTAGAACTTAGGAGAACATGATTATTCGAGAGTTTCAATTGATAAGCCATCATTTTTCCTGATCAAGAAACTAGTTGTATATGTTCTCTTTACTAGGACTACTACAATGATACAAGTACCAGAAAGACCTGATTTCAATCTTCTAATTGGATGCAATTGAGCCCCTCTACTGGTGACAAAAGTTATTGTTGAGGAAGTAAGGAATAAATTCCTATCAGATGCTAACTGCTTATGCTCCTATATAATAATCTGTATATGTGATATCGACACAGTGACAAGGAACTTATTGATTAATTGGCTTGAAAGGATGGTTTAAGACATCATTATGATCTTAGCTGAAAAGAAGTGGATATTTTGCAAAATCCTCCATTTAAATATTAATCAGTCACCTTTCTAATGCTTAAATTCAATACCACCTTTATATATGTGAAAATTTTCCAGCTTTGGTCATTGGCTTCAACTCAAAGAGTCAAGGGGACATGTAGTCAGCTTCCCTGTAAACAAACACCACCCTTCTTTCCCGACTCTTTGTTCTCAATGCCATTTGTCTGATGTTTCAGCAAGAGGAATCTGAGCTCGGATTAGGTGGAGGTAACGGTGGGCTTTGGACTCTTGGACTGGGATTATTGGTCACGGCAATCGCTGCAACTTATGTAACACGGCTTGCTAAGGTAAACCATCATTAATTAAAGCACTTTCAATGTGATGAAATTATAATTCTACATCTAAAATCTCTTTTAAGTAGATTCCACACCACTTATGATTATGATTAGTGAAGGAACTGTCAGTGAACTTAAAAGATTGTAAGGGAGAAAGAATGGAGTAAAAAGAATGACAAGTTATTACAATGAACTATATCCATACAAAAATCAGTTGGGTTTGAACAGCGGGTGGGTAAATTGCTGCAACTGGGGTTTGAATGGATTGCATAACTAATCGAATCCTCAAAATTGTTATTCCATCCACACACTATTTGTTTCTTCTTCTCCATTCATGCTATGGTTGGTACAGCATGAGGAGTTGGTTTGGAACATGTGAATGTATAACATGTTTGATAAACTATTCTCTGCAAAAATATATGCAACACTTGTACAATGTATGTGATATTGTTTAAGTCCTTGGAACATAAAATTTAATAATTAATTTTTGGAGTTTTATAAAGGAACAAGATAAAATACCGTGCAAAGTAGGCGCGATACTCCTACTCTGCAAAGAAGAAATTATCGCTATAAAGATCACTCCTTAATAAAACTTAGCCACAAGTGTGACTGTTACCATAAATGTTCTTCTAAATCTCACTCATATTCTCTGTTAAAGAAGACCAATCTTCTTATGAATCTCACTCGTATATTCTGTTAAAAAAGACCAAACACCAGACGAGACTAATAATTGTATGAGCTACATGGGATGAATATCACCACCACCAAGTGAAGAAATCTCTGCCATGTCATCGAGTGTTACATCCTCAAATTTCTAAAGACTGTCTCGGAGAAGGCTATATACTGTATTGGTTTATGATGTGATTTTTCTTGTGTTTGATTTTTGTACTCGTATGTTTATGATGCAGGATGCTGTAAAAGATATTGAGTAGTAGAAGTTAGAACACACAATGGTAGTAGAAAACAAACAGATGAGGGGCTTTCTTTGTGACCTTATAACACTGTAAGTAATTGAAACTGTAAGAAGATTGGTGCATCACCATCTTGTAAATCCAAGTATATAATTTAAGCCAAGACAAGCCAATCCAATCCAATCTACAAAACAATTCTATTTTTTTTCCCGTTTCTTTGTTTCGTAGATAGATAAGAATGGTGCTTCATCATTTTCTTTAACCATTTCCAATTCTTCATGTGGTTGGATGAATTCAATTTTCTTTTCCACCCAGATTCTACCCCTGCATTGTATTTTATGTGGGTTTTAATGATTATGCTTAGAGCAGTATAGGCGAAATCGATTTGAATGGGCGAGCTCTAAGCCCCTCTGAAGTTGGCTGACCTTCTTAACCACGCCGTGCGAAGAATTAAATCATTTCCATGATTTTCTAATTTAACAAATCTAGATTTTAACAGATTCCCATTTACTTTGGTATCGAGTGGACAATAGTTTACAAGGGAAATAATTTTGAAAGGTTAAAATTAATTTGTAAGTTCATTATTTAGCATTTCTTATTTCTTTCTTGAGAAATTCATATTTTATTATAAAGTAATTCCTTTAATCAAAAAAGCCTTCTTAATATTGTGTAATAATATCAAATAATTTTTATTTTTTAAAATAATTTTAATGTATTGATATAAAAAAAATATTTTAATATATTTTTAAATGTAAAGAACTATTAAAAAACATCCTATATCATAAAATAGAGGGTGCATAAAGTAAAAGAACATGTCCATTAGTTTAATTCTTCTCCTCTCACAAAGTATAAAAATATTGTACATAAGTCTACTTCTATTCTCAATTGATTTCTTATTTATACAAGTAGTGAAGCCCTTCAGGTTTTTATTCAAATTTTTTTACTTTTAATTTTTTTTTTTTTCCTTTCAAATTTACCTTTCAACATTTTTATTGAATTTGAATTGGTTATTTTTTATTTTCTTTATATAAAGTTGATTGCAATCTCAAATAAAAATCTTAATATTTGATTGATATTAAATATTTGTAAATATTTATTTTTATTATTATATCATTAAATAAAAAATAATTTTAAAAAATAAAATTTTTAAACCGATAGTCCTTAATTCAAATCGTAGGTTTTACGAGTTATGCCACAAAACTTTGGTCAATCTAATGTATTATTATCTCAATATTAAAAAAAATTATCTTGAAGGGTTTTTTTTTTTTTTTAATAAAACCACACTATTACCACTATTTTAGGTTATCTTTGGACATGCCAAGTTAATTGAGTCATATAGAGTTAATTTCCATGTTGGTTAAGGCTAGTCAAGAAGTCAGGTCAAGAGGTTTCAAAATTGATTCATTGGTCTGGTTTAGTAACAATGTCAAATAGTTTCTTTTTATTTTAAATTTTATCTTTCATTTTTTTTTCTTTTGATTGAATTGTATTTTGCTTTTTTTTTTTATATCGATTTCACCATTCAACATTTAGTTAAATTTAAATTAATCTTCATAATTTGTTTTAGTTTATTTTTTATGAAGTTATCACAGTTTTAAACAAACGTCATAATATTTGGTTGATGCTTAATTCTACAAGCATCTATTTTTATTATCATATCAATAAATAAAAACTAGTTTAAAAAACATTGTTAAACCCAATGGAGTTTAGGATCCGGGTTGTAAGTTTTGTAGGTTAAGTCATAAAGTCTAGATCGATCTAATATGTATTTATTTTAATATTAAAAAATATATATCATCTTGAATATATATATATATATATATATATATATATATAAGTGTCAAACCATGACTTTTACTGATTGTCTGGGTTATTTTTAAACAATTTAAATCAACTAAGTAAATTTAGAATAACTCTCACAAAATTAATTTTAAACTATGATAAAGAGTCAAGTCGAAAGAATTTAAGATTGATTTATTGAGTCGAGTTTAATAATAATATACAATATTCTTCAAGAACTATACTAAATAAAATAAAACCATTAATTATGACTCTTGTATTATTAAAATATACATTAAATCAAGATTTTTTTTAATATTTCTATGATATGTATCTTTGTATATCCCAAAACTTTATACCACAGTAGATACTACACGTAACTAGCTAGACAATTGCCGATTATCCAAGAAGAGGAATTCTCTATTCCTTTCCTCGTAAATAACTATATACTTGAACAATGATTTTAAAAAAAAATTCAATTGCATCGTTTTAAAAACTTGGTTTATTAAAGATTAAACTCCATAATTATTTTAGATTTTATTTATATCAAGTTATCTTATATCGCGGGTATATTTGCTAAATTAACCTAGTTAGTTCAAGTTTTTTTTTCAATTGAATCTTTTTTTTATTCATGTTTCATCCTTCAATGTTTGGTTGATTGAAAATTAAACTTTTTAGTTTATTTAGGCATACTTTTTATGAGTTTATTCATATCTCATGATCCAGATTGTGAATTTGATAAGTTAATCTAATTGACTTAGGTCATTATTTTGGGTTTTTTTTAATTTGTTTTTCAGTTTTATCATTCAACATTAAGTTGATTAAGAATTAGACTTCATAATTTGTTTCGGCTTACTTTCTATCAGGTTATCATGATCTAATGACTCAAATCACAAATTTGGTTAAGTTAACTCGGGTCATTTTTCCTCTTTTTTAATTGATTTTTTTTTAATTTTATCATTTAATATTGGTTGATTGAGAATTGAGATTTGTGATTTGGTTCAATTTAATTTCTATAGAGCTATCAAGGTTTCATGACTTAGGTCGTAAATTTGATAAGTTAACCCGAATTGACCCGGATCAATTCAATATGTTGTAGTCTTAATATTTTTTTATAAAAAATAGTCTTAATTTTTTTTAGTTAAACTATGTTTTTTTATCGATTATCTAGATTATTTTTTGATCTGCAAAATTAATCGTATCATATCAAATCAACTCTCACATTATTTTAAAAAACTTTTCTACTAAGAATAATAAAAACGAAGGCTTCGGCATAAAAACCCTACCAAAAACTCTATTCCTACAACTGAAACTCCCATAGTCCGTTGCTCTCTCTCCTCCACCAAACTAAACAATCACCCAACCACCAATTTCGTCCACTCCTCCTGTATTTGCCACCACTTGAACCACCATAATCTAACCTCTAACTAGATCCCACACGTGGGAGTAGCCAACCAGATGTTTAGTGTACTCTCAAGTAAGGCTATTATACTATCCTTCCATGTAATTCATGCTCTAATTATAGATTTTTACATAACTTCTAATTTTTACAATCGGACTCCTCTTGTAATTTGGTCTGATATTAATTGGTAAAAAATTTAAAAGTTTTTTTTCCTTCCAATTTTTGTTAATTTCGAGTTCGTGTGATAACTAATCATGATTTGAAAAATAAATTGAATAATTTTTTTATCATAAAACCTTTTTATGAGTAGATCTAGAGTTTAATTATATAATATATCATAAAATTTAACATGGATTAATTTTGTAACAAGGGTTTCATTTTTAATTATATTTTGTTTGAAGAATTCTCAAGTTAATTTGGTTAAGATAGAATTAATTAAATATAGTTACTTAATTTATAAATGGATCAACTCACTAAATTAAGCACATATGTGAAAAGATTAATTTTTAGGATAGGTTCATACTTAAGCACATGATAAAATAAAATAAAAAACACTAATTGTGTGATATTTCACATCGAAAATGAGTGTCTAAAGTCAAGGCTTTATGAGTATAAGTAGTGCTAGTCACTGACCTGTTGTACGTGTTTTGGGGCGTCAGACTCAGAAATGAGCTCATGCCACTAAGAATAAAATTGTGAGGGCAGTAAAACCCAAATCAGACAATATACAACAAATTAGATCGGGCTATTACATTTGGTATCAGAGTCGAGGATGGCTCATCTTAAGGTGGGGGAATTGTAATATCCTAAATCGGAAGCGAGCATCCAGAGCCAGGGCTTTATGAGTAGTGCTGGTTGCTGACCTTTTATACGCGATTTAAGGCGTCAGGCTTAGAAGTGGGCTCGCGTCACCAGAAACAAAACTATAAGGGCGGTAAGACCCAAAGCAGACAATATACAGCAGGTTGAGCGGGGCTATTACAAATTATTATTTTTTTTTGTACGTATATTTATTAGTCTATGTTTTCTTATTTTATGGATTCGATTTGATCATTGTTCATAATTTGAAGAAGTTTAATTTAAAGGAACTGTAAATATATAATTGTAAACATAATTTTGAGCACCTAAAATTAAACAAGTACACATGTATAAATATTTGGTTTTATTAATTATATGACTAGGTACAATCGCTATTTAAAATATTCTTACAAAAAAATAAAACAATCTTATGATTCTTCCCTTGGATTTGATATGTGGTGACTCGATTTATTTATGAAATCAAGCAAAGATTTGTGCTTTGTAAGAACACAAATTTAGATGTGTAATGCAAAGAAATATTTGGTGACTTGATGATTTGAATAGTATATTTGATTTGTCTTTAAAGTGTTTGTTGAAGAACTATTTAAGGGGGTTTAAGCTTGATTCATCAGAGCTTCGTTCTTTATAGACTTCAAGTGTGGATGAAAAAGGTTTAAGAGCTTTTGAGAGAGCTTCATTGATTGTCTTAATTTTATTTTATTTTTGTAAATCCATGAATCCTATCTTCTTCTTCTTTTTGTTTAAGATAAAACCCTCTGTTTATATAGATTCATAAAGGTTCTTAGGTTATTTTTCAATGCCACATAACATTATTTTATCGGTTGATTTTTATTTATGAGATATTGTATTTATAACAAGATATCTTAAATATCTCATCTCATGTATCAATCTTTCATTGACCGGAATATAAATAAAAAGTCCCTTTTATTTTTCATTTACTTTATTTCAATTTTACTTTATTTTTTATATAAAAATAAAATAAAAATAACACATAACAATTCTAATAGGTATCACTTTTTTTTTGTTCCGCACATACCTCCTCAAGACAAATTGTTCATTTAAACTTAAAATAAATGAACACGTCTAATATATATATAAAAGGTTAAGAGTGTTTTATATTTTCATTGTACAAAAAAACATATATGAAAACCTGTTTTTACAATATTTTCCTAATAAGAAAGAGTGTTTGTTTAGGAGGTTATGTCTGTATTTTGCTTAAAACACAGGCGCAACATGTTTGGTAATATAAAAAAAAAAAAAACAGTTTACTGTTCATGGACCCCATTAAAATCTGTGTTTCTAATAGAGAGTAAGAAAAAGCAACCCTATGCTACTTTTGTGGAGAGTGACTCCATTGTTCATGTGAACAGTGGAGGGTGATTACACTGTTTGTTCATGTGAACAATGGAGTCACCCTCCATTATTCTGGCTAGACCCAATCTAGTTCAAAGTCAAATGCATTGAACCGGATCCGATCAAGTAAAATAAAAAAATATATTTTTTATTTTTAATTGTGTTTTATTCAAAAAATTGGTGTTTAATATTATTCAATGACATTACATAAATTAAACGGAGATCGCTTAATAACGTAGTATTTTCTGAATTTGATTGCAATCCTAATTTTAGTCATTGTCGGATGTATTTCATATGTGATGGAGTTGTGGATAGTTTAATGGAACAATAAAAAATATTTTATATAAAGTATTATTTATTTCATGATGTAATAGTAATTAGTACTTAAAAGTGTATTTTTATCAAGGTTTTATATCATCATTTTACATTAGAAGTATCAATAACTCCTTAACTAAAACATATTTTATAATAGCATATCTAATAATATAAGATACGTTTAATTTATGGTAAATGTTCATCTTAAATACAGGCCTATCACATAAATAAAAGGATTTATTGATGAGTTTAAGTACTGAAATTGAAAGGACAAAGAGAGGGTCAAACTTAGAAAAGAGATGTTGGTGCAATCCAAACCAGAACATTGTTCGATAATTGAGTCATATCTAGAGTTATAAATCTCGGATTTAGGTCTGATTTATATGGATGGAAAGGTAAGACATAGGCCTACAACTTTCATGTGCAGTCCAAGATTTAAAAAATATCGTTTTTAAGTCCAAATTATAGCAACAATGGAGAAGTCCAAATCTGTTTTGCAGCCTAGACATTGTTCAATGTTCAACCCATATCTCGAGTTCTAGAAGTCCAAATGACCTCAATTTTTTTTTTTAGAAAGATAAGACAATTTTCTATAACTTTCATGAGTAGAGGTGGTTTCAGTTCTGATGCTAGCAATAATGTTTTATTCAGACAAGAAGATAAGGATTTTCACTAAGTCAAGAGTTGGCCACCCACTCAACAATTAGTCATCAAATCAATAGTTTCAAATTTTGGCCTATAAAATGAGGCATTTGCCGTGCATTTAGGAGCTGGGTTGTTCAGATCAAGAACTTGCTCTTACTCTCTCTTTATATTTTTTTTGTAATTCTTAAGTTTTGCTTTCATTAATATCTTGTTTATGCTTTTTATTTTCTTTCCCTTACTTAGATAACTTGCATCTTATTTATATTCTTATTTTGTTTATTTATGTTTCTCATCTTCATCATGTTTAGCTAAGTTTATTATGTCAAGGTGAAAAGGTTACACTAATGGTGTAAGAATAAGTATATTGTAAACTCAACATGAACCTTAATGTTTAATATTAACATGTCTTATCTTTTTATCTTGCTAATTCTTAATACCTTACTTGTTAAATGGTTAATCTAGATTTGTGTTGTATAACACTTGGTACAACAAATGCTTGGCACTCTCATAACTCAACCGTATGGTATTACCTACACCTGTGCTATGAAAGGAACTTAAATTGTTGTTAATATAAGTTAGCATCATGAATTCCTGACAATATTTAAAAGTTTGGTGTTATTTAAATAAGATAATTAATATGATCATGTTAACAATTTATAATGAGCTATTAATGACAAATCATCCGATTGGAACCTCCTTTGTATGTGGTTTCCAGTTGAGTAATAAGAGTTTATACTATACTTGTTTGAAATATCATTAGTGAATCCTCTAACCTTGACACTTGTTTTTCTCATTGTTTAATTCTCACATTGATCTTCCATCTCAAAATTCTCATCAACTTCTTCTTCTTCTTCTTTATTATTATTATTACTATTACTACTACTACTACTAGTATTATTATTACTATTACTATTATTGTTGTTATTATTATTATTATTTATTACTTCGACACTCCTACACTTGAGAGAAGACATCAATCTTTTGGTCATGTCAAATAGCAGTAATTAAATTTATAATATTTAAATTAAAAATCAACAATATAAATATATATTTTTTAAAATTATTTTATAACCTCAATTTGAAAAGCATTCTTAACCAAATACGTTAAACTACTTTTTTGTTCAGCCTTAATTTCAACCACAGTTTTAACTAAATATATATAAATACAAAATCAACCTCAACTAAAAATATTATAAAATAATTTTTTTTATACCATAACTACAAAAGCTATCACAATACCAAAAGGTGAGTTCCCACAATGTTCAACTATTACCAGCTGTCAAACTACCACAACATATTGCAAAGGGCAGGCTATACCTTACTAAACTCTCTTTACACTTCTGCAGGTTCGTGAAGTAACATTGATCCTTACGTCTGTAAGGATCACATGCAGAGATTTGTCTGTCAGCAGTTCAATACAGAGTTTAGTTTTCAGCCACAGTAATGAGCAAATCTTCGGTTGGATTCAACGGATTGAAATAGATGTGGGGCACCGTCCATCTTCGGATCCACTAAATCCCAGATTTTAACAGTAGATTTTGTAATGTAGATAGAAGATAAAATGGAAAGCCCATCGACTGCAAAGATAACTACAGTAGGAATAAAGTGTGCCCAAGGTCTGATTTGAGTAGTTATTGATTGGTTAGCAAGCATCAACCCCATACTACCAGTTCGAGCCACCACCAAACTCTTTTCTGCATCAAGGGATCAAACAAGGAAAACTTCTGCCAGATCACCGGAGACACTGGCAGCTTTAGCATCCATTGAATTGGAGGTTTGTGACTATCGAACCTTCCAAGTTCTCCATTCTCTTTGTGAAATTTGGTGAAGTGTGGCTCTCTGTTCGAACATTAGGAGCCAAAACCTTAAATGAAGCACCATCTTGATGAGAACTTTTCATATGCAAACAATGTCCCACTCCTGCGGAGATCAAAAAGAGACGGCAACCAATGCTTGGCTGCTTCTGTTCCCTTCACCAGGCATGAAAATTATTCGCACTTATCTCCAGAGTTGAGAGTTTTTATCCATAGGATAAGGATGAATCTGACATGCATCTTTGTATTCATTGGATTTTAGATGAATCTGACATGCATCTTTGTATTCATTGGATTTTAGCCCCTCTTTGTAAATACACACTTTAACCTCTCTGCCAAAACATGGTTCGGACAAATAGCAATTGTCAGCATATCACCGTTCACACTGTTACTCAGACTTCTACATACTTTCTTATGTAGAGAAAGCACCTAAACATGCTCATGTTTCACTTATACCAGTTTTTTATTCAGATCTAAGGTTATGCGATCATCCATCAGCATCTAGGGTCTTGCAAATATATATGACAATGTCATTACTGAGGGAGGAGTCAGAATCCCATCAGATCATTATCACTACCATCTTCAACTTCAGCTTCTTCATCAATAAAAGCTTTCATATGATCACCTTTTCGTGGTAAGGACAGATCAGCCAACCCATGTTGGATTGGATAACGTTCTCCTTATCCTTGTCCTTTTTCATCAGAACTACATCAGGAAAAATGGATATAAAATATACAGTACTTTTTGTGTGATGATGACAACTTATTGATTCACAAGAGTGACAACTTTATATATCCAGCTATTTAACTTTCTATTATGGTGATACTTATATTATTAAGTTTTATTGCCTTGATAGATTCAATAGATAATTTGGATTTTGTCATCATATTCCCTATGATTTTGAAAGAAAAACTAGGTTTCCAACTTTGAAAGATGTCTTTGACATAATTTTACTATACTCAACACTCAATGCAAACTTCCCTTGCTCACAAGTATTGGGCTTTTTTTGGTTGACTAAATGCTACATGAATTGGTGAACTTCAAAGTGGTCTCAAGTTTGTCCTTAAGAGATGAAAGTCATTCTCAAGAGTCCTACAAATATTACTACAGTATCTTGGAAGGAAAAAGAAAAGAATGACCCTATCTTCACGAAGAAAAAGATAATTTATCCTACCCATGTAAAAGACAAGCAAGTAGTTGATGATGATGCCCAAACATATGCTTACATAAAGAAGATACCATTTATAATTCTTATTGCAAAGAGAATGAGTGTTTCAAAAGATTCTCTCAAGAAGAAATCCACCACCTCAAGCAAAGAAAGGAAATGCACAATCTTTTTTTTCACAATTGGTAAATGAACACCTTTCTTTTCTGTACCTCTCATCATTTTATTTTTTTAAAAGACGCTCACAATGATATGTGTGTATGAGAAGAAGAAAAACAATGTTGAAGGAATTTTAAATGTTGAGGGTAATGAACATGAAAACAATGATCATCATTGAAAATGTTTAAAGCGTACCAAGAAGGTGTTCAATCCTTATAGACTAAGTTTTTTTTTACAGAATCCCTAATGCATCAATCATGCCACATAATGTTGAAGAATTGGTTGGATACTTTTTTTGTTCTTCAATTCATGTTATTTATCATATATTAACCTTTTTTTTTTATGTGAACTTAGCTTCAACACCAGGAGATCCTTCAGAGGTTCTGTTGGGTCGAATTACAAGACTTAGCTTAAAGAAGTTTAATGAGGCAATTAATAGACTTCTTCAAAATACTTGGGCTAAGATGAATTTTGAGAGGATATCAAAAAATAAAGAACAAACCTTGGTTAATTTGATTCATGTTCAAAAAGGATTTGTAGGGGAGCTTTCAAACATTACAGAAAGATTGGAATAAGAATATTTAAATCTTTTAGTTTTGACATTTCTATACTTTTTGTTTCCATAACTGGAGCTCTATAATTAATTTTGATATGATTCTAGTTACATAAAGTAGACATCCACATATTTACAATGACATATGGTAGACCTTTAAATTCATCAAGACCAGGGAGAACCATTCATTTTAAGTTGGGCTTCAATTTTGCTAGCAAATTATGAAATTCAACTTTTGGCTTGTTCTAATTAGTTGAACTATTATTTATTTATCTTTTAATTTATTATAGGGTATGTGACATTCAAGGTTTATTTGGGTTGGGTTTTATTTTATTATTTCAGTTATTTTAGGCTTTTAATGTTAAAGTCTATTTATCAAGTTTGGGTATATTAAGTCAAATTAAGTTTAGCTTTCTACTATGTAAACCAATTGTTAACATTGATTTAGGGTTGATGAATTTTTATCAAAAGTTGTTGCATATTTTGTCTTTATTTCTCTTTGAGTAGTTGAATGATTCCTATACTAAGTTCTTAATTGAACTTGCAAACTCTTTAAAGAATTGATCATTTTCATTGTGATTTATACTTCTTGTTCGCGTCTTATTACAGGTGTAAGGTGGGAGTGATAAATTTCATATGACTTTGATTCTCTAATACAAGGGTTTTTTTTTTTTTTTGTCAAGTTGAAAACTTTCTTCAAACCTCAAATTAGCAATCTAAAGGACAATTCCACATCAGTTTGGTGTAAGAGCACGACTAATTTTTTGTTATAGCTCTTTAATTTTCATTGTTACAGGTAATTATAGGGTTTTCTTTAGATCTTTTTATATTTAGTGTTTGTTTTCTTGTTTTTCTTGGTTTCTTTCTCTCTAGGATTTCAGCTAATAAAAAAGAAAAAGATTAAATCTTGATTAATCTTTGTGGTGTTTTGGGTTTTTTTTTTTTTTAAGAAGAAAAAGAAGAAGTAAGAAGAGAATAACCTTTTTATAGGAAAAAAGTCTTGAAGTTGCCCAAAAAAAATTGAATACAAACAACAAATTATGTTTACCTTTGTGACTTGAGAAATTCAGATCCCATTAAAAAAATCAAAATCACAAATCTTGAAAGAATTCTTGGAAAAGCAATTTGGAAATTTTGGATCTTGCATGAGTTAGGGTTTAGCAAAAAACTTGTCTTGAGAATTCTTAGTGATCTTGATTGAATTCTTGCAAATGTAGGTAGAATACAATTATCTTGCATCAATTTCTTTAGATTCTTGATTTCCTGCATCGTTTTCTTTATTTTCTTGAATTTCATAGTTTGTGTTGTATCTTAATATTAATTCTTGCTTTTATTTCATGTCTTCATTTTCATCATTATATTCACATAAATTTACATTTCTACTCGTAAGTTTATCCTTAAGTTTTGTTTTGAAAAGTTTGAATAATTGTTGATTATTGAGTTTTTAAACATAAAATAAATCATTGTGTAGTTTGGTTGATTGTTTGATAAGTTGCTAAGTTACTTTTAAGAACCAAAATTTGATAATATAGTGGTAGTAGCGAGATTATTGGAATGAAAAGCCTAATAATTATGTGAAACACAAGAGGAGTGAATTTTATTGTGAGGATAAACACGTGAGGTTTGTGTGGGGAAAACATTTCTTTCCTATTAACCATTATTTCAGGTATAAATAATGTCTTCAAAAAGTGTTGGAAAAAAGAAAAAGCAAGAACCATGGAGGAAAGGTAGGATAGAATGGAAGTTATGGTAGAGGTATTAATAAGTTTGATGAGATGAGTAGATAAGAAGTTTCTAGTTGTAACGAAAAGAAAGTTGAAATGTTTGTCATTAGGGCTACAATGAATGATGAGAGTGTAGATGATGATTCTAAAATAAAAGAAAAGAAGGAGGACGTAGTTAATCATTGTAGAAGACTTCAAATGCAACAATACCCTATTTATAAGTCATGACCTAAAAGGAGAATTAGAAGTAGGTCACGACCAATTAATATATTTGGCCATGGTAAGACTTATAAGGAGCATGATAGTTTAAATCATAATTTAGGTGGTATTAAACTCAAAATCCCTGGGATTCAGGGAAAGAGTGATCTGGGGGCTTACTTCACCAGCCGACCTCTACCACATCTGAAACAGCCACCGTCTCTTCCTCTTTCTCACCTCTGCAAAATCCTTCTTCTCTCCCTTGTGATCGACTCCGGTCACCGTTCCTCATAGCGACGCCGCCCAAACCATCAGCTCAACCTCTTAATCACAACGGAGACTCCTGCGTCAAGTGAGTCGTTCCTTCGTCAACCTCCATTTTCTACAAATCATTTGATTGCATGCAGAACGTGAACTACTATTGTTCACGTTCTGCAAATAATTAACTTTGGGATGGGTTGGACCTGTTCCAACTCAGCTCAAATGGTTGGTCCGGTCCGGTCCGGTCTGGCCCACCCCCTAAAAGGGTCAGTTTTGTTAGGCCGATTTGGCCTAACCCGGCTAGGTTCGACCTAGTTAGCTGTCCAGCTTAACCCATTTATTTAATAATATTTAATTAATATTATATTATATATATTTCTTTTTTAAAAATCCAAAATCTTTTCAAAAATTTTGTGATTTTCCAACATGTTTTTCTACGAATTTTGCTTAATATTGGGTTGTATACTTATACTGTAAGATACAGATCCGATATTAAAATACTTGATTTCCTTCAAAACTTTTCCAAAAAAAATATTAATATTTTAAATTAATTTTCCCCTTCAAAAAATAAAATAAAAAATTATTTTCATGCATACGGTCAAATCCTAAAAGTTTTCCAGACATATCTTCATGAAAACAAAAATTGCAGCTTTCTCATGTTTTAAAATGCAAAATGATATTGTAACCAGTTTATAATTATTCATTAAAGTTTGGCTAAAATATCAAAAACCTTTTTTATAATTTTTTTTTTAGGGTTTAGATGTAGACTTTAATAACCTGTGAGGTGTAGTAAAACTACACGATAAAATACACCTTCATGTATTAAAGATACAAGGTGTAAAAATTATGATGTTAAAGTTCAGACTCTAGAATGGTTAGGATTTAACTTGATAAAGTAGGGATTCTCTCATGAAGAGAGATCTACCTTAAATCGTAGACGAGACCAATAAATAAAAACCCGACTTGAAAAAATAATCAAATAACAATGCAGCTTACCTTAGGTAAAATGCACTAGGAGTGATGCGTCTTCTCCTTACACAACCGGTTACTTACCTAGACTCTTACAAACCATAGGTTTTTAATAATTATAATATTAGATGACAGCTCTTGAACATTAATCATAATATTATAATTAAATCCAAAATCCTTATTAACATCACAACTCATTAAAAGATACGATAAAACTCTGTCGTTGCCAACAACATCACCGGACAACTGCATCACACCTATGGAATAATGCTACGGAATACCTCCAAGCAGGGACATAGGATATGCAAAAAGGCTAATACCAAATTGTAGTTCCATTGATCGAGATATGTAGTCTTAAGAAGGTAAATTCCACCTTTTACCTTTGAATTACTCCTCCAGTCCTTTCAATCACCAAGTAAGAATTCTCCTATAAAATTAACCATATTAAGAAATTTCCAGCTTTCCTTGGGCATAAATAAATCCTACATCGTAAGGACCATTTTCGCATCCAAAAAGTTCCGCTTTTGCACCTGAAGATGAAGCTAGGCCGGTAAATGCAGTCGGGATAGTATTGCCTCTATGAGACTAAAATTAATTCAAGTATTCAAAACCACCAGGAAACTTGGACCAAAAGATTTAAACCCAGCACAGAATTTGGTTTGGTCATCCCTAAAATTTGAAATCACCTTTCTAAGGTAAGCAGACTGAAGCAAATTATATAAAACGAACTCGGATAAGATGCAAGACACCTTGATTGACATTGCTTTAGCTGTCAGGAAGAAAGTTGATGTAAACATGTTACAGTAGTTACAACCAGTAGTACACAGTTCTATCATACCGTACATTTTTCCAGTTTTTACAGAATACATTTTCACCGGCCTGCATTCCTTTTTTATGTACATACTAAGCATAAAACAAAACATCTGCTGTGTCAAAGTATGGTCGAGCAACTACCCTATAGTTAACATCTGCACGCAACGCCTTCGATTCCACATCAACTTCATTCTAAAATCTTTGAAGCTGCATTAGAATCATGCTCCGCACCCCAAGTCTGATGATGCAGTTAGTGCAAAGAAACTTGAGGTAAACAATAAGGCCAAGCCCTGTTTGCATGCAGCTGCAGCTGCATCTGCATCTGACATACCGCAACAAGAACTTCAGTCAGTACTCAAGGGCCTTTCATATAGTTCTTTGCTTTCCTCGAGAAGTTTCTAGCCATCATTCTGTCAGAGAATGTCAAAGGGAGTTCCTCCTCAGCAGCCTCACTGTTATCATACCAGCCTGTGGAACCAATCTTATCTTTTGAGGTGCCTCCACTAGATTCTGTAGGTGAGATGGGGTCTTCAGGTATCTCCCTATGCAAGTGTTTTAAAATGAAGAGTGCAGTGTCATGATCCCTCCAATAGTTCCTGCACGTCATGATTTATCAATTAAAAACAGAACTAGCATCTTCTTACCTGCAACAAAATGGAGAGCAGACTAGCAATACATAAGAATTAAAAGCAAAAAATAAAAATAAAACTGGGACATGAAATGACATGGGAACTACAAGCAAGAGTCATGCTACATCCTTCAAGAAACCTCTTTGGAGAGAGAAAACAACCTGCTAATGCAAGTAATGCATCCCCATCCAGAAAAGCATTATATTCTCAACAGGGATTTGGCTGCAAAACACTTCAATGATACATGGACAACAAATGTCGCATTTCAATGATACATGCACAGCATCTTACAGGAACATCAATTTTAATTAACAAGTCTGGGTCTTCCTGTGAGCATAACCAGGTAAACAGTCCGAATTTTCTAACAGAAAGATTTAATAGTCAATATATCCCCAACAAGTTCAACAAGCATGACCAATTTTATAAGAAAATAATTCGTAGATTCTGCTCCATGGAAACCAAGCAAATCCTTGACCTTGATTCATAAAACATCTTGATCTCAAAGTTCAAGGAACTTACGTGTGTGCTCCAATGGCTTGCAGATATGGATGCTTAAATGTTTTATCCTGCATGGTTACCACACAAACAAAGGTTAGGGAGGCAATCAGAAATGGGTTGACAATTATGATGCATGGGAAAACTAAAATCCCGTACAAAGTAAAGCAACCAGGACAAACTGTTCTTAGTTAGGAATAAATTGTATCCCTACCCCAAAAAAATTACCAATTGACGGGAAAATCTTTGGGACATCTGTTTTGTGACAATTTCTGAAGTGGTCATGTCAGAAACTGACAGAAGCGCAAACCTCTTCCCCATATCCCTATCAGCACCCATGGAATTACTTATATGATGTGGAAAGACGCTACCCATTATCAATTTCTGTTGTTGAACTGTGAAGATGACACCACCTCTCATTCTATCACTAGTACCAATGCATTACAGCAGTTCTACCAAATTATACTAGTGCTAGCACCAATACCACATGGAATGATGAACAAAAACATAAAGCCCTACTTCACCAAAATGCAAATATCACTTTATTGCTTGTAGTAATTCAGATTATCTGGGGCTTGAGCTATGTAGATTTCATCTATTGTATGAAAACAGCACTTTATCACGATAGAAAAATTAGCTAATAACTAATAGATAGTAGCAAATGCATCTCTAAACCTGTTATGTTAGTGAATGCCAGTATAAGATGCAAATAACTTCTTTGTTAAAGAATGCATCTTTAAACCTGTTATATTGGTGGACGTATACAAATATCTTCAATGATAAAGAAAATTAAAAATAAAAAAAGAAGACACACTAAGCTCTCACCGATATTGGAATAACAGGAAACATTCCATGTTATATGCAGAACTGGAAGCCAGATGGTGCATATTAAGGGATTCTATACACCATTGAATGTCAAAAGTAGATAACCACATTCCCATGAACAATTTTCTTCCTTTTTTCAATTTATTTGTCACACGAGACTGGTGAAGGGTATAAAAAGTTGTGTCCCATTTTTTTTAGAAAGCATATGCATTAATGATGCAGACCGGCATGCTCAACTGCATACACATGTGTGCACTCACATGTGACAATTGTACAACAGAGTTTTGGTCAAAGAAATGTTCGCACAAGCGCAAAGCATTTTCAACAAGGGAGTGAAATAATAGTGCAGCTTAAACAAAAGCAAGAAAATGTACTGCCACGCACTTGAAGTATGTGGTCTATTCGTCCCTCACTTCCAGTTAACCTCTCCATCATTATTGAGCCATATGTTCTCTCTTCTTTTTCATGGGAATTTTCTTCTTCTAAAACACAAATAACAAATGGTCAGTGAGCAAAAAATAAAGAAGTTTTCAATGAGATTATAAACAGTTTTTTAGGAAGAAGGGATATCCTTTCTTTCCTGTTTTGTAGAGAGGAGGGGGGGGTGTGGGGGAAGAAAGAAGGAAAGCAGATGGTATAAAGAAATTGTAAGAGAAGTTACACGATGAAAACAAAGAAAATTTCTCTACCTTCTTCACTATATGCAATCCTTGATTGGCAAACTGTAAGCACCTTACCCTGTTTAAATACTAAAATATTTAGAGTTATGCCTACAGCATTTCCTCAAACATGAAGACAAAGCAGGCGTGAAACATGTATATAAGGTATGGATAACTACATTTCTTGTGAAACATGGACCAACTCATCCAGCACAAACCCAAGCTGAATAGTGAATCCACAATGAAAAATTAACAGATCAAGCTACACCTCAATGCACAAGTAGTCCTAAATAGCAAGCTAAATATTGAGCATGCACAAGTCTATTCATGTATCCACTAATCTTCTCTCTAAGTATCAATGTTCACATCTGTTCTAGTTTATGAGTGTCGTTGCTTATGTAGGTCTCATTGAGTCCATCTACCTATCTGTTCAAGATATTACCAAAGGGCATGTAGTAGATACTCTGCAAAGCAAGGAGAAATAGGGCTTGGTTTCAGTCCTAGCTTGGGAGAGAGGGAGTGCCTGCGAAGGCTCAGAATAAATCAGTTTAGAATATTTATTTCTTCATCTTACATTTTATAGATCCAAACTCCTTCAATATGAGATAATTAAACTTAGGGCGAGGTTTAGAGTGGGAATTTTATATTTTACAGATTCAAAGGTAAAGTCTTTCAAACCAAGAGATACGCAACTTGAGAATCCTTAATGCCAGAATCATTTAACAATCCTATTTTAACTTTTTACCCAGTTAAGTAATAAATTATTGAAAGAAGTGTGTGGTATGTGCACAAGATTAGCTTCCTTCATGCGAACAAAAGAAGGAGATAACCTTGGGAAATCTTAGAGCTTATTACCTTTACAAAGTTTAGATGATTCATTATTGCTTGAGAACGACCTGCTAAATCTTCAGTAAGCTCCTGTGTAACAGAGTATGAACATATCAGGAAGAATAAATGAACAGATAAAAACCTAGGATGGTGGAAGTCCCCTTTTATCCAAAAATTATTTTTCTTAAGAACCTTACCTGAAACCCAATGTGCAACCTTCTTCCACCTTTGTGGTAAGGAATAATAACTGGGCGCTTGCTGATAAATTCTTTACAGACTAGAGGTTCTATTCTGTATAAGAATTTGAAAAGGCTTTTATAATTTGTACCAAATTAAGGAGATACCACCACAATGAAATAGGAAAACAAACACCAAGAAAAAAGGGGGACATGAGAACACAAGGCTAAAGTGCACAAAAAAGTATAAGAAGTGTAAATAGTGTAGGCATAGAGAAGCTGGTTTTTTGTGCGTGGCAAGGGAGGAGGAGGAGGAGCTGTCTGACACTTCTCCCAGTTCAAAACAAATACAAACAAATCAAAAGTTCATCCCAAGATCTTTCTGCACCTATTCCATTGCAATATGATAACTACTATTTCACATGTGAAAAAACAAAATATAAATGTCTTAGAAATGAAAATTGATGGGAAAGGCAAACCTATATGCTACAGGATCAAATGGGTGAAAAATATTGAACATTTGACTGCATGCTGGCATCTCTTCACTGATATTTTCATCTGCCCAATATTTTTGCCCTTTACCTGGAAAATTGAAGAAAAACAAATATTAAAACAAGATTTTGAAAATGAGACATGCTATTTCAAGTATTCAATGAAAATTCAAAGTCAATGTTGAAAATGAGTCATGCTATTTCAAGCATTACCGATTCCAATCCGAATGTTGCGAAGAGAAAGAAAGACTCCAAGAGGAGATCCAACAGCAAAGAATGTGTCAACCTGATATAAGAGTATTCAAATAAAATTAATGGCATGATCTATCAGATCTTTTGTGCAGTCTCAGCTAAAATGAGAAATCTCTAACAATTCTCCCTTCTACCATCTGAATTTGAAATTCTATCACATGTAGAGCTGGCAAAAACTAGTATACCACCACAACATAAAAGGAAATTACAAATAGAAGGAACAAGAATTTGAGTACCTTAAATTCAAGTTTTGTGTACTTTATATAAGGGGTATAACTCTTTGGTGCTTCATCTTGTCCAAGTGCCAACGTCTCAGATATGGTTTGCTTTGGCATGTTTTCAGTAGCCTTTCCCTTTTCTGTTCGACACAAAAAATCCAGAGATGCCAAAACATGAGAGTGCCTTCACCTAAGATGCAAATAAATTATGTGATTTGATGCACCCTACCATTTGCATTTTCACCACCACACTTGGATTCCAATTCTGCTATTTTAGCTTTCAAGGAATCAATCTGCAATACAGAATATAAAGTCACATTGAAAACCCAAGCTGGATAAATTCTAAAGAATATGAATTATCTAAAATGCAGACCTCTTCCATCAGCATATTAATTTCTTTTTCCTTATTGCCAGTGTCTTCACTGCCTTCCACTTCCATATTGTCCACACCACTCATTGGGTTATCTAACTTCATTTCTGTACCTTCACATTCATTACTGGAGTCATGAACAAATTCATGGAGACTTTCTTTTCCACCCATTTGCTTAAAATTTGAATCTGATGCAGTTTCATCCAAATCTGACACGTGAGGACTCAAGCTTGTGGAAAAGTCATCAGCAAGCCCCTTCTCTTGTAATAAAGTTGATCGTGCAGTCATCATTTCTTCATCAACAGGATCCACCATGTCCTTGGCTTCACTGACTACGTTGGAATTGTTACCCTCCAGATTGGTCGACAAGTCATGCTTCGTATCAAGGGAAGATTCTTCACTCCTAGGATGTTCGTTATACATCCAATCCATTGGGAATGGAGAAGACAGATTCTCTTGATGGCACAGGATGTCATATGAGAGGACACTTCCCAATGAATGACCATATATCGAAACCTGGATAAATGTTAGTGTACTATTGAGACTGTTCAGTGGAAATCAAGAGTATAGCTTGATGAAGAAACAGAGCATTTCCTCAAAGAGTTTATACCTTTCCATCATAACCAGGATTCCGCTTAAGAAACTTCAAGTACAGGCGGTTTAATTGGTTTGATACCTGGAGCAAAGTGATACCAATCAATTCAACCTGAAACATATTTGTAACGGGAACCGAATTGCTTTAAACTTTCAACTTGGCCTCCATGAAATAAATAAAAAATATTTTTTTCCAAACAAATTGGTTGAAGAGATGAAAGGAATAAAATACTACAAGAAATATAAAATAACAGTACTCAATAACATACATTTGCCGAAAGAACCTTGCTATTTTCATGAAGAACTAGCATCAATCAGGAATTAAAATTAGCTACTGCTAAAAAGCTAAGACATGGCTTCAACAATATTTAGGGTACCAGCAAAAGTTAGTTTAATTTATTCTCAGTTGTCATTTTCTTCTATTTGCCATGCTTCTCTAATAGGGAATTATCTTATGAATCATAGGAAATCACCGATCCTAACATTCTCAATTCAACTCATGTTTTCATCACCCACAATCTTCTCTGGTAGTAATTTTGATGTTAATGGAGAGGTGCAACAGATTTATTCACGAGCTCAAACTATCTCATTAACCATTCCATTTCACTTTTTGCAGCCTCAGTAGAATGGTAACTTATGGATGCTACTAGTGGCATTACTAGAAGTCACACGTTCTATACCATTGCAAAAAGCAGACAAGTATAATGTGTTACTTCCATGTCCTGTCAGTACCGTAGACACCATCTCACACACAAACCATTATTGCTGTTGCAATTCCATCCATGCTAAAAACTTGGAAGATTTACTCTCAATCAGATTTGAGGGGTTTGGTAATTATTTAGGTAGTGTGTTGAGGTGACATGCAATATTCCTACTATTTTGTGCATCTGGTTTGAACGAAGTCAAGAATATTTCGAGATGAGCAGCTTCTTTTCCTTTTTATATGGGATAAACATTGTATTCATAGGGTGCTTTGCTATAGGTGTCTATAAAGGCATCTCTTCAGCAGGAATATTGCAGGTATGCAAAGGGAAAGGAAGCTATCTTTTACTATCAGAAGGAAAGAAATGCCATCAGCTCTAACCACTACCACTTCCTAGACCCTGTCTCAACACAGCTTCCAACTCAAGTATGCCTCAAAGCTAACTTGTTTCACTTTATTAATTTACCTAATTTTGATATCATTTTCCTAATTGTTAATGTCTGGAATTTTTTAACATGAACCATCCTGCGCACACCATTTCTTCTGGAAAAAGCATTTTCCTAACTTCTTCCTTCCATTCCTTTTTTTTTTTTTTCATCTATTTCATTAGAGATGTATATCTCATGTTTCCTTGTGTAGAACCACTCACATACAGGGGAAAAAAAGACTATATTTATAACTATTTAAGTTACCCTTAATTCTAATTTGAAGATTAACTACTTAGGGTAATTGTTCATGATGTGTAATTTTATGCCTGAATTATTCTATACTTGACATTAGAGATAAAATTTAGTTCTTCAATTTAATATAGAATAGATAACGCAACATAATGTAAGCTAGCATTCTTCATGGTTGTCTTGAAAATGTTGCAACTTCTTTTGTTTCATGTTTCAGGGAAAAAATTATTTTACCCCACTGTTATTACAACTTCAGTTGAAAGTCCAAGAGCATGAAAATTGAGATCATAACATTAGAGACCCATGAAAGATGAAAGTGCTTTCGAAGTAGATAGGTAAGTCAAGATTCACTTAGGACAGCTCTTTCCCAAATTCATCCATTCATCGCAAGCATAAAATTACTTCATTAATAATCAGAAAAAAGTTGTGTCAACATGAAGAGCTTTTGTGTGCTTTCATTTGTTCCTTTTATTTTTCTCTTTTTTGTTGGAAGGAGAAAGCATCCAATATGGACAAGTAAATAATAGAAGTTGAATATCCATTCTGGTAGACATATGTGAAGATGGCATCTCCATCTCACAACAGAACCCAAGGATGATTATTTATAATGTGCCTTCATTGCAGGGTAATTAGCAATTAAAAGGAAGAAAAAATTGAAGGATCAAATATGCAGTACCGAATTAATAATGTCTTGACAATAGATGGGGCTCATGTAGTACAATACATCATGAACTGTTGCACCCAGCATAACACGCAAACCACGTACACCATCTAAAGTAATCTTTTCAACTGCAGCTTCACTACTAAGCTTCAAGTCCTTTCTCCACTACAAAAGCAAAAAGGAGTGTGCAATATGGGAAGCAGACAGGAAGACAAGCAATAGAATTTTTAAAGAAGTTTGCAACTAACTTATGTGAAATCAAATTGTACAGCACATAAAGTCCATTTATAGCATGCCCTATAGTTTCTACAGAAAGTACAATGCAACCATCCATCCATAAAACCATAAACCCTATACAAGCACTCCCCCCAGTCTCCCTTACTTCTGCCATATAGTTTGAGTGCGATCAAAACCCAAACATGCTTTGGTTTTAGTGAACTATAAATAAATAAATAAAAATTGATATTTTTTTTCACAAATTGGTACTCAAATTAAGAAATATTTGGTAAATAATTGCAAGCTTCTGACGCAAAAAAGACCCCAAAAGAATTAATAATTTTTTGCTCATAATTCAATGCAATTCCATGACTAACACTTTTCAGAAGCAGTCCTAGTTTATGAAATAGAGAAGCAACCATACACCATTCAGCTAAAGTAAACCTGAATGTTCAAATGTTGTCATCGTATTCACTTCATTTTCTTCAAGGAGGGGGGAGATGGAAAAGGCCAATACAATAGACAGCCTTGCCCAACATCTTTCCATTCATATTAAATCAATATGATAAATTTATTAAGAAAATAAAACGAGACAAAGTTTCCATTCATCACATCTTCACAGGGGAGTCAAACAATACAAATAGATAAATAGTTAATCAAAGTCTAAACACAAAAGTATGTCATCCCAGAAGGAAAATTTAATTTCTCTTCTGAGAAGTTCATTTTAGCTGTCCACTTTGAAAAGCCAATGTGCAAGATAAAATAGATTTACAAAATGATCTTATGCATGGTGAATGCCAAATGAATAAACATCACAAATTAGAATCTTTGAGGTATAATTTGTTGGAAATTGACCATGTTTAACTTGGATATAAACATACGAATAGATGCCTCCTTGAAAATAATTATTGAGATCAACAATATTCAACATGGACACAAACATACAAGTAACATTGTCCCAAAAGTTTGGACCTTCTAAGACAGACTGAATTTGTGATGACAGTATTATTTAATTTACCTGGCATGGAATGAAAAGAACACGTTGAGCACCTCGTTGGTGTGAAGTAAGATGTCGTTCAGCAAGACTCGCGGTGATATGGCGGAAGTTTCCAACATCATCAACAAGATTGGACTTCTCCAATCTTTGGCCAATACCATGAACCATAAAAACAACATGCTGAACAGGGACCTAGACCAAGAATACAAGATTAAAACCCTACGCTATCAACAAGTTTATTTCAAACTTATTGCAGAAAGATGTTAAATGAGAGAGTCAAATGCACGATGCAAAATCATGAGAAGTACTTATTTTACAGCAAATTATGGAGAGAGAAAGGCAAATCTGAACAAAATGCATACTTTAACCAGGTAAATCTAACACATTTTGCCACCACATTTTTTTTCCACTTTTCACAAGATAGGAAATATAAAACCAAAAAAGGAATTCGAGCAAGTCATATGTAGCCATTCTCCTAATCATATTGTTTGTAATTTTTTGATTAAGATGCATAATTGATAAACACATCGAGAAACTGAACATTACCAAGGAAAGATCATATGCGCATCATGTATTTGTGATATACAGACAAACAGTCCCATACAGCTTGCAGAATGAAATAGTGAATACCTGTGAGCAGTAATCATCCATTTCCTCCTCCTTCCGCTGTCGTAGTTCATCCTGAAGTATAAGAAAATAACCGTTAACAGGAGAGACGATTAGTTGTTCACTTCCATTAGCCACAAGAAATGCAGTCCTTTATCATACCAATTTAAAACTATAAGCATATCAGGCATCCTGTCATAGTAAAGTAAGCTGGATAAATAGCCCGGTTTATAAGACAAGAAAAGCACAAGAATAATGAATAATTGATAACTGTTAACAGGAGAGACAATTAGTTGTAAACTTCCATCAGCCACAAGAAGTGCAGTCATTTATCATACCAATTATAAACTATTAACATATTGGGCATCATGTCATAGTAAAGTAAGCTGGATACTTAGCCTTGTTTATAAGACAAGAAAAGCACAAGAATAATGAATATGATCACTGAAGGTGATCGATGATTAGCAGTGGCAGCAGGAGAAGTAATGTTGGCAGTGTCATTGGTGTAACTGTGGTTATTTGTTGGTGATCACAAAAGGATGGTCATAATGATGGTTAAATTGTAGAATTGAGTAATGCATGTTCCTTCTCGTTTCTAAATTTTTTTAGAAATATTTTTCACATAAAAAATTTTCAGAAACCAGAAGAACTATACAAATACCAAACTAGTATCAGAACAAAGTATAGAAATAAACCTGGGTTGGTTTTGCTGAGTGAGATGTTTCTAAATTTTTTATCGAAATATTTTTCACATTAAAAATTTTCAGAAACTGTTTCAGAAACCAGAAGAACTATACAAATACTAAACTAGTATCAGAACAAAGTATAGAAATAAACCTGGGTTGGTTTTGCTGAGTGAGATGCAGAGTAACCACGCCTTAACTTGATTTCATTCCCACTCAAGCTAACAATATTAGAAAAACCAGAAGCATCAATGTTGAGCCAAGCCTCCCAAGTATCATCTTCTCCTGTAAAAAGGGCATGAAGTCCCTACATTCACAATCAACCATGTTTGTTATGCATCAGCTGCACTAGATAACAAGAAATAAAAAAGTAAATATCCTTTCTCGGAAAACGATACAAATACCAGTGTAGAGCCTTGCAGATCAACACGGGCTGCAAAAAGGCTGGATGGTTGAAACATCCTTCGGTGCCAAACCTAAAGACAAGTCCAAAGTTGAAGAGAGAACGACCTTCATAATAGCAAGTAGTAAAATGCATAAAGAACACTAGAAGCCTAAACTATTCATTTCCAAAGTAGATAATGCAACTCCAGCAAGATTCTACCCAAGTACTTTTCAAACTCTCATGCAAATTTACTTGACATAACCAACAATTTCTGACAAGGAATGGCCATCCATTATTTGAAATACTGTGGATCAAAGGAATAGATGTTAGTGATAGTGCAAACCTGGCTCCGGTATGCAATCTCTAACTGTTCAGCTACGTCCTCTCGAAGAGGGAGCCAATCCAAGCCTCCTTTACGAGCAAACCAATGACCTCTCAAAACACGCCGATTTTCTCCATTCCAATAAACAGGAAAACAATGTCTCTTCACCAGATCTACCTGCATAATGACACCATGCCAGTTTTTGATAGTGTCAACAGGAAATTTTTGTGGATGAAATTTCACAAAAAAAAAAGTGTAAGAATAATGTGCAACAAAAAAATCATGTTTACATACTCAAATGCATGTTAACAATACAAGTCTCAACAAAGATGGAAAACAGGCAGCTCCATAACCAAACTGTCCTTCCTTATCCTTCTTGAAAGCTACATGTTTGCTAAAATTTTCTGTCAATTATTGATACTCTTTTCCAAACTGATCTGGGAAGAAATTCAAATATGATCCCTTTTTTTTAACAAATGAATAAGATGTACAAGACACAAAAACTGATGGAACCACAGAGATGTTCTGAAAAATTGATACAGCAGGAACTCAAACCTGAGTTCTGAAACAAGTTAACAAAAAGCAAACAGCCAGAGCAGAATGCTGCAATGGAATTCTAATGATAGTTTTCTCACCACACACAATGCACTGATGCTGGAAATTGCTTACTTAAAACTTCAGTGAAAAACATATGGCCTTGCATACCTCATAGAGTCCTCCCTTGACAGGCACACCCACTCTCTCCTCCTCCACTTCATGTAGTTGAGCTGCTCGTCCACCCTCTGGAGAATCAGCATTTTCTAGTGTATAGAACTTCTTACTGGTGGTAGGCTGACCCACTGGGCCTTCACTACATTCTGCATACTCTTTCCACCAACTAGTGAGCAACTCTTCTTCTCTCTGTGGATCACAAAATCAAAATTGGAAAAAAAAATGATTGCACCATCAGGCATGACATCAGGCTCCATTGCCTTGTATACATACTATAATTATGTCATTGAGTGTGTGTTTGGCATTGTGGTAGCTTTTACAGTTTGAAAAGGTAGGTTTAAGAAAAACAACAAATTATAGCTTTTTTGTAATCAAGGTTTCAAAAGAAAGTTTTCAGTAGGATCCATGCAAAACTATGGATTGTGTTGATTAACTAAACACTTTCAAAACTATGGTTGGGGCAAAAAACACAGTTTCAACCACACTTCACTGCACTACCAAACAAATTCTAAAAATGTCAACATTACATTTTCATGTTTGAACTGAATATCCACAACATCATGAATGAGCAAATAGAAGCTTGTTTTGTTTTCAATAAAAAGTTCTCAGATACAAAGAATCTTGCAGTCCCAGATACACATAAAATGGGGGTGCTTGAACATCAAACCAACAAATAAGCATTTAAAATGACCTGCAAGAAAGATGCTTCTATTGCAAGAGAATCCCTCATACCAAAACGGTCGCTCTTTCCCACTATCTCAGTGAGCAGGACTGAGGCAGCTAACTCTGCAGAAACACCAAAAAGAAAAATGAGGGCTTTTTCTTTCTTTTTCCTTTCCCTTCATAAATTAGCAAGTTAGTTCTTTCTTCTCATAAATTAGCACAAACTAATAGGGATGAAGGAACATTAAGTCATGCATCAAATTCCATGTGTTTAGGCCAACGAAGCATTTTGGAACCAAGCAAAGCAAGGAAATTCAAAAAAAAAAACAAGCAAACCATAATCACAAGTACTTTTTTTCTACATAACAAGTAGAATCTTAAAAGTTAAAATGCACTGAAAATGGAAATTTTCCAATTCTAGAAAGCATTATTACCCTTTTCTGCTGTTATCATAAACCAAGGCAAATTAATTAACATCAAACAAAGCAAGTACTAGCAAACAACAAAACGTGAATAAACTGACTAAAAAAAAGTTAAAAGCCTAAAACTCACCATTCTCTGCCAAAGGCACCTTACAGAAATACCACCTAACATCACCACCATCAGATGGACTTCTAGTCTGTGCAAGATACTTTTGACGACCTTTACAATTCTCAATCACATCCTCCAATCTTGCAATATTTGACGGCGTATTCTTTAGCAAATCAGGCAGTATTTCCTCTGAAACCGCCGGATTTGCCTTGGAACCCTCCATCTAAAAACTAAATTATCAAAATGGGGTTTCTTCTTTTCTTGAAAACTAAAAGATGGGCACTCTTCAACAAAAGAAACAAACTTTGCCTCAATATTGCATTTTTTTTGGCGAAATATATATATATCCAAAAAAAATGAAAGGGTATTTTTAAGCTACGAATTAATTTTTCAAATATTTTTAAATTATTTTAATATGTTATTTTAAAAAATATATATTTTAATATATCTTTATTAAAAATATATGTTTTAAAAAATATTTATTATTTTTTTATTAAAATAAATATTTAAACATGTATATATCTTCACTAATTTTATAATCTATAAAATTAATATTTATATAAATTTTCAAACCATTACACGATAAACCTCATGTTCGAACCCTAGACAAAAATTACCATACAAAGGCAGAGAGTTAGATATGAATATATTTGATAGCAAACACTAACCAAAGACTCCCGAGCAATTTTTAAGCTAATTTAGATGCCTTAAAAAACAAGTACAGGAATATAAAGCAGATGTACTTCAAGGCATTATTTTTTTTATTTCAAAAACTAACCTTAGGTGATTTCACTTTACACACAATTTATTATTTACTATTAATTATTTATGATTTTACCCTTTCTAAAAAATTTTGATTGCATCGGTGTTGTTAAGATTTCTCCTTAATTATTAAAAAAAATAATTAGAGATATAAATGTTTTTTTAATTTTTTTTAGCACAATAAAATAATATAATTACCGTCCAAATCAAAAAATTTAAAACTAGATAAAAGAGGTAATCTTATTTTTTATTTTAAAAAAAATATATGATCAATTAGCAAGTTTACTTTTAGAATAAAAAAACATAATTCATGCATTCCAGGGCTTTTTAGTCTTTTCACTCTAGTTTTTTTTATTATTAACAGATTCATGGAGAGAAATTTAATCTCTTCAAACATTTAAATTATTAATTAAATGGGAAAAGTTGATGACACGTGTTAATCACACGCCAACGAATAGAATATGCACGTGCATATTGAATGAAGTGTGGTATCTATGGTGGAAGATAATGCTCTTCCACAATGTTGTTGGAAGGGTCAACGAGTTCTCTTCTTGATGGCATGACGCGTTGTGGCAGCAATGGAGCAGTTTGTTGCTAGTGGTCCTTTCTTTTTTGTATTTCTTCTTTTCTTTCTTTTCCCTCAAAATTTATAGGTTTGTCCTTTTTGTTTTTGATATGTCAACTTCAATCCTTATTCTTTTAATTTTTAATTTTTATTCTTGGTCTTTTTATAAGATGTTTATCTGTTTTTAATGTCATCCTTTAATTTTGATTTGTCATATTTAGTCTTTTTTATTTTGATTTCTAATTTTTTTTTCCTTGGTGTTTTTGTAAACATTTTATTGATTTTTAATTTTATTATTCAATCCAAATTTATAGTATACTATTTTTTTTCAATTTGTCCCTCATTCTTTTGATCTTTTTATCTTTTTTGTTAGTTATTTTTCTTTTCAATTTAACCCTCCAATCAAAAATTTATAATTGCCTTCTAATTTATTTTTTTATATCAATTTTCATCCTTATTCTTTTAATTGATATTTTTAATTTTAGATCTTTTTATGTAATTGATTTTTTTTCCTGATTTCATCCTTTAACATTAAATTTGGCAATGATTGGGCTTTACGATTTTTCCATGTATGGTGCTTTCATTCTAATGACTTAGGTCACGAGTTTAAAAAGTTAACGGGGGCTAACATCCCTTTATTTGGCTTATTTTTTATGATTTCATTATTTGACATAAGATTTAAAACAAAATGGCTTTGTGGTTTTCTTTGATTTTTTTTCTATCGGGTTATCCCAACCTTAAGACCTGAGATGCAAGTTGATGGGTTAACCCGAGTTGACCCACCCCTTATTGCCCAAGTTACATGTCTATTATATTAACTTAGATTGACTCACTTCAGTTTTTTTTGTCCTTTTTTATCTAATTTTATTATTTCATATTTAATTGGTTGGAAATTGAATAACATCATTTTTTCGCTCTACAAAAAAGTTTTTTTCCCAAGTCATCGTAGTCTTCCTTTTTTTTTTCAACTTTTGTCCATTTACTATTATTGCCACTTTTTTATGATCTCATTAAGATAAAACCTACTTATTTGATCAATTAGGGTTATAACTCAAGTCATTTATTTTTCTTCTTTCTTTAAAATTTGTTTGTGGCACCTAAACATTATTTTTTATATATAAAAAATAGTGCAGACCTACGGCGTAGCTTGGACCCTTTGCCATTCTTTCTCATGCTCTTCTTTTTCATAAGAGACACCACCAACTTGTTCATTCTGAAAATTTTTAGATAAATGATTATTTTTTTTTCATTTAATCTCTTAAATTTCTTTCATTTGTTCTCTCTAGTTTCATTTCCATTTCTTTGTCTGTCACTCTATTTTTTTTTTATCTTTCTTGATTTTGTTTCTTTTGTTAGTAAAACCTTTAGTCCAACATTGTTTATGCTCTTTCTCTCTTAACAGTTATATTCAAAAAATATATCAAAGTCTTAATTCAAGTCAAGAGTAAATTTGATTAGAGAGCAACTCTCAATAGACAATTTTTTTTGTCAAACTTATCTTTACTTTCATTTTGTTTCTTTTCTTTTTCCAAATTATATTTCACACTCTCATTGTTTCTTTTTCTTCTTAGGTTTTCGAGATATATGGACAAGAAACTTTTAATTATTTGTTTCCTACTTAGATTAGTTTTAGACTCTTTTTAAATGGTTATGGTGTTGTTTTAACATCATATTATTGCTCAAGACATTTTTTTATATAAAATATTAGAGAATTTATTTATTCCTTTATAGTGTTTAGGGCTACAACTTTAGGGTTTAAGAAATCTAGCTTTTATTCTCGTTAGACGATACATGACCTAGTACTTTTAAATATTGTAATTGTAAACATTTGTACCACAAACCTCATATCCTTATGTATAGGTGCATGTGTGCTTCCTATAAACATAAGCTCCCACATACTTGATATTGAATTTAAGAAAAAAAAAACTAATAAGGTGGTCTTTTTTTATGTGAACCTATTGATCACATGATCAAGTGATCCCCAATGAAATAAATAACAACCTGAAAAGCTGAAAATTAGGTTTGATAAAACCTTGATCTAGAGATAACAATGTACCTAAGAACCAAAGGTATAGAAAAAAGATTTGGACTCGGAGATAACCTTGTATCTACAAACCTTAAGTATATGAATGACGTTATGAAGTCGATTAATCTTTGATAAGTTACTGTATGATCTTTGTCCCTACAAAGAAAGGTTGGTTTGCTATAAACAAACAAAAGAAAGAATCACATTTATTCTTCAACTTGCTGCTGAAATTTGCAATAAAAAAAACATAATATAGTTTCCTCTAACTAACCCAAATGAATCCATTTTGGGTTGCAAGCTCATAGGTTTAAATTAGTAATCAACTAATATAAGTCCAATAATAAAATAAACTCATAAATAATGTCTAATGGGTTAAAAAAAAACTCAAATTAAAATGTTATTATTCAATGTTAAATAAATAATAAAATATTAGCAAATTTTCAGTCCTGACTTCAAACACGTTGTTCTTTCTTGTCTAGATGAATTATTAGGTCTACTATATATGGTTAGAAAGTTTGAAATTTCTAGTTTCTAACAAAACTTGAATAGCAGCAAACAACCACATATAGCTCCATATATGTCTTAAACAGTACACAAATGTCCAGTTTAGCAGATTTGACAAGATTTGTCTGGTAACTTTGACCCTCTGAAAAAATATGTTCTCGAACTCCATTTGACATAAATATTTACCAAAATTTATTTTTATGTGTTTAGTATTTTTATATAAAATTTTAGCAAGTTATAATATACAGTTTGAGAGATATATCTAATCTCGCAAAATTGGTCAGTGGACATTTTAAGGCCAAATTCGAACTTGGCTTGGTTTGTATCACCCTCCCCTTCTTTAAAAATATTCGACTTCGAATTTGTATCATGGAAAACATCTTTTATGGTCAACAAATCATTACCAAACTGAAGAATTGCACCATCATCAAAACCAATAAGAACCTTGTTAGCAAATAAGGTTCCTTTGATATATAAGCTCTTATTTTCAACCATCTTTTCCTTTATCAATTTTAGTTGCTCCTTATATATTTTCTTAGGTGTTACAGATATAAAAATTATAGGTCTTCCATTCATCTTAATGGAATACATATTTGTCTGCATCATGCATAACTCTCTTATCATATTATCATAATCTACCAAGCAATAAGTGACTAGGTTGCATTGACATAACACCTCATTATAATATTTACCAATATAAAAAGCAACCAAAAGTTATTTATTCACTTTCACTTCACCACCAACATTCAATCATTGTAGTTTATAAGGCATGTGATGTTTAATAATATACAAGTTTAAATTTTTCATCAATGTAGTACTAACTACATTAGTGCAACTACCAAAGCCACAAACCTTATTATGATTATAGCATCTCATGTGGAATATGTTCTCCCTCTGACCTTTCGAATCATCAACCTTGACATATATCTTTAATACTTTCCTTACCACAGGTGTCTCTCCCTCAACTAGATACTCAATACAAACATCATCAGTATCCTATAATGGTAGCATTAAATATCTATATGCTATTTAGCTCTTAAAACCATTTTTTTTTTTACAATGTATAAATCAAATATCCATCAATGATCCCTATCGTAAATGAACCTTCAAAGATTGCTACTTTTAGGTTTCAATTAAAAGTATCAAGGTGGTATATTCTTGTGTAATGTAAATATTTTGACCTTAAATAATTGTCCATTAATAATGGCTATGCATACACGAGTCTTTACTAACTAATGTGTATAAATATTGATTAAGGGCAACATTCTAAAATTGAACCATCAATGTGATTGTTCAAAGTATCAACACACCTTTAGGCCAATGAATCCATAGTGGTCATGGTCCAACTTTTAGTCAACAAAAAAACATTCACACCACTATATCTCATTCTTGAGTAGAAGAACCTATAAATATCACTGTTTTAACATTTAAAATTAGGATATAAAACTTCATTCAACAAAATGAGAATGAATCTTCATCATAGGATAAATAAAATGTTTGGCATCATCCCTTATAGGTTTAGGATTGGGTTTATTAAGCCTAATATAAGCTCATCTTGATTATTCACTAACATTACCGAAAAAGACCACTAATGGTTATAGTTCTCGACTGGGAGTAATTGGGTTTAAATATGTTAGTTCACTAATAATTATCAAAATGAATGAATCCTTATTGATAATCATTATGGTAGTAATTAAAAGTGTAAAAGATGACCCAAACATAGAAGGAATAAACTTAAACCTTAGGTTTAACTTATTATAGTAGACTTATCCTTACCTATATAGACTAATCATTATTAGATTAGGAGCAACAAAACTATTAGAAATAAAAGACAAGTAACAATGCAACTTATCTTAGGTAAAATGATTTATGGTAATAGTGTCTTCCATTTAACATAACCAATGTTTTATCTTAAAAGTTTAAAGATCAATTAAGGTTTTTAGTGACCATAATACTAAATGGCAACTATTTCATATATCACTTGCATATATATTTTAGACCATTTTCTCTTTAAAAAATAAATTTTCTTCAAGGAAAAAGAGCGGTTCATCGCAATGTTTTATGCAATACTTTTGATAAGATCGATCATCAACTCATATATATATATATATATATATATATATATATTGAGGTTTTGACCTTATTGATATCAAATAAGATACTACTATATCACTCTTATTTACCAGATTAAGGAAAGTCTCCACATATTCATTGAAGGATAAATCTTGGAATGAAGATTGTCGCACCCTAAAAAAAAAATCCAAAATCCAATTGCGGGTTCGACTGGTGATTTTTTTTTTGTTATTGATTTGGTTCTTTGGAGTCGCCACCTAGTATTTTGGTCACTAGGAACCCTAACTGGTCTCAGAGATCGGGTACGGGGACTGGTTGCGTAAAGGAAAGGTATTAGCACCCCAAATACGCCCTACCTAAGGTAAGCTGCATTGTTTTATTGTCTGATAAAAAAACTAAGGTATTTTCGGGTTTTTCTAGTTGCTGGTATGGTTTAAGAAAAGTCCTCCTTGGTAAGGAGATCCTTATCTTCATGGGTAATTCTGACGTTAACAAAAGAATTTAATATTTGGAATACGTCTTACGTATAAGATCGTAACCCCAAATACTAAAAGAAAACACAATAATGTTTTTGGAATTTTTAAAATATTGGCCTAGTTCTCATGGCTTGAATAAATTGGTTATTAAAGCCAAAATGCATGCTAATACATATATTGTTTTGAAATTTTCTTTGTTGTGTGAAAATATGATGTTATAATATTTATATATATATATATATATATATATATATATTGGAGAGACTAGGCCGTATGCATGAAAACAAAATATTTTTTGGAAAATATTTGTTTTTTGATGTTTTAACAAAAATCGGGTATTTTAATACTGGGTTTGTATTCTTACGATATAAAAATACAAACCAATATTAATCCACCCTAATAAAAATATGCAGGAAAAATCAACAATATTTTTAAGGATTTTTTTTAGAATTTTTTGAAAGCAAAAGCATTTTTTATTTTGAAAATCTTTGATGTTTTGATGAAAACCGGGTATTTTAATACTGGATTTGTATCTTTACGGTATAAAAATACAAACCAACATTAAACCCTTTTGACAAAAATATGCAGGAAAATCAACAATATTTTCAAAGATTTTTTCAGAATATATTTTTTAAAAGAAAAAATATGCATATATATATATATATATATACACATATATAATATAATATATTATAATATATAATATAATAATACACACACACACACACACATATATATATATAATTCACGTCCTGCGTGAACAGTAGGACGTGAATTATATTTCACGCCTACTGTTCATATGAACAGTAGGTAAGGAGGAGGAAGAAGAAGAAAAGGAGGAAAGGAAGAGGGGCTCACTTGGCTGAAGGGATTGTGGCTGCTGTGATGAGGTGGTTCAGCCGGTGGTTGCAGCGGTGGAGTTGGAGGAAGACGGCGTCGGTTTCCTGTTGCAGAAGAAGAAAGAAGAAGAAGAAAAATCTGCAGAAATTGGGTGAAAATGCTGGTTTTTGGCTGACTTTGGACCCGAATTTCTCCTCCCTCAGATCATCAAATCCGACTCTATTTATAGGCTGTGGAAGAGGGCAATCTTGTATACGTTGGGGAAAAATTTCAGCCCTTGATTCAGTTGGGAAGCATCTCAACTGTTGGCTCAAAGTGTGCACCTCGAGCTGCCAAATTTGGCAGCTTAAGGCTGTGAACTGCCCGAGGTGGCCACTTTGAGCCACTCAACGGAGCCGCTTCTAACTTTTTCGACCCGACCGAACCATTCTCCGGGATAAAGGGGTTTCATGTGGACATTTTGGTGCACGTTTTGTCGGATTTGGAGGCCACACGAGCCGGAAAATGCGCCTGGAAAGCAGCCACTCAGGCAGCTTTTTGAGGAAGAAAGTGAACAGTAACAGGCGACGTGTCACCTGGTTTCCCTGCGCCGTTTTTTAAATTAGTCCTCCAGTTTTTAAATTCTTCAATTTGACCCCGGATCAATCCAATACAGCCCCCCTATTTACGCGCCTTTTCCAAATTGGTCCCTGGTTTCGGATTTTCTCAATTAAGTCGCTAATTGGCCATTAAACTTCAATATTTATGCAATTAAGCCCCTGATTTGACTTAATAAATTTCTAAAAAATATAATTTGACCCCAGAACTTTAATTTCTTCTAATTAAAACCCAAATTGACTTAAAAATCAATTTTTCTTGCACTCAAATCCTCTATAAATTCAATTAAAAATCCAATTAAGTCCATAAACATCCAAATTTGGACTTTTCTCCTCAAACTTCCAATTTTCTTATCCAACTTTGTATTTTTAAGTCCATAAACATCCAAATTTAGACTTTTCTCATCATTCAAGAATATATTGTCAAAAATCCATCTTTGTATTTTTAACCTCCTTGACCGATTTTTCTGACCATTTGCTGAGCGCTTCTGCCTCCTGTTATTTTTCTAACCTCCTTTGGCTATTTATTTTATTTCATTTATTTGGGGACCCGAAAATGGGTTACAACAGATGCCCCCTCTTTATAATGCTTACGGAGCAAGGGTTTTGCGCAGTAAGTTTTATAAAGATAAACTCAAAACAGAACTCCCGAAATTAATCTGGTTGAAGCTTGATTGATCATAACCAAGGTTTGTGTGGTTAGACTGAACTGAGATCCTTTCGCCGATCCCCTTCAACCAGAACCAAAATCCTTTCCAATTAGGTTAAATTGAGATCCCTTCGTCGATCCCCTTTAACCATAACCAAAGTTTGTGTGGTTAGACTGAATTGAGATCCTTTCGTCGATCCCCTTCAACCAGAACCAAAATCCTTTCCAATTAGGTTAAACTGAGATCCCTTCGCCGATCCCCTTTAATCATAACCAAGGTTTGTGTGGTTAGACTGAACTGAGAACCTTTCGCCGATCCCCTTCAACCAGAACCAAAATCCTTTCCAATTAGGTTAAACTGAGATCCCTTCGCCGATCCCCTTTAACCATAACCAAGGTTTGTGTGGTTAGACTGAACTGAGATCCTTTCGCCGATCCCCTTCAACCAGAACCAAAATCCTTTCCAATTAGGTTAAACTGAGATCCCTTCGCCGATCCCCTTTAACCATAACCAAGGTTTGTGTGGTTAGACTGAACTGAGATCCTTTCGCCGATCCCCTTAAACCAGAACCAAAATCCTTTCCAATTAGGTTAAACTGAGATCCCTTCGCCGATCCCCTTTAACCATAACCAAGGTTTGTGTGGTTATACTGAACTGAGATCCTTTCACCGATCCCCTTCAACCAGAACCAAAATCCTTTCCAATTAGGTTAAACTGAGATCCCTTCGCCGATCCACTTTAACCATAACCAAGGTTTGTGTGGTTAGACTGAACTGAGATCCTTTCGTCGATCCCCTTCAACCAGAACCAAAATCCTTTCCAATTAGGTTAAACTGAGATCCCTTCGCCGATCCCCTTTAACCATAACCAAGGTTTGTGTGGTTAGACTGAACTGAGATCCTTTCGCCGATCCCCTTCAACCAGAACCAAAATCCTTTCCAATTAGGTTAAACTGAGATCCCTTCGCCGATCCCCTTTAACCATAACCAAGGTTTGTGTGGTTAGACTGAACTGAGATCCTTTCGCCGATCCCCTTCAACTAGAACCAAAATCCTTTCCAATTAGGTTAAACTGAGATCCCTTCGCCGATCCCCTTTAACCATAACCAAGGTTTGTGTGGTTAGACTGAACTGAGATCCTTTCGCCGATCCCCTTCAACCAGAACCAAAATCCTTTCCAATTAGGTTAAACTGAGATCCCTTCGCCGATCCCCTTTAACCATAACCAAGGTTTGTGTGGTTATACTAAACTGAGATCCTTTCACCGATCCCCTTCAACCAGAACCAAAATCCTTTCCAATTAGGTTAAACTGAGATCCCTTCGCCGATCCCCTTTAACCATAACCAAGGTTTGTGTGGTTATACTAAACTGAGATCCTTTCACCGATCCCCTTCAACCAGAACCAAAATCCTTTCCAATTAGGTTAAACTGAGATCCCTTCGCCGATCCACTTTAACCATAACCAAGGTTTGTGTGGTTATACTGAATTGAGATCCTTTCGTCGATCCCCTTCAACCAGAACCAAAATCCTTTCCAATTAGGTTAAACTGAGATCCCTTCGCCGATCCACTTTAACCATAACCAAGGTTTGTGTGGTTAGACTGAACTGAGATCCTTTCATCGATCCCCTTCAACCAGAACCAAAATCCTTTCCAATTAGGTTAAACTGAGATCCCTTCGCCGATCCCCTTTAACCATAACCAAGGTTTGTGTGGTTAGACTGAACTGAGATCCTTTCGCCGATCCCCTTCAACCAGAACCAAAATCCTTTCCAATTAGGTTAAACTGAGATCCCTTCGCCGATCCCTTTTAACCATAACCAAGGTTTGTGTGGTTAGACTGAACTGAGATCCTTTCGTCGATCCCCTTCAACCAGAACCAAAATCCTTTCCAATTAGGTTAAACTGAGATCCCTTCGCCGATCCCCTTTAACCATAACCAAGGTTTGTGTGGTTAGACTGAACTGAGATCCTTTCGCTGATCCCCTTCAACCAAAACCAAAATCCTTTCCAATTAGGTTAAACTGAGATCCCTTCGCCGATCCCCTTTAACCATAACCAAGGTTTGTGTGGTTAGACTGAACTGAGATCCTTTCGCCAATCCCCTTCAACCAGAACCAAAATCCTTTCCAATTAGGTTAAACTGAGATCCCTTTGCCGATCCCCTTTAACCAAACAACTTGGAATCCCATCTAGCGATTCCTTTTATTCAAAGCTGAAATATGAGGTCCCTTCTGGCGACCTCCATTGATGAATATCGAAATACGAGATCCCTTCTGGCGATCTCCACAACTTGGAATCCCATCTGCCGATTCCTTTTTTACCGAATGCTATCGATGTCGTTCTTCCTGCTAGCACGGTTTGAAAATTATTATCTTTTCTTCTTGTTGTTCTAGAATCAACTCAATGATTCTTTCTTCGTCAATAATCTTGTTGGAATGCACTAAGATCTCCTCCTGTAACGATCCAAAAACATACATGCAATGATTTATGATTAGATGCAATGCATGCATTCGTACCTGGTTTTGAAACATAGGCCCCATCCTCTTCTTCTAGTTCATGAGACTCCCTCTTAACATGAACTTGCTTTTGAAGTCGTATGCTGGATTCATCTCTCGTGTTGCCTATCATATTCTTGGAGAAGAAGTCTTTGACTTTCTTCAAGTAATCATTTTCTCAAAATGTATGACTTGTATTTGCCTCTTTGTCATGCTTTTGTCAAATGCTTTAGCTTGGTTTTCAAATCTATAGGCTTCCATTCAATTTTAAACACGTAAAAATTTTCATAAAACATCTCGTCTTGCCCCCAGTGTAGGGGTGTGATCCTAGTCTGGACTTTTATATAGAGAAGAAATTCATTCAGCCAGTGATAAACCTTTTAGTGAGTGAAGGGATAATGATTTTTTTTATTATTATTTCAAAATACGCATTGTTATGGTTAATAAACTCTATTCTTTAAAAGACAATTACAGATGATTATAAAGCGACCACTTAATCATTTATCCATGCAATTCATTATGCTATCAGAGGTAGGGTTGTACTTTAGGGTTAGCTTTTCTTAAATTTCATATTAAACCATTTTATGATACTTTCTTTGTAACCACTTAACCTTGTTCAAAAAGTGCATAATCTCATCATTTATTTAAAGAAAAAGTAGGCTCAAACACAAAATGTAGCTGACATCATGAGCCCTGATTGCCCATTAGAGAAAAAGCAATGACAAAAGCAAATGACAAAAACATGCTAAGACAAATAAAGTTGCTTTACATTTTGAAAACTACGAGAAGTTCTTGAGTCAACCCGTTTTGAAACTTCTTCTAGTACGTGGAAAGTCAACCGGGGCAATGCTTCATCTTCATTCCCCACTTATGTTTCCTTATCTTCTCCTTCGATCTCACCTTCTTCATTATTGACGATTCTTGACCAAGGTTTTTCAACCCTTTATCCCCTATTACTTTTGTCATGACCAAGCAAAGGATTTGAATTGATATTGGGTGTGTCTTCAAATAACACCCATCCTATCTTGATGAGCTCCAACAACTTTTTCTTGAAAGCGTAGCACGTTTCAAGACAATGCCCGGGAATACCAGCATGGTACTCGCAAGTCAACTTGGGCTTATACCAGATGGGGAATGGTGGCTGTAGTGGTAATGTAGGGATAAGAGCTATTTGTCCAATGCTCAGTAGTTTGGCATAAATGTCCTTCAAAGGCATGGGTAATGGCGGTAGTTGTTCTGAAATGTATCTTGTGTTTGGTCTTTGGTGGTTGTTTTGGGTGTTTGACTGGTTATTTGCTCGATTAGGGGAAAAATGTTTGTTAAAGTTTATGTGGGCCACATGAGAGGTAGGTATTTGTGGGTTATATGAATCCGTTATCTTGTCATTGGACCCACCTTCGAAGTTGTTAACGGGACCTTTCATTTTTCTTCCAATAAAACCCTTTGTCTCCAATGGCTCAATTATGCGTCCAGCTTTAATCCCTTGCTCTATTCTTTCTGCTATGCGTACAACATCATAGAAATGCTGAGCTGAGCTACCCATTAAATGCTCATAGTAGGGTGCCTTGAATGTATTGGTGAACAAAGTCACCATCTCCGTTTCTATCAAAGGGGGTTGCACATGCGTGGCCTCGTCCCTCCATCTTTGCGCATAAGCCTTACTGACTCTTGGCTTCTCTTTTCCATCGACATAAGGCTTGTTCGATCTGGAGCAATTTCCAAATTGAACTTGTATTGCTTAAGGAAAGCCTCCACTAAATCCTTCCATTTCTTAATCCTGACATTATCCAGCCTCATGTACCAACTTAGCGCCGACCCCGATAGACTGTCTTGGAAAAAGTAGATCAGTAACTTATCGTCATGAATCACCTCAGCCATCTTATTGCAATAAGATCGAAGGTGAGTGTTTGGGCATTCCAACCCAGTGTACCTTATAAACTCTGGTATCCTAAAATCTTTTGGTACCGTGATGTTTGGTACCAAGCATATTTCAGACGCTCGCATGGGGTCAAACTAGTCATTTCCCTCGACTGCTCTTAACCTTTCTTCCAAGGCTGATATCTTGTCATCGTTCATAAAACCAGTGGACCTATTATCGGAAGGCCCATCTGTTGTTAAATCTACAGTGATGTGAGCTTGAGGGGGCTGAATGGGAATGGCAGGTGCAAAGTGCTGCTCCGTCACTGAATCTGCCCCCAAGTTCTGAGATACCCCCGGGGCATGAGCTGGCGGTGCTCCTATAGGTGGTTGGGTAGACGTTCCCTCCCCGTTCTTGGCTTTTAAAAGTTGCTCAAGCAGATTGGTCATTTGGGAAACTTCATTCCTTACAGATTCCAATTCACTTTGGTAGCGGGATTCTAGGATGGCCCTCTCTTCATTCTCCATTCTTGATCTTAGCCTAGTGTAGTGGACTTTGGAAGGGGGACCTATATTTCACGATCTGGAATGCATATCATAATTTAAAAAATAAAATGCGTGATGAAATGTGATGCACAAGTGATGCGCGATGAGTATAATATTGCAAATAAGATACATAACCTAAGGACAAGCTCTATTTATTAAGTGAGAGGGGGTAGTTTTTCTATCTGGTCTTAAAGGGTCTCATATCTGCCCAGTGACGTTCTTTGTAAAGACAGTATGGGGGCGTTGCAAGGAACAGTTAAGACACGTATGCCCACCATTACTAAGCAGGCACTCAGATAAGAGTTGGGTGTTTCACGCATTTAAACCCTGACCAATAGTCTTAGGGTAAATCGTTAATTCCCCACTTAACTTAAAGCTTGTGTGTGCTTTTCAAAATTAAAGCAGGTGATGCATGAGACAATTGTATACAATGCATGAATAAATGTGCGTAAAATAAAAACAAATATGCAAAATAAATAAAAGGAAAGGCATATATTAAAATAAGCACAGGAAAACACAAATAAATCAGACAAAAACAAAGCTTAGTCTACAAGGTCCCTAGTGGAGTCGTCATTTTGTCGCACCCTAAAAAAAAATCCAAAATCCAATTGCGGGTTCGACTGGCGATTTTTTTTTTGTTATTGATTTGGTTCTTTGGAGTCGCCACCTAGTATTTTGGTCACTAGGAACCCTAACTGGTCTCAGAGATCGGGTACGGGGACTGGTTGCGCAAAGGGAAGGTATTAGCACCCCAAATACGCCCTACCTAAGGTAAGCTGCATTGTTTTATTGTCTGAAAAAAAAAACTAAGGTATTTTCAGGTTTTTCTAGTTGCTGGTATGGTTTAAGAAAAGTCCTCTTTGGTAAGGAGATCCTTATCTTCATGGGTAATTCTGACGTTAACAAAAGAATTTAATATTTGGAATACATCTTACGTATAAGATCGTAACCCCAAATACTAAAAGAAAATACAATAATGTTTTTGGAATTTTTGAAATATTGGCCTAGTTCTCATGGCTTGAATAAACTGGTTATTAAAGCCAAAATGCATGCTAATACATATATTGTTTTGAAATTTCCTTTGTTGTGTGAAAATATGATGTTATAATATTTATATATATATATATATATATATATATATATATATTGGAGAAACTAGGCCGTATGCATGAAAACAAAACATTTTTTGGAAAATATTTGTTTTCTGATGTTTTAACAAAAATCGGGTATTTTAATACTGGGTTTGTATTCTTACGATATAAAAATACAAACCAATATTAATCCACCCTAATAAAAATATGCAGGAAAAATCAACAATATTTTTAAGGATTTTTTTTAGAATTTTTTGAAAGCAAAAGCATTTTTTATTTTGAAAATCTTTGATGTTTTGACGAAAACCGGGTATTTTAATACTGGATTTGTATCTTTACGGTATAAAAATACAAATCAACATTAAACCCTTTTGACAAAAATATGCAGGAAAATCAACAATATTTTCAAAGATTTTTTCAGAATATATTTTTTAAAAGAAAAAATATGCATATATATATAAATATACACATATATAATATAATATATTATAATATATAATATAATAATACACACACACACACACATATATATATAATTCACGTCCTGCGTGAACAGTAGGACGTGAATTATATTTCACGCCTACTGTTCATATGAACAGTAGGTAAGGAGGAGGAAGAAGAAGAAAAGGAGGAAAGGAAGAGGAAGGAGGAGGAAAGGAAGAGGGGCTCACTTGGCCGAAGGGATTGTGGCTGCTGTGATGAGGTGGTTCAGCCGGTGGTTGCAGCGGTGGAGTTGGAGGAAGACGGCGTCGGTTTCCTGTTGCAGAGAAAGAAAGAAGAAGAAGAAAAATCTGTAGAAATTGGGTGAAAATGCTGGTTTTTGGCTGACTTTGGACCCGAATTTCTCCTCCCTCAGATCATCAAATCCGACTCTATTTATAGGCTGTGGAAGAGGGCAATCTTGTATACGTTGGGGAAAAATTTCAGCCCTTGATTCAGTTGGGAAGCATCTCAACCGTTGGCTCAAAGTGTGCACCTCGAGCTGCCAAATTTGGCAGCTCAAGGCTGTGAACTGCCCGAGGTGGCCACTTTGAGCCACTCAACGGAGCCGCTTCTAACTTTTTCGACCCGACCGAACCATTCTCCAGGATAAAGGGGTTTCATGTGGACATTTTGGTGCATGTTTTGTCGGATTTGGAGGCCACACGAGCCGGAAAATGCGCCTGGAAAGCAGCCACTCAGGCAGCTTTTTGAGGAAGAAAGTGAACAGTAACAGGCGACGTGTCACCTGGTTTCCCTGCACCGTTTTTTGAATTAGTCCTCCAGTTTTCAAATTCTTCAATTTGACCCCGGATCAATCCAATACAGCCCCCCTATTTACGCGCCTTTTCCAAATTGGTCCCTGGTTTCGGATTTTCTCAATTAAGTCCCTAATTGGCCATTAAACTTCAATATTTATGCAATTAAGCCCCTGATTTGACTTAATAAATTTCTAAAAAAATATAATTTGGCCCCAGAACTTTAATTTCTTCTAATTAAAGCCCAAATTGACTTAAAAATCAATTTTTCTTGCACTCAAATCCTCTATAAATTCAATTAAAAATCCAATTAAGTCCATAAACATCCAAATTTGAACTTTTCTCCTCAAACTTCCAATTTTCTTATCCAACTTTGTATTTTTAAGTCCATAAACATCCAAATTTAGACTTTTCTCGTCATTCAAGAATATATTGTCAAAAATCCATCTTTGTATTTTTAACCTCCTTGACCGATTTTTCTGACCATTTGCTGAGCGCTTCTGTCTCCTGTTATTTTTCTAACCTCCTTTGGCTATTTATTTTATTTCATTTATTTGGGGACCCGAAAATGGGTTACAACAAAGATCAAAACATATTGTTTATTGGAAAGATGGAGTTTAGGTTAATGTTTATTCTTATATCACTGAACTTTAAAAAAATACATAATTGCTTATATTTATACTTATCATAGAACTTTATAAATACCACCTTTTATCATGAAGCAAGTTTTTTAGTTTGAGCTTGACACTCTTCTAAAGCCTTATAAATATGGCTTGGGATAAAAAGTCCTAGAGTTCTAATCCTATCCTCTGTTCAAGCTATTGCCATTTTTATATATGATTTGGTAGGTTTTTTAGAGTTAGAACATATAAGGTGCTTATATACCTAGTATAACATAAAAGCTACATGCTTTTTAAAGGTAGGAAATTTAAATCTCTCTCTCTCTCTCTCTCTCTCTCTCTCTTAATGAGCATGCTAAATTTAGGCACACCTATTACAAAATCCATAAAAAAGTTGGTATCAATTTTATATGGAGGAACAAAGTTTCTTTTTAGATAGGTAAAGACTATCTATTATGACCAAATCGTATAAGATAATAGTTTTCAATATATACCTGAATATAAAAGTGTTGTTGGACTTTGATAAAAATAGAGAGAGGATAGCTAGAAGCTTTTTGCTGGGTTTGGAAGATAGTCTGGGTAGTTGGATTACATTAAAATTCTTTTTACTTCTTTATTAGTAATAAAAATGATCTCGCATCTTTGTTAATGTCTATAGTCAAATATTGGTTTTTTTTTTTTATCTTTAGGTACCTTTTTATATAATGGTACTAAAAGTGCTTTTCTATGAGTCTTTATAAGTAATGATGGTAGACCTATTGATGTTAGGCAAATAGTCTATGAAGTTTTAATAACTAGAGATGATCATAGGTTTAGGTGGAATAAAGCTTGAGGTTGCCATTTTTTTTAGAAAAGAAGAAAATTGTTTATAGTTCTTAGATAAATCTTTATAGAAACAAATTTTAAGTATATAAAATAAGGATTAAAGATTTTTTAAGTGAAAGATGAAGAATTAGGAGTAGTTTAAGAAATCTAAACATCACACTTAAAAGCTAAAGAACATGCTTTTAAATTTAATTTATCAGTTGAAACATTTGACATGTTAGACATGTTTTAAGAAATGGTTAGTGATTTTTTGGGTGCACAATGTCACTTGCCATGTTATATTTAGTTGATTCGATTGATCGATCAATTCCACGTAGAAATATGATAAGGAAAAATACCACTTCGTTTGATAAATAAAGAAATATAGGAGACATTGTTTATATAAAAAATAAATATCATGTGTCAATTATAAAAGAACAATGATTGTTTATAAATAGAGAAATATAGTTAAAATTGATTGAGTATAATGGAATCATTTATATTGAAAGAGTCTTGATCAACTAGGAATGTTGAAGATGAAGTTGACTAAACGACTAGGATCATGATCAACCAAGAAAAAATGACTGATCATAAGCATTTGAATATGTAAAGAGAAGTATAAAGTTTAGTTCAACTTAAAGTGAGAATTCTCAGCATAATAACTAATAAGAAACCATAAGATTAAATTGGGTTTTGTTGTAACTCAATTTGACCCCTCTCTCTCTCTCTCTCTCTCTCTCTCTCTATATATATATATATATATATATATATATTCCATAAAATAAAAATCTAAAAAAAATGTCTTTTCAATAAATCTTGTTAATTTTAATCATTTTGCTAGTTTTTTCATCATTTTTGTTTATTTTCTCATGTCACCATAAGTTAGAAATATAACAAGATTTATTGAAAAGACATTTTTTTTAGATTTTTTTAGATTTTTATTTTATATATATATATATATATATATATATATATATAAAGAAGGGAACAAAAAATATAGTTAGGGGCAAAATTGGATAAATAATTAATTTTAACAAGTCAAGGATTGAGTTGAAGAAAAATAAATCAGGAATAATTTAGAATACAATTGGAGATATAATTGAAAAGTAATTAAGAAAAAAAGATTTAATTTGGCCTTAATTAAAAGAAATGAAAGAACAATGACTGAATTAGAGGGAAAAAAAAACTAAAAGATGTAATTATTTGGTGAAATTGAAGAGAAAAGTAAGAGAGAGAGGGGGGGGAAGAGAGAAAATTAAGTCAAAATTGGTCAAAATTGTATAATTTTGGAACCAATGACTAACCATGAATAAGCATTCAATTAATTTATTTATGGATAAATTGAAAACAAAATCAAAATCCTAATTGAATGAAATCGAAAAAAAAAAAGAAGAAGCTAGGGACTATAATAAAAAGACAAATATTCCAAGGTTCAATTTTAATCTTACAACAACGATTAAGCTTCGATTACAATTTACAACAATTTAAACCTTTAATTTCATCAATCCCAAAACACAAATCAAAAAGTTAAAATTTACAATCCTAGATTTTGATCCCTTAAATTCCAATAATTTTTAACTAATTGTTCCAGCAAATTCAAAACCTAGATCACAAAACTTTAGCAATTGTTCCCACATATGTTTTTTAAGAAAAGACGGATAAAATGGATTAATAATATATGAACAACAACATAGCTAACCTTTGGTGCAATAAACTGTCTCATTATATAAACCTCCCATAAAATTGTTAAGACTGCCCTTCTATTAACTCAATTATCATTAAGGGTGTTTAAACAACCAATTAAACCCTAGAAACCAAGACGAAATTATTCAAAAAAACCAAACCAAGAGAAAAAAAAACAATCAAATCGATTTAGAAATCATAAAATAACTCGGTTCGGTTCAGTTTCAGTTTTAGAAATTGAAATTGGGTAATCGAATCAGACTTAATGTAAGTTGTAAATCCATTTAAAAAAAAGGGTATAAATAGAAAACTTATTGATCTAATTCACTAACCCTAAAAATCCCTCTTTTTCTCGTTGAAAACAGCTGCCAGACATTTATCTCTTTTGTTCCATCTCTCTCCTTTGTTATCTCCCTTGTTGAAACTTGAGAGGTTGTTACAGATAACCTCCATCTCCCATGTTTTGTTCTTTTCTTTTACTCTATTGCCTCTATTTGCTGGTTATTGGCCTTGGTTAATGCTTCTTTCTTGTTTTATTATCTCAAACATGTTGTTTTCTTTTCTGATTTTCTAGACTATTCAAACTCTCATTTTATGTTTTGTAGTTATTTAGAGAATGAAAAGCCTTTAACGCATGCTTATTTTCTGTTTTGGCATGTTCGTTTTTATTGCAATTAGGCTGGGATTGTCTCCTATTTTGATCACTAAAACTCCCTGGATCCATTGTTGCAAATTTTAATGAAAATTTGTTAATGCAACTACATGTTTACACCTTTTTTTTTTGTTGGTTGTGTGATGCTCATGTATATTTTTTTCTTTTGGAAATATAGAACATTTAGACAAGTAACTAACACATTGTTTAATAATACAATAAAAGGTGACTAAGAGATTAGATTTTCTGGTTACAAAAAAAAAAAAAAAAACCTGACCGAACTAGTTCATTTTAAGCTGGTTCTTGATTCGGTTTGGTCTAATTTACCAGGAAATTTTATCTCCTAGTTTGGTTGGAATTTTGAACCTAACTCGAACAAACTATAAACACCCATAATCGCCACTCCTCTGCAATCCATTCTTCTACTCATCGAGCACACCCTTTTTGCCACCAACAAACTGCATCACAAACCCGCAATCTCTGTCACCTTTATCTCAGCCCGTAACCTTCATTCCTCTAAAAAAAATAACTTTGACAATGAACACAAAAATACTAAAAAGCTCAATATTTTCCTCCTGTTGCATCTACTAAACCTTACCACCCAAAATCAACCACAGCCTCCCACCTTACTGGATTCCAACTAGCCAAAGCCACAATTCTCCATCATATATAAACTTTCATCTACTCTTCACATTCATTACCATACACCAACAACCATCCAATAACCTCCAACCATAGACCATCGTTCCCCTTAACAAACCATTTAATAACCTCCAACCACAGACCATCATCCTCCCTCATAAACCAACAAATTAATCCTTACCCAAGACCACCAACATCCCAGCTAAACCAACGTAGCCTACACATTGACCACACCTAGCACAAATCATCAACTCCAGTCAAACTCAATCTCCCACCAACATCACCAAACCAACCCATCAAACCATACATTAAAAACAATTATTTTCATCAACCAATGTCCACCAGCCTCCTACAAACCATATTTAATCAGCCTTTTTATCCTCTAATTGAATGACACAAACCCATCTCTATCTCTCTCTTAGTTGTCACCTTTCTAAGAGAAGAAAAAAAACCACATAGCCTTTTCTCTACCTTGTTATTGTCCTCTCACCTACCATAGGACAAACCATAAACACCACCATCAAGTCATTTCCCTATCGATCTAGCATTACTAGTATCTTAGTTCTCGACCCTTTTTTTCACTGGCCAACAATAACCCATCTCCATTGTTTTCCACTTCAACTTGACACCGAGGCCCATCAACAACCTCTACTAAAAATTTCACACCAATCCACCATAAAAGCAACCTAAAACCAAGTCTAAACCCAATCAGTTGGCAACCATGTTAAGCCTTGAAAACATAGTAGCTTCACCAACTATTAAGAGATAAATAAAGGCAAATGGTTTTTTTTTTTTTTTGTATTTGTAGGTTTATTTAGATGGCACGTGCAAAACATGAGCGTGTTCTAGTCCAAAAAGTCAATAAGACAGCACATGAGACAAACATGTGTCATGTAGCCCAATCAAGTTCTCTGGCATTTTCTCACCTGTTTTTACCCCAATTTCAAATCAATGCATATTGATTATTTGGATAGTCTGTTTCTTTTTGTGTTTTAAAAATATTTTTTAAAAAATCTAATTATTTTTTTGTTTTAAATTAATTTATTTTTTATGTTTTTAAATCATTTTAACTAATGATATTAAAAATAATTTAAAAAATAATATTTTGATGTATTTCCTAACAAAAAGCATTTTAAAAAGCAATCGCTACCACATTTCTAAATACTCTCTTAATATTGGTTAATTTGTGAGTGTTATACTTTCCCATGTTTTAAGTAATTTGTAATATTTGGTTGATTTTTCATGGGTGGGTGAGTTTAATTGCATTGCTATACTTGCTGTGTTTTGTATGAAGGTGAGACCAAATATTTACAATGATAGTATTCTAAAAAAAAGCAACAATAAATTTTAAAATTAAAAATTAAAAAAGATAAAAAAAAAATTATTATAGGTGTTAATTTATGTAATATAATAATTAGGACCGAGTTAACATGATCTCATCAAACTTCATTGAGTAAGAATGGTGTCCTTAAAATCCATTTTACAACTAATCAAGTTAAATCGGTCAAAGTCTAATTCAATATGAACCATCTATATAGGTCCAAAACTTATTTTAGAAATGGTCAATTCAACAAGTGCTTTTTTTTCAAGGGGTTAATGTCAAAAATTTTGTTAATAACCTAATCAATAAGTTTATTTTTTAAGATATCGTTGTCCTGTTTTTCAAAAGCAATTTAATCAATGGGGCTTCTATTTTAAAAGTTTATCATTGTATATTTTACAAATAAATAAAACAAAATTCAAATAAAAGCTTAAAAATATAATCAGGATAATCATTGGCAATAAATAAAAAAGATATGAGAAAAAAATATATAATAAATGTAACATTTCATAAAAATATAATGCGATAAAAATAATATTATTCTTCTCTTAAACATAACTAATATTTTACCCGAACTTCAAAACTAGAGCTAAATTTTAGATGTCCTAGTTTTTTTAAATCATTAGGTGGTCCCTCTAATTGATATCAAGAGAGAAAGGAGTTAAATTTGTTTTAGTATTTAATAAAGTTTCCTTACCTAGTATCAACTATATTCATTATAGGATTAATGTTTCCATGCTTAAATAAGATTTGAAATCTATATCATTATATAAAAGCTTGCGAAGTCATTATGAATGATGGCCTTACGTACATATGTAATTTCATTTTTTTTTTAATTTTTTTCTCTTAGAGTTTTTATTACTTTCTTTACAATTTTTCTTTATTTTCTTTCACTTTAATTTTTGTAATCTCTATCTCTCATTATTCATAAATGTCTCATTTTCCTTTTGCGATAACAACATCAAATCACCTTTTCTTTGGGGTTTGAAGTCACATCCCCACACTTTACTTGATTTTGCAATGTTCCTACATGCTTTTTCGTGGGAATAAATTTATATTATGTATTTTATTCTTTTTAAAATATAAAATGATTAATTAGTAGCATTTTGATAAAACTATTTGAGTGATCAACAAATATTTATAGAAACTCAATGAAATCACATTTATACAAGAATCTTTCAATCTCAACTTTTAGTATAACTTTAACAAAAATAAAGTGATAGTTGCTTTAATTTCAATTTTTTTATGAAATTAAATTATTTATTTTTTTCCCTTTCTTTTCCTTTTCTTAGAAAATCTAATTTTCAAAATTATGATTAATTTCTTTTATATCTAAGTTTTAGGATAAAAAATTATCAAATATGATCAATTTCTATTCTATAAAAAAATATTTTAGTTTATTTGATAGACTTTAATATTACATTTGAATTTTTAAACATGAGTAGTATAATTTTAAGTATTCATTTAATATAAGATCTAAAAGTATATTACAAAGAATTTGCCCTAAAGTTTTGGAAAACAAATTGTTTAAAGCATAAATAATCAATAAAAAGTATTTCTTATATAAGGAGTAATTTATAGTAATTAAAAAATAACTAGTAATATTTTACTCTTTAAAATTTATTTTAAAAAATATAAAGATACAAAAAAAATAATAAAAAATCTTGTTATTATTTCTCACGATCATAACTTTTCTCCCTTGACCCCAAAAACACGACCCACCAAAATTTTAACCCCAACCCTAAACTCTTCTTTGCACCAAAAATATCTACCCATCGACCACCCGCTCTTTCATATATATATATATATATATATATATATATATATATATATATATATATATATATATATATATATATAAAAGAATAGCCTAAACCCTCTCTTGATGATAAGTATCCTCTACACGTCACCTAACCATAAACTACAATCCCTGATTTTCCAATCACTAACTTCTCTCATCTTTAAAACATTTTTAATCTTAATTCTTACCAACGATAGTTTCAAATCTTCCTGCTACCTACTGAAAGAATGGCGGAGGAGGAGGTTGCGGCGCCGGCTGTGGTTCCTGTGGGGTCGGATCACAAGAGAAAGCTGGAAGATTTAGAGCCTGAAACTCTAGAAGAAGCTGAGCCGAGTCCAGCCGACGAACAGGAGCCTGAAGAGGATGAGAAAGCAGATGACGTGGAGGATGGTGGTTCGCCTGATTCTAAACGGCTAAGGATCGATGAAAGCAAAACCGATGGGTTAGGTAATTGAAGTTTTGATTTTTAGGGTTTGGTTTCTGTTAATAAATTGGAAATTATTTACTTAATTTTGGTATTTTATTATTTTTTGGTTGATGAAAAATTAATTATTTTTGGAAATGCATTATTTTACAGTCGTTTTTTGTGCCAATGAAGTGACTTTTTTTTTTTTTTTGTCGAAAAAGGAAGTATCATATCAAGAAATAGTAACTTGGCTTGTTATTTTGGTTGGTTTGATTGTTCTGAAAATTGAGTTTTGTTGAAATCTTGTCTTCTGTTTTATCTTGTTGCGAATGCTATATCAAGAGGTGGGGGTGGGTTCTGATGGTTTTGTTTTTGTTGGTAACAGCCAGAGAAAATGGTTTCAAAGGAGATGAGTCAGATGAACATGCAAGGGAAGAAGCTGAAGAGCCGTGTGTTGAGAATGAGCATGGAAAGGATGATAATGCTGAGCCTCTGTCCGAGGAGGTGCCGGAAACAAATGATAAAAAAGACCCAAATGCAGATAATCAGGAGACTAATACTACTGACCAAGCTACTGTTGATGATTCCAAGACGGAGGATGCTGAGAAACCATCTTTAGAGGATGCTGGGAAACCGTATGCTGAAAAGCTGTCTGAGGAGGCTGAGGAACATCTATCTGAGGATCAAACAACATCGCGTAAAATGGAGGTTCCAAATGACAAGGTGTGTTAACCAAGCCTGTTCTTGTAATTGTGTAATGAAACCTGATCAAGCTTGTTCAGGTAAAATGTTGGGGAATTGGGTATGATATGTGAGGGAATATAGTGGATTTCTTGTGATAATCCGGTCATCTTTTTTTTAGAGCGTAGATGTCATCCTGTCCAATTTTACTAAACAGTTTTTGAGCGTATAGTTGCTTGGTTTTTGTTTCCCTTTATTTTGTTGTGGGGTTCTCAAAGATTATTCTTGCAACAAAGGTTTAAAACTCATGTAAATGCCGTGGCAGGTTGGAGTTCTTATTGGCAAGGGTGGAGATACTATACGTTACCTTCAGTATAATTCTGGAGCTAAAATTCAAATCACAAGAGATGCTGAAGCTGATCCACAATGCACAACAAGGCCAGTGGAATTAATAGGGAGTTTAAGTAGTATAAGCAAGGCTGAGAAGCTCATCAATGCAGTCATAGCAGAGGTACTGAAATTTAATTTCTTTCTTTGTTACCTACTTTCCTTGCTTTGCTAGTTTTCTTTTTCCTGTTTTGTGATTATCTTGCCATTTATTTGGATGATTTTGTGTTGTTTTGCACGCACTTAATTTTGATATCATGTCGTAGGCTGATGCTGGGGGTTCCCCCTCTCTGATAGCTATGGGCCTTGCTACTAGTGCACAAGCTGCTGGAGTGGGAGATCAGCTGGAGATTCCAATTCCCAATGAGAAGGTTAATTTATGATTTCTGATGGATGCATTCTTTAGTTGTGTTTCTCAACTATGCTGATGCAAGCTTGCATCCAGGTTGGTCTAATCATAGGACGGGGTGGGGAAACCATCAAAGGTCTTCAAGCAAAATCAGGGGCTCGCATTCAGGTAGCTGATATTGCTGGCTTGGCACCAAGATGCACTTTCATATAGATATGACCTTGACAATTTCCCTAAAAAATTTCAATGACTGGTCCTTACAACCTTGTTTTACTTCAGCTGATACCTCAACATCTTCCAGAAGGGGATGAATCAAAAGAAAGAACAGTGCGTGTAACTGGAGATACGAGACAAATTGAGATGGCCAGAGAAATGATAATGGACGTCATGAATCAGGTTTGTTTTTGCCTACTTTTTTCTCCTATGTAGAATATATTTAAAATTTGCTGTAATTGTGGTTGCTTCAGGTGGATTGATATGTTACCTTTTTCTGAATTGTTGTGTTGATTTCATGAAATTAAGAGTGGTTGATTGACTAGTATCTAATTTTGTATCAGGCCTTGTTTAGTGGTTGAGCTTCGGAATTGCATGCACCAAATGCTATTTTCTTTGGTTCCTTGAGGCATTAATGCATGTCTAGGATCTCATGAGCTAGTTCTGTGAATTTGTTTGTTCTATCTTGAAACTGTGTAGGCTTGGCATCAACAAATGGATCTAAATATTCGCACTTTGATCTGTTTCTGTCTAATTGTCTAAAATAATTTGTTTCCCAGTAATTTGACGATTTGATATGGTAATCGTTTCTTTGTTTGTGTGGCTTATTCTGCTGTACTTAGGCTGCCTAGTCCCTGATTTGTTACTTGAAGGTTCAATTTTCTACATAGATTTGTTGCCTGTGTGAGTGTGGAAGACACATTTATTGTCATTTTGAATAATCATCATTTGATAACATCCTGTCCAAGAAAAAAATATAGAATATATGTTATACTAGACTTTTTCTTTATGTAGGGAGATGTTTATACAACCTCTGTTTAGGAAATAGAGTTTTAGGCTGTTTCAAGTTCATCTTTTTGTTGGTTGTGGGTGAATTGTTTTTAACTCAATAATTGGAGCTGAGGATCTGTATGTTTTCAACTGCAATTGCAGACATGATTATTCTGTTTGTATGTTAGAGTGGCCATTCATCCATGTCAAGAGCTGTTCTATAGTTTTCTATGAGAGCTAGAGCTTTAATTAAATGATAGAATGGAGTTTGTGGTATTAATGAACGATCCGTTCCAAGGTCGTTTGAATGCTCTTAGGAAGATCTATATTCCATCCAAGATGTCGGTTGCCATGATTTATTTGTGTTCAAGGTGCCGATTTCGAATTGGTTGACTTTAAAATGCAGATTTGGCTTTTGCCTTTCCCATGGGGTCAGCATTGCTTTTTTGGTGTAGCAATAGACAGCCACTATTCACTCTCATCAACCGAAGAGAGGTATCAGGCATTAAGTTTCGCAATTGCAGGATGGTAATAGTTGGTAAGAATGCTTTGAGACTTCGAAGTTGTACAATAATAATTCAGTGATACATAACCTTAGTGATCATTAGTACCCCATGTTTTATGCATGAGATGCATGTTGAAAGAAAGTACAATACCTGGTGAAGTCCTTGTATGTGAAGCTTTAATTGGAACAACACTGTCAAATTCGCATCTGCTTCTGTGCTGAAACATTTGATGAATATTATATATGTTATATGATTTGCCTTAAGTTGCATTGGAGTGGCTATAAAAGCATATTTAGCTAGTAAAGCACTGGGAATATGCCTTTTCAACATGCTAATCTACTGATATTACCTGACGTGATTTGATCATTAGTGTGTATTGTTGCTCTTTATATTACATCTGTGCTTGTCTTGATCATCTTGACCATGTAGATAATAGAACTTGAGACAATGTAATCTTAAACATGGCAGTTTTGCACCTGTTTTTGCAGTTCTGCACAACCATACATTCATTTCATTGTCTAATCTGATTTTGTTTTTGTGAGTTGTGGGTTTCATTTTCAACTGCAAACTACGAGCATATAAATCTCTATCCACATTAACTCCAAAAAAACCTTGGCATTTTGTCATTCTCAATCTTTTCTTCAGTAGAATATATTTGAATGTATAAATTCTCATTTCAGCAATATTATGTTTGGAATTCATATCAATCTTAAGTAAATGGGTATCTGCGTTGACTTAATTCAAGGGAAGGTAAGGAGCTGCATGGAAGGATGGGGTCCATAGGCTGCTCAGTTTATCTATTTTTTTCTCTTTTATATTTTAAGATAGAAAATATCGTTCAGTGGTAGAAAAGAGATGTTAATTGGATATCCTTGCACTTACATATTCAGAAACTCGTGAAATTGTTATATGTGACATCTTATAATGTTTCATGTCTCTCATAGGGGCTCTCTGTTCAGCTTGGACTTTATTCCCACTCTTTGGTCCCTTCCATTCTATAAATTCAACATGTTTTGTACACCTGTTCGCATCTATAATGGCTTGCTTTCTTTTTATGATACAACATGTTTTGTACACATGTTAACATCTATAATGGCTTGTTTTCTTTTTATGATAATGTTTTGTTTACGTTACTAGCTGTTGTGTTGTTATCAAATGCAAAATGAATTGAATTGACTTGTGAAGAGAAAAAAGGATCAAAGTGTGTTTCTCACTCGCTTTTATGTTTAATTCCTTCACTTTTCACTTAGTTTATTCTATATTTTGTCAAAACTGCATGCCTTTCAATATTCACGTGAATTGTGGCTTTGTTTTGGTGGTGTTTTGCTTCAGAAATAATGATGTGGTTTGCTCTGTGAAAGACTCAAGACTTTTCTCTAGTTTCTTTTTCTTGTGCAATTGAAATTGGTTTTGTTCACTAATTTCTTTTTTGTCATTTGCTTTGGATAGACTATGAGGCCGGCAACTCACTCTAGCAGCTTTAACCAGCAGCAGTCCTATCGACCCCGAGGACCCACTGGCCCAGCTCATTGGGGTCCACGTAGTCATCATTCAAACCAGCAAATGCCGTATGATTATCATCGGGGTCCATATCCATCCCAAGGTGCGCAGTTTCCTCCAACTTATGGTGGTTATCCTCCACAACAGATGGCTCCTAGAAGTAACTACAGTTCTGGCTGGGAGCAAAGACCTCCTCCTAACATGCAAGGCTTTCATCCGCATGGTGGTGGCTATGATTACTATAGTGGCCAAGGAGGTCATGTATCTGATCATCCGGTTTCTGCCCCAATGTCTACTCTTCCTGGGCATGTTTCTCGTCATTCCCCTGCCCCTGGTATGGGTGGACCTCCATCCCAGGTGAATTACAATTATGGACAGTCCCATGGTCCAGATTATGGGCATCAAGCTCCCTATTCCCAGGCAGCTCCTTCTCAGCAGAGCTATGGGTATGGATATGATGAACTGAAGTATCCTTATGGGCATGGAAGTTCTCAGCCAGCTTATCCGCAGGCCAGCAATCAACCAGGCTATGGGACACAGCAGCAATATGGCAAGCAGCCATCCTATGGCATGCCATCACAGGGTCCACCTCCTCAATCATATGGCCCTCCTAGGCCTGGTCAGCCGGGAGATGTATCTTATCAAGGTCCCATTCAATCAAGTCAATTGTATGGTCAACCACCACAACAGCAGTATCCATATGCATCGAGTGGGCCCATGCAGCAAGCATATCCTCCTTATGTGTCGGGATCAGCTTCCGATGGGTATAATCAGGCACCACCTGCATCTGGCCCAGGCTATCCTCAGCAAGGTGGCCAGCCTGTTCCAACATATGGACAGCCTGGTGGACAGGCAGCAGCTTATGGTCAAGTCCCTGCTGGGGGCTATGGAGGGTATCCATCTTCACAAGGTTTTCCTGAGCAGCAAGCTGCGAACAATGCAGGTTATGGCTATCAAGTGTCCCAAGATCCTGCTTATGGTAGTGGCCCTACATTCAGTGCACCAGCCAGCCAGCAGGCTTATGCTCAACCAACACCAGCTCAACCAAGTTATGATCAATCAGCCCCACAGTCGGCTGGTTATGTCACTGCTCCAGCAACGGCACCGGTTGGTTATGGGAAAACAGTGTCTCCACAGCCTGGTTTTCCACAATATGACTCAACCCAGATGTATGCTGCTCCACGCTGAGAGCGATTAGCTTCCTTGTAGGCGGATTTTCATTCGTGATAAATGAACCGGGCAGTTATGATTAATGTTTTAGATATTTTAATGCTCTTTAGATTACATCTAGGCGTAGTTATCTTTCTGATAGTAGAAGAACTTTTAGTTTTCACCCATCTTAATATGTAACCAGATAATGCTACTGTTTAATCCAGCTCAAGTTTCATGTTACTTGAGGGTGTTATTTCTCTTATTTTAATGCTCCATGCAGGGAAGAGATTCGGATTAAAGGTGAAAAATCTAGTTAATATTGTTCAATGGCACTTTGCCCTACCAAGGCAAAGTTATTCTCCTTTTCCTTCTAGACTACATACAAGTTATAACTTATTTCTTGAGCGAAGGAAAAGAAAAATATATAAGATGGGAAATTTGAAAGGGGGCGGTTTTGGAGCCAAAAAAATCTACTAAATTGAGATGGACAGGACTGATAAATGAATAAAGCTCTTGTCCAGATAAAAAATTAAAAATAAAAGAAGATACAGTAGTAATTCAAGAGGCCATAAAAGCATTATAATTATAAAAAAAAACTAAGGCCATGTTTTCTAGAAAGTTGTTTCCAGAAAACTATTTTTTAAATTTTTCTGTGTTTGTTTGCTATTAAAACAGTTGGTCAATAAAAAATATTTTCTAGTCAACGGAAAATATTTTTCAGTCAAAGAAAAATTTGGCTTGGTTTTCAAGAAAGTATTTTTCTTTTTAGCTGTGTTTGTTTTCCAAAAAGTTGTTTCCGGGAAATCACTTTTCAAACTTTCTTGTGTTCATTTGCCATTAGAAAAGTTGGTCAACGGAAAATATTTTCCAGTAAAACGAAAATTTGGCTTGGTTTTCAGGAAAGTGTTTTCCTGGAAAATTTGGACGGAAAACACTTTCCGGAAATTATAAAAAATTTAGAAATGTCATTATTTGCTGATTATATCAAATTTGATCCTCAAATTTTTTATTGCTATATATATATTGTTTTGAATATTTATTTTTCAATTTCATCTCTTAAAATTTTGTTTTTATATTAACTTTGGTTCTTATTTTTATAATTGCTATTTGCTTTTTTCTTATTATTTTTTTATTAAAATTTTTTATCTATCAAATTTGGTCCTCATTCTTTTGATTGTTACTTATTTTATTTGAAATAATTTATGAAATGTTGATTATTATTATTTTAATTTCTTCATCTTTCATTTTTTTAAAAAAAATTAAATTTGATCTATATTATTTTGATTATTATTTATTTTATTTGAGATGATTTATGAAATTATATTTTTTTTTCAATTTCGTTCTCATTCAACTTTTTAATTTGTAAGATTTGTTCCTCATTATTTTAATAAACTTGAGAAAAATAAAATATTAATAAGTTATTTTCCAGCTCATTTTCCATGACATAACCAAACACTGGAAAGTATTTTCTAATTTATTTTTCATTACATTACCAAACATCAGAAAATACTTTCTTAGAATTCACTTTCCCAAAATTCACTTAAAAAAAAAACTACTTTCCAGCAAATAAACGGGGCCTAAATGAGAATCACTGTTTTTTTTCAAAAAAAATCATTTTTTTTTAAAATAGCGCTACACTTAATTGTATTGTGGTTACTACAGTTTAGTTAAGTCAATCATTTTTTTTAGTCCTCGAATAATTTTTTAGTTTTAATAATTAATTTTTTAAAAAAATTGTTTCCTTTCATGTTAAATTCAAATTATTGATATATAAAATCATCATTATTCTCCTATCTCGAAAATAAACCTATTTATATTAAAATTGATTTTTTTTATGATTGAAATGTGGCTAACTAAATTTTTTTTATCATTTCACGCCAAATTTTAATTAATTTCTCTCTTATCTCTTACAAATTATGGATTGAAAAGTGAAGAAAATGAAGTTTAAGGATTGAAATATCATACTATAAACTTTTATGGTCCAAATTCTAAGAAAGAAGAAAATCTAGGGATTGAAGTTATTGTTTTACACATCATTGTCACGCTGTATTGACGTTAATAATGCTTATGTCTCTAGATTTTATAGGGCTAAAGTGAAATCCTATTTTAATTTAGTATATAGTACTGTCTATATAACTAAAAAAGATAGGATTTTCAGGGAGTCGACCCTTTATTTTATTTTATTTTTTAAAAAAAATCATCTTAAAAAAATAAAATAAATAATTACTCCTCTATATAATAAAATTTTATGGTGAGACCATCCATAAACATGATGGGAAAAAACAAATTGGGTACCATAACCTATAGGAAAACATAAATGGAAGGAAAGGAAAATTGAAAATAAGATGAAAGTTCTAGTTGCTTAATTGAGACTAGAAAAGTGGCCCACACTGTGCTGCGAGCTAACCCAAGTTTTTTTCATCACAAAAAAATATTAAAATGACATAAGTTTTTTTAAAAAAAAAAAACTCAAGAATGAGATCATTGACTTTATTGGGTTTAATAAGATCTTATGATTTTGATAACATCAAATTAAAAAAAAATACAATGACAATAAAATAAATAGACAAAAAGAAAATTGACAATAAAAAAAATAAAAAAAAATGTCCAGGGCCTAAATAGGTTAGCTGCTAAATTTGTAACTTGGTTGTGATACTAGGACGACCCAATTGTGATACCAAGGCAACTCGAGTATAGGATTGGGATAACTTATATCCAAATAATTCGAAGGCGTAATTGAAAAAACAATTCAAAAGAAGAAATGCAAAAAAAAAAAGAGATCAAAGTCAACCTGGATTAACCCATTAACCTCACAATCATGGATATAAGATTGAGATAACTTTGTAGATAGGAAAGCAAATAGAAGAAGCTCAGAGATCAATTCATAATAAATCAAATATTGAAAGATGAGATTGGAAAAAAAAATTAGAAAAAGAACCCAAAAAAAGAGTTAAAGTCACTTGTATTAACATAAAAAACCTACGACCTTTGTCATAGATCATAGACTAACATCATAGAAAACAAATCTTAAAAAATAACAAAGTAAAATTCTCAATAAAAATAATAATGAGGGATGAAACCGGGAGAAAAAGGAAAATAAAAAAAGATCTAAAATAACACAAATAACAATTAAAAGAATATGAACAAAATCTGACATAAGAATAAATCAAAATCAAACACTAAGTGATGAAATTATAAACACAATTCAATTAGGAAAAGAACAAAAGAAAATAAATATCAATTAAATAAATGAGGACCAAATTTGATACAAAAATAAAATGAAACCAAATGATGAAGGACTAAATTGAAGAAAAAAATTAGTACAATATAAAAAAATCAAATAGCAAAAAAAAAGAGAGAGAGACTAAATTGGAGGTGAGATTTTTTTTAAAAAAAGATACATTAATAGTGATTAAAAGAATAAGAGCCAAAATCGATACAAAAATCAAATAAAACAAAGTGATGAGGGATTAAATTGAAGAAACAAATTAATAAATAAAGATAAAAAAGAAATCAAAACAATGAAGACTAAGTTGGATATTAAAAAAAATTTAATGACACATTTGTATTTTACCAAGGAGAAGAGAGAGAAGAGGGGAGGGGGGAGAAAAAAATCCACTAGAGCCATACCGTACATCCATTGGTGACACATGCCTATCCACCGTGAAGATCTTTGCGAGTAGCTCTCGACACCATTGTGGATGGTGGTGTTTATCTGCCGAAGGAGCCGCATGCACCTCCTGAAGGGTGAGGGCTCCTCTCACTCGCCGGCATGAATGCTACGCATGGCTGTAACTTTTCTCTTTTTATTTTTTTAATTTATTAAAAGACCATACGGCTCCTTACCCAACATGATATCAACGAAAAAACCAACATGAAAAGACCAAAAAGCTCCTTGATGCAAGCTATATACTTTTTTTGGGCACTTTAGTGATTGCACTATATGAGTTAAGAAAAAACCGAAAATACACCAACCGAAAGTTAAGAAAACTTAACATTTAAGGGTATTTTAGACAATAAGCTATGTAAATAAAAATAAAAATACTATTATACTCTCGTTTAAGCTTGCAATAACAAATTAATCGTATTAAAAAGATAATTTTACCATTAAAAGCAAATTATATGAGGTTCACGATAAATAATAAAATAATTATTTTACAGCGTGCGAGTCCATATTTTCAACAATGAAATACTAATAATGTGTTAAATAATGGGGTATTACTCTATTTTTTTTAAAAAAAACATGAAAAATGGAGTTTGTGGTCAAATAAACTCTTTTTACAAATTAAAAAATAGAAAAGGTGTGTTTTACTTTACCATAATTAAAGCTAAAGTTGAAAAATATTTAAAAGATGTTATCCAAATCTTCCACCAACCCAGGCCATGGAAAAGGCTATTCTCCTTCTCTTTTTCTGTCTATTGAATTTGTTTGGACAAAACTAACCTTGCTTTTTTCTTCTAATAACATTTATATCATCTCTCTTGAAAAACAAATTATATTTAATTTTTAAAGTGTTTTATGTTTAGAAATATTTTAAAATAATATTTTTTATATTTTAAAAATTATTTTTTTCATTAATACATTAAAAATAATATAAAAACATAAAAAATAATTTTTTAAAAAATAATTTTAAAATACAAATCTTATAGTAGTCTACATGTTAGTGAAGCCGAGCTATGAAAGTGTAGGCACTGCCCCAACATTTCAGTGTTCCGGGTACCAGCTAGTTTTTTGTGATCATTTTTTTTTTGGTAAGCTAGTTTTTTGTGATCTGTACATGTTTTATTTATTATTATTATTTATTTATTTATTTATTTCGAAGGCTGTTTTTTTTTTTGTTTGTTTGTTTCTCTTGCCACGTAAAATTTGATTTCCGTTGCAGTCCATGTTTCGGCCTGTGAGAACTGATGTTTGAGCACAATGCCTGGGAAAAATTAAAGTACAAAGTTATGATTATTATGAATTAATAATAATGTTCCATTTCTTTTGCTTCCATTGACTTTGGATCCTAGGTAGAGAGGACCTTTCAATTAATAACAACGAATTGAAAATGTTTGAGTGGAAAATTAGGTAGAAAAGTTTTCACAAATTAATGATAAAAAAAATTGTACATGTTAAAATGTTAAGAATTTTTTTTATAAAAAAAAACAGGTTAATTTGAGCATTATTTTTATTTTTTATTTTTCTTCAAATAAAATATAATATAATTTGAATATATTTTCTGGTTTTCTGGATTGAATAAATATTTTAAGATCTTTGGAATGAACATATTTTCTAATTTTTTTCAAGAAGAAAAACTTGGAGAAAAATGAAAAAGAAAGGGAAAATATTATTTTGTGCTAGCGGACAGGCCTTTAAGGAATTTGTTTTTTTAATAGCTCATAACATCTAACCTTTTCTTTTTTTAAAGAGAAAAAATCAGTTTAGTTATATTTTATAGGATAAATTTGACAATTAACACTCAAAATATAATTAAATGCTGAAATAGTACAAGATAAAAAAATTATGGCAAAACAACACAATTTAAAGATATCATAATTCAAAAATGCGATATTTAATATATATCGCGTTTCAAAATCATGACGACTGATGTCACAGTTCATAATCATGATATTAATAAAATGTCATATTTCTGAACCGTGAAATTATTGAGATGTCACGGTTCATAATATTTTTTATAAATGACTAGACATTTGATAAAATAGTTGGACTATAGCTAAATAGTCAAACTGTTTTTGCTACTATAAGGTTTTGGGTTATTTTTGTGTTTAAGCCTGAAAAAATTTATAAAATCGTAATTTTGTTAAGCCTGAAATTTTATTTACTTTAAGATTTTAAAGAGTTAAAATATTTACAATTTTATCAAAATTTGAACAGAGTTTCCTCTATATAAGAACTAAACCCAAAATTTTGTCATGCTTAAAAAACCTGAAAAAAAAAAAACACAATAACTGCAATCAACAAATCTAACTAAACTCAACATATTCTCACTTTTCATAATCACAAGTAGCCCCAAGAATGCATACACACACATGCAAAATAAAAATAAAATAATTCAACAATACAATATTCAAGTAATCCTAAAATATATAAATAAAATTTATCTATATATTTACATATATGTCATCTACTAGATGATTTGAGTTCATCAGTAGCATGACTAGATCTAGCTCTTGTTCCTATCTAGTGCTTTTGTCCTTTGCTGCGACATCATCAAGATTTAGCCTCTCTCCAAAGATTGCAAATCCATTGCGACAAATATTTAGCCACCTAGACAATTTTTCAAAAGACTCCTCATGTGAACCAAAAAAATCATCTTTTATTTTGGAACCTATTATTTGTTATATGATATTTTATACTTGTAATGCAATTTTATTTCATCATGTATGCTTGCAACTGTCATTGAAAGATTATTCATTACAAGGGTTGATATAATACTAATAATAAAATTTGCATCAAGTTGATGGTAGTTTTTTTGGATAAAAGTCGAAACACGTGCATAACCCTTTTAACTTTACTATCTCAAATAAATCTGATTTTTTATGATATCTCCTACACAAATGCCATTTATATTGTGGTGTTTGTATACATTGTAATTGAACAAATATTATGTTTGACCGTTGGACTTGATAATTAACTAAGATTGCAATGTGCCACTATTTAATGACATTAATTAATTTATTTTTACTTCTAAATATTTGACCAAATTTCAAATCAGGCTCTTTTAGTATACTTCTATAACTAAGTGCTCAATCATATGAAACAACAAAACTAGACCTAGAATCATTTTCAAATTCAAGAACAAGAGGAATAATTTGATTTCAACATCATTATTAATGTCTTCTTCTTTGTCACTAAATTCAACTTATCAACAATTTAATGAAACATGTAATTCATTATAATTCAATCATATTTATATTTTATTGCATGAATGTGTGTGCATATTTAACTATGTTATTAACCAATTCCAATAATATATACAAAATCTCTAATTTGATAACTTAATCTAAATTAAACGCAACACATATTTAATTGAAATAGTTAATTCATAATTAATTCAACTTATTTTCATGTTCAACTATATCAAATAAACTCTAATTGAATATGTATTTATTGATTTATTATTGATTCAACAAATTCTAAATTTATCATAAACCCTAAGTTTAACCTAAACAATTATTTCATTTCAACTAAATCAAATATAAATTAATAGTAATATAGTATGTTTACCTTGCTTATAGAACTACAAGAATGATTAGGGAAGTGGTGGTGGTAGCAAATGGAATGATTGATTTTTCAATACAAAACATCAAATGATGTTTAGAAACTATGATGTATTTAATTTTTGATTAATTTAGTTGTAAAATCTAAGTGTTTTATGATTTGTTTTTGGAAAGAAGTGAGGGTGGCGATGGTTTTTTTTTTTTTTTTTTTTTTATGAAAAAGAAATAACGCTATATGTTGAATCTAGTTTTTAATTTATTTAAATTTTAATTAATGTCGTTACTGTGAAGTGTAATTTTTTAATTTATCATGTTTTAAAAATGAAATATGTAGTTATGTAGTTATTATGTTTTTTAAAAAATAATATGTAGTGGATGTCGTGCCTTGAGAAATACAATAAAATCAAGTATATTATTTCACCCATTTTTTTTTTTAAAATGATGTTGTTGCTTTAAATTTTTAAGTTTACTGTTATAATTTGAAAAAAAATAATAATATAAGTTTGTGCAAAAGTAGAACTGAAAGACAGGAAGAAAGAGAATGGAATCGTCAAATCTCACTTCAGTACCTGAAGATGATGAACAACAACAACATCAACAAAATCAAAAGCCACCATCACTCTCTGCTTTTGCTTCCCTTCCAACTCGCCCTGCTACTCAGTCAGTCTCTTCACTCACTCGCTCGCCCAATTTCTTTCTTTTTTTTAAAAAAATTGTATAAATTAATTTTGAAGCCATTAAGTAATTAACGTTACAATGTATTTATCGAAAAAAAAAATTGATTGTAATTGTTTGCAGGAGTTGTTTACAAAAGTACGCTCCATTGGAGTGGACAGGATTGTTTGACAAGGAGGAAGATGTCTGCATTCCTGACTCCAATGATGTTAGTTTTGTTTTGTCTTTGATGGCTACTTTCCTCCCCCCTCTTAAAATCTTCTAATGTTATTTATCAATGTATAGGTATTTCATGTATACATGGCAGGGACAGAGGGACCTGTTGTTTTTTGTTTACATGGAGGTGGTTATTCTGGGTATGCTTTTTTTTTTTTTTTTTTTCCTGTAAGCAATACCTTCAGCATGAACTTCGATTTTTGCTTAAAAGTGTTAGTTTAAAATGTTTGGATATTTGAATTATAGATTTCTTTTAGTTTTAAAAAGATGTTACAATTGGGTTCCTGATGAAGATAAATTGTGTGATTTGTTTGGCTAGGCTTTCATTTGCGCTCTCAGCGAGTAAAATTAAGGAGAAAGCTCGGGTAGTTGCTATGGACTTGAGAGGACATGGAAAGACTTCGACAGAAAATGAGCTCGGCCTTTCTGTTGAGGTATTGATAATTTTCTTAGTATTCAATTTAAGTGAAAGTGATAGTTTCCAACAGGATCATGTAAGCAATTTGCTGGGTTTTATGCAGGCTATGTGTAATGATTTTTTCGCCGTAGTGAAGGCAATGTATGGAGATTTTCCTCCAGCAATTGTGCTTGTTGGCCACAGGTTTTGCTCTTTCTGCTAGTAATCTGCTTGAATTAAATCATATTACATAGTTATTAGGGTACTGCATAACTGGTAGTGAAGAAAATATAAAAAAGGTGCTACTGTCTCCACAATCACTAACCAACGGTCAATCTTATCTTTGTTGCCTGTCCTCAACTTCTGGAATGGAAGCCATAGTGATTTTTAACTTTGACAAATTCATAGTTGAGCCATTACTCTGATAATTGCTGAAAAATAGGAGGCAAAGGAAACACCTTGACGCTGCTTTTCATGTTTTTCTACTAAGTATTAACTCTTTTCCACACAGCATGGGGGGATCAGTTGCTGTGCATGTTGCTGCTAAAAGAGCATTACCAAGCTTGGCTGGGCTGGTTGTCGTGGATGTCGTGGAGGTTTGCTTTCTCTGTAATAGCCTTGTCAATTTTTTCTTTTTGCGATGGTCTTTTGTAACTTTTATTTGAACACTGTCATAATATTTCAGGGAACAGCTATGGCTTCATTGATTCACATGCAGAAACTCTTATCAAGTAGGATGCAGCATTTTTCTAGTTTGGAAAAAGCGGTATTTGAAATTCCTTCAGACTCCCAATTATTCCCACCTGCTCATTCCCTGCACAGCATGATTCTTTGAACATGTACCTTGAAATATTTAGTAGTTAAAGGACTTTAGGCTATAAAGAGATGGAAGATTAAGAAAAAGCGGTTTTTTTCATCAACTTCTTACTCCATAATTCTCCTCTTTTTAGATGATGAAATTTGTTATTTTGGCGAAGTGGCTTATCCTTGTCTGATGCTCATGACTGTATTCTAGTTTTAACTTATTGGTATCCGTGGCATGAACAAAAGCTAGGGTTTTTGAGATGATATGAAGTTGATGATGGAGAAGATCAAGCATATTGATTTTCTATTACGATTAAGCCTGTTAGGTTGGGATTTACTTTGCTAGTTAAAGGTTTCAACTTTCATGTTCTGACAAGCACTAGAAGAATTCGTCTTTTCCTGTTGCAATCCATGCCTCCCGGGACTTCTAGAAAATAGACAGAGACGGAAACATAATGTGAAGATCCTGAAAAAAAACCCAGACCTTGTGCTTGAACAGCAAAATTAATTTTAAAGCTTGTTATAAATTCAAATATCTTGTTTACAGGCTAGAGCTGGACCAGAAACAACTGGGGACCTGCTCTTGGATTTCTCTTTAACACATACAATATATGATCCAAATTCTTTTCCTAGAATTTTCTAAACATCAAAATACTAAAATCACACTTGGCCTTGCAATCTTCTTGTGGCCCTGCTGGCCAGTGACTTATAATTATGGTGCCTTACTCAAGTGATGAGATTTTGTGTGGGTGCACTTACTCTTTTGCTTGATTATAATTGGAACATTTGCTCATTCAACATTTTGGTTTTTCTTTGTGCTCTAAGGTAATAGACCATCATATTGAAACACTGTTTTGTTTTGTTTTTACAGAGGATGGCGACTTTAAATTTATTTTGTGCCTTTGTGCATTTTTAGCATGATTGTTTCTTATGCTACGCTAAGCTGACACTTTTAGGTTGATAATTTTCATGTGAATCTTATGCTTATTATTGTGGTGCTTTGAAGTGTTAATTAACTGGAAAGGAATGCTCTGTACAGATAGAATGGAGTGTCAAGGGAGGTTCATTAAGAAAAATCGATTCTGCTCGGGTATCTGTGCCTACCACATTAAAATACAACGATGCAAAGAACTGGTGAGTACTTCCACTTGTATGTAAATATAAGGACAATGTGTAATCCTTCAAGAATTTGTACAATTCTTATATTCTTTCATATCTTGTAAACTGTATACTAGCAGCTGCTGTTTTTAACGTCAAAATTGCTTGCACTCTTTTCTGAATTGACTGACTAATTAATGATTTTGTGCTGCAGTTATGTTTATAGAACCTGCTTGGAGGAAACAGAACAATATTGGAGAGGGTGGTATGATTTAACTTGTAATTGAGATTCACCTATAAATAAATGGTGTTGTGATGTGAATTTTGTACAAAAGTTCGAACATATGTACATGAAACCAAAACCTTCACTGTGTACATCTTAGGTATAGGTTTGAATGCCATGTGCTTGGATGTAATTTTTCTCATTTGATATCTTTATCCCAGAGAATTCCGTTGCTGAGTTGATAACACAATACTAGCTCATAAGATTTGCGAGTTATAGACACCTGACTCCTGCACTAGCACATGCTCAAACACACCCAATATCTGATGTTTATTATATTATTTTTATATATTTTTTCTTCCTTTCCAGATGTGGTCATAATGTAGTTCCCACATAAGCACAACTATAAAGGATATGGCTTGATGTACATCTTCAAATATAAAAATGATTGGTTAGTATGCATATCTTGCAGGTATGAAGGCCTTTCAGATAAATTTCTATCATGTCCAGTTCCCAAACTCTTGCTTTTAGCAGAAACAGACAGACTGGACAGGTTTAATCCAAAGCTTGCCTCAAATAATCTATAGCAGGGTTTTAATAATGTTACTAAACATGATATCGCTGGCATAGAGAACAATGATAAGGATATTTATTTTTTATCATTCAGTTAATGTGATAAACTGTTCTTGGCCTGTCTTTCTGTTGCTTTTTGGGGGTCAAAGGAGTATCTATACTCCTATTTTAAACTAATTCCATCCTTAGAAGTAATGCCTTCTGTGATGCAACTGTAATATATTTCAAGATGTTTTCTGTTCATACTTGCAGTTTGAAATGAGTAATGAAATTTTGTTGTCGCATGGAATGCCTATAATAAATGCAGCTCTCTACTGTCAATTGACTTCCAAATTGTGGAAGTATTCAAAAGATGGTGATATGAGTTCCAGTCAGTCCTAGTGGATATTCAGTATATTCGGGCACAGTAGGAGAGAAAATTAAATAACATGTTTAAATTAGAATCCTTCTGTGGGGACTCCCATTGTGTTAACAGATTTCGACCGCTGAAGGGATCATCTGCTGGGAAAATAGTTAATCATGCCTTTAGGAACCTCAAATTCAATGGATGTGAACTGCATGATGCATAGAGTTATGACAAGGAGAGGTGCTGCAATGACAAGGAGAGGTGCTGCAATAGAAAAAGATCAGAAGTTATCGGGCCTTGTTTTTCAACCCTATAGTTGCTTGTTAAGTTTTCTTTAGCAGAGAAGGTCTTATGAGTGACGGAAGACAGCTTTCTTTTAATTGCCAAGAACGTTAATTTCTACTTGAACAGCAGTTGCTATTTATCGATTCATCTCGTTTCCTAACTGCCTGTGAATTGACTAGAGATAGATTAGGATTGTATGGTATTCATCCTTGTGATTCTCTTGGAGTATTGATAAGCATTTGCTGTGTCTCATTAAATTGTGCACCAGATCTCTTACAATTGGGCAAATGCAAGGCAAGTTCCAAATGGTAGTTGTCAGACACACTGGACATGCTATACAGGTCTGCATCTGCTACTTTACATTCACAAGGCATTTTATCTGCCTTCTCATCCTTCTGCAAATATTACGAGTTTTGTATCCCAAACTGTTGCAGGAAGACACACCCGATGAATTTGCGACACTGGTGGTTAATTTTATATCTCGTAACCGGATTGGTCCTCATGGGTTCGAGGTTTGCATCAATGTTCTTTCATCATCCTATGATCTAAACTTCCCAGAATAGGCATTAAACATATGAAATACATGTTTTTGCAGATACCTGGTCTCCACCGACCATCACAACCACAACAATGAATCAATGGCTGGATTAATCAGTATTCACAGCTCGATGCCCTGCGATGGAGAAAAGAAGTTGACGGAAATGTTCTTACCTCGAGATGGATATGCATCATGCATGAATTGACAAAAACTTTAGTAAATGTGCCCAGTTTGAATGACCTCATACATTTAGAAGAGTTGGGTTCATTGTTCAGCGAAGGAGGTGATGTTTTTTCCAGCTTTTTTTCTTTCATTTTTGCCATTCTTTATTTAATTTTATATTTCAATATTTATTGGATTTTGAATTTGTTATTCGGTTTGATTTCTATAAAGATATTACATTTCAGTTTATATAATCAAGTGAAAAATAGTTTTTAAAAATAATTCTTAAACCTGGGGGAATTCATTATTTTATAAATTTGGACGAATTAAGTTGTAAAATCTTGGTTGAATTAATGTGTCAGATGTCTTACTATAAAGAAAAGATAATCTTGAATTTTTTTTTTGAAAAAGGCTGGATCAAGTTTTAGCAATGTTATGCTCTTACGTCCTAAATGAAATTTTTAGACATGGTTTTCCATTTGTTTTCTGAACATATTTTTCTTATAACGTTTTGAAAAAAAAAAAAAAAAGTTAATTTTTCATATGTTCCTTTAGGAGTGAAAAATATGCTGGGACCCGACTGACGTCGACAGTCCAAAACCAGAGTGCGTTAACTTAACCGGAAGCGCACGGGTTTCCACATGCAACCAGAACAGGCTAGCTTACGCCTATATTTGTATTTAATAATTCGCCTAAGATGGAAGCGGATTCTCCTTTCTGAACTTCATTTTCATGTCTTTTGTCTCTTACAGTTGTGCTGTCTATTATTTCTGTTTTGATTTTATCCTCAGTGTATATTACAAATCACTCAATCTCTTGTGATATCATGAATTCCATGGCCCAATGGCCTCTAATTTGCCAAAATATTAAGACAATTCAAAGTCGATGGCGAGGGCATCCAAAGGAAAGATGTGATAATCCTATAAGTTTCCTAATGACATTTGAAATTAGTTTTTTGATAAATAAATATTGCCATTAAAAAAGGAATCAACTATGGTTGCTTTTCTTAATTAGAGTTTGGTTAATAATAAATTAGTACTTTGTCCTATTGATGAAGAATTGTTAAAATTCATATTTTTGGTTTAAAATAGATTTTTTATTTTTATTTTTTTAGATTGTTTTGATGTGTTAATATCAAAAATAAATTTTAAAAATAAAAAATATATGATTTTGATGCATTTCTAAATGAAAAATACTTAAAAAAACAACCGCAATCGTACTCTCAAACATTCTCTTACTCTTGGAACAAATAACTTTAGTCATTACAAACCACTTCTATTATGAATTCACAAATAACCAGTCATTTAAATTATCTACACAAATCATAAAACCATTACCTTCTTTACTAAATAAATTCGAATTGTTTGTGTAGCTTTACTTTTATGTTTTTTCAATTCAATCCTCTATTTTTTTTCTACTTTCCCATTTATTTTTAATTTTGTTACTTTTTTTCTCAATTTAATCTTTAGATTTTTAAAACATTTTCCAGGTTATTTTTGGATTGGCCAAGTTAACTAGATCACGTCGAGACATGGTTTAGTTTTTAAATTGGGCTAGGTAAAGAGTCTAGTTGAGAGGTTTTTTTCTATTAATTTTTTTTTAAATTTCATTCACATATTTTCTTTATAAGTTGGTTGGGCTGCCTTTGGACTGACTAAGATAATTAGGTCATGTTAGAACAACTCCTACACAATTTAACTTTAAACCCAAGCTAGGTTAGGAGTTGGAATGAGAGGTTTCAAGTTTGCCCCACTTGGTGAATTTAATAGCAATTTCAAATAATTTTCTATAACCTAAATATTTTTTGTTACGTTCATTTTTTTTTTTATCTAACTAGCAGTTTAACATAGGCTTGTAAAATAATATGATCTATAAGACTTCTTATATGTGATTTACACAAAAAAAACTCAAACAAGTGACGATCATCAATGTAACAATGATTAACAACCTCTTTGTTTATTGATATAATCCATATTGAAGCTCTATTTGGCCTAACCAAATTGATGATGTTCTCAACCCAATCAAGTTAGCCTAGGTTCAATTTGGTTCAAGGGTTATTAGGGTTGTATAATGGCAGCAACGTGAGGTATGTTTAGGCTTTATCTTGAGTCTATTATGGGTTCTAATTATTTGTATGGGTTTTGACAGCAAAGGTTCTTTGGAAATGAGTAATTAATGTTCCAAAATCCTTTTATCACAATGATTTTTTAAGTATCATAGTTACACAAGAAAAAAAAGAGCTAATAACAATATTTGTGTGTTTATTTTTAGAAAGTTTCTATGTGGTAAAAGGAGAGCAATAAAGGCGAAAGCAAAGAAGAACATTCATTGTTATTGCCTTTCCATGTTTTGCAAGAATCCCATGCTTTTCAAGGAAGCTAAAGGGGTGACATCTAAGAGATTTAATTTAGCAATTAAAACATAAGTTTTCCTAGCATTCTTGGGACATCAAAGGTGGCTACAACAATGTTGAACCTTTTAAGATACTAATTTCATCTATAAGGGATTTTTAAGCAAATAAAACACTTATTTTGAGCAATTTATGTTGTTTCATGCTAAATTAAGTTATTATTTGGGTTTTGTGCTCTTTTTATTGATTCTCATTCATTTTGGTCTTGTTTTGTTTTAGTTTGGATTTTATTTTTTAAATTGGGTCTATGACAGCCCATTAGTTATTGTTTAGGGTATATTAAGTATTTTTAATTTTAGTTTTTGTTAGGTTTTTTTTTTTCCCATTGGTTTATGATTTAAAGGGGGTTTATTAGAGTTATTTGATGAGATTATTTATAAGTATATGTGCTTTAAATTTTAACAACCTTGTTATTTGAATAAGATTAATGTGTTTTTTTTAGAACAACATCTATCTCTTTAGTTATCAAAGAACAATTAAATTTATCAAAGTATAACTAACTTTGTGGCATTCTTTCTATACTTGAGGTTTTTGATTCATATAATCAATAGGTCCAAGTTCATTTCAAAATCTTTGGTTATCTGATTTAGGTAATTTTTGGGTCAAGGTTCTTTTTTCAATCCAATTTTTTAGCTTTTCAAGTTTGTCATTTGCTTCATTGTGGGTTCAAGAGTCTTTACTTTTCGGGTTCGTATTAGTTGGTATCAGAGTTTGGCTTTAAAATTGAGTGCTATCTATCCTTTTAACTTTTTATTGTTTAGGTTTCATTTCACATCTGAGTTCTTTTGTTTTCTCTTGTTCTTCACTGTCTAGATTAGTGTTTTAGGATCTTAGATAAAACAAAAGTTTATATTCTATCCATAATTGTTTATTTAGGTAAAAAATAAGAAGCAAAATCACAAAACACAACAAGGCTGTTACAAATCGGGTTCTGTCAAGAAATTACAAGGTTCAAGTTTTTGGTTCATAAATCAATTTCTTACGTAGTTTGTTGGTTCAATTCTTTAGGTTTTTTATTTTTAAATTTTAGCTCTAGCAATTGAGGTGTATAGAGTTCAATATTGAATCTGGGTCAGATTTCTTATTCCCATCGTGTTTTATCTTATTAAAAGCCTTTTAAGTGAAACATAAGAGGAGTAAAAACACGTGAGGGAGTGGGTAAGAAGATATTTTTGTTACCACTAATATGAATTTTTTTTTAAATTATAACATGTCTTTTAATGAAGCATCGCCACTAAGAGGGAAGTACAATCATGATTTTAGGTTTCAAACCCTACAATAACAATTAGAAAGGATGACTTTGATGTTTGGTGAGGTGCAAGACCAAATGTAGAGGTAAGAGGCCATAATTGCTAGTTTGCAAGGTAGGACAGATAGGAGGCCCAAAAGGCATCCTAATCCAATTTTTGTTGAGGGCGTTGATGGGAGGGATGGGAACTATGATAATGCATCAATAAACCATGGAGATAGGTTTCAACAACCTAAAAACCAAAGGGATGAGGGCTTTTAGCATGGTGGTCAATTCAGCCATGAGGATGATTTTAGGAATCTTAGGCATCGTGATGAGTTGGATAGGAGTTTGGGTAACATTAAGATATAGATTTTGACATTTTAGGGACGAATGATCTTGAGGCTTATTTAGAGTGGGAGAAGAAGATTGAGCTAATTTTTTTATTATCACTATTACTTCAAAGGGAAAAAGGTAAAGCTTGCCATTATTAAATTCATTAACTATGTTATTATTTGGTGGGATCCACTTATTATAAACAAGAGAAGTATTCATAAGAGACCTATTAAGTCCTAGGAGGAGATAAATATCATTATAAGGAAGAGGCTTATTCCTAGTTATTATTATAAGCAGTTATATAAAAAATTATAGGGTTTAACTCAAGGGATAAATAGTGTTGATGAATATCACAAAAAGATGAAGATCATGATAATTAGAGCAAATATGGCGGAGGATAGGAAAGCCACCATAGCTAGTTTTTTGAATGAGTTGAATAACAAGATTATGAACATTGTAAATTTACAACACTATATGAAGCTAGAGGATATGATATATATGACTACCAAAGTGGAGAGGTAGCTTAAGCGAAAGGGTAGTTCATAACCAAGCCAATCTTTGAGCCCTTCATCATTATTGAAACCTAATTGGAATGTGGATGTGGGGGTTGCCTAATTTCAACCAAATATGAAGAGTAAATATGACCCTCCTAAAGATAAGAAAGACATCTATACTAATAATAGAGGTAAAACTAAAAATTCTACATCTTGTAACAATGATATAACATATTTTCATTGTTTAAGAGTAGGTTATATTGCTTCGCAATGGCCAAACAAGCAAGCAATAATTATGATGGCTTATAGCAAGGTTTTGATCGATAATGAAGGTAGTGACGAGAAGGAGATGCCATAACTTGAATATGCAAGTGAGGATGAAGTTTAACATGTAGTTAAGGAAGAAGCACTTGTAGTTAGACAAGTATTGAATATGCAAGTTAAAGTGGTTGATTTAGAGAAGCAAAGAGAGAATATCTTTCACACGAGATGTCATGCTTAAAATAAAGTACATAGTATGATCATAGATAGTGAAAGTTGCACTATTATAGCTGTTACTTCTTTAGTAGATAAATTGAATTTGCAAATTACAAAGCATCATGTGCCTTATAAACTTCAGTGGTTGAATGATTATGATGAGGTGAATGTGATAAAATCAGTTTTAGTTTCATTCTCTATTAAGAAATATTATGAAGAGGTATTATATAATCAAGGGCAACAACAACAATCCTGGACCTTTTAAGATATTGATTTTGATTATAAGGGGTTCTTAAGCAAGGAAAACATTTGTTATAGGCTATTTAAGTCGCTTCATGCTAAACTAAGTTATTAATTGGGTTTTGTGCTCTTTTTATTTTTTATCATTAATTTTGGACTTGTTTAGTTTTAATTTGGGTTTTATTTTTTAAATTAGGTTCATGACAATTCATTAGTCATTGTTTAGGGTTTATTAAGTATTTTAGGTTTTAGTTTTAGTTAGGTTTTTTTTGGGCATTTGATATATAATTCAAAAGGGGTTTATTAGAGTTATTTGATAAGACTATTTAAGTGTTTGTACGCTTTAAATTTTGGTAGCCTTGCTATTTGAATTGAATTTATGTGTTTGCTTATCAAAAAACAATTAACTTATCAAAGTATAATTAACTTTGTGATGTTCTTCCTATACTTAAGGTTCTTGGTTCGTATAATTAATGGATCCAAGTTCTTTCCAATACCTTTACTTCTTTGATTAAGATAATCTTTAGGTTAATGTTTTTTTTATTGTGGGTTCAAGAGTTCACATAATTTACATCCCAATATAATAATACATAAAAAAAGTGAAGACCAAAGTAAAACACTATAACAAGTAGAGTCGTACAATTAAAAGAGTTTAAAATTTAGAGATTGATATGAAATTTAATTAAGAAGTTAGCAAATTTTCACAAAGAAGTTATATCATTAATTTAACTATAACTAAAAAACATCAGCCTTTCACTATTGTGAGTCCATAGTGAAACGTTGATTTTGCTCTTGGTGGGCAAAGTTAACTATAGGGGTATATGATTTTTTTTCCACGAGACTTATCAATAATTATGTTAAAGAAGGGTGTTAATTAGTGATTTTATATTTTTACCACGGTATAATTACGAAATAACCCTTAAAAAATTCCCTTAGGTTTAAGGGCTTTTCAGGTTACTTTTTATTTTTTGTGCATGTTAATTACTTAAATGTCCATAAACAATAAACTCTTTTTACTATGGATGCAAGGTCATTTTAGGTTTTTTACTATGGTTTTTTGTTTTGTTTTTTTTAATTCTCATGTAAGGTTAGGAGTGATTTGATATTTTAATATATAAATTAATTTTAAATTAAAAAAGCTACTAGCACTGCCCGCTTGCTTTGGGAGGCACGTGTGGCGCCCATACAATGTTGAATGCCGTCATTCGAGGCGGCATTTGAGGCACCTCACCACCCCTGTCACAGTGGTGAGGTGCGTGTTTGTTGGCGGCGCGTGAAGGGGCGTCGATAAATAGTTTTTTCCTTTTCCCTTCTTTTCCCTTTTTCTACCTAGAAAAAACATGTTGACCATTGCAAATAAAAAAAAACAAAAAAGTCTTGCTATTTGTTTGTTAAGTTAAATGAAGTCTTCATTCTTTTAATTGCAACGAATTTAGTCTTGAATCAGTTATTGAGTTAATTTGTTTTTTCAATTTCATCCTTTGATACTTTATTTTTATATCAGATTTGGTCCTCACTCTTTTAATTGCAATATATTTGATCTTGGATCATATATTAAGTTAATTATTTTTTCAATTGCATTCCTTACACTTTGTTTTTATATTAGATTTAATCCTCATTCTTTTAATTATGATGTTTTTCATCTTGAATTATTTTTTGAATTAATTTGTCTTTGGATTTCATCCCTTAACATTTTATTTTTATATCAAATATAATTCTTATTCTTTTGATTGTTATTTGTAGTTGGTCTTATCCTTTTTTTAATTGAAATTGTTTTTCAATTTCATCCCTTATGATTTTTTTATGTCAAATTTGGTTCTCATTCTTTTCAAATCTACATTTTTTAAATCGTTTTTTAATTTGTTTTTTCTCATATTTATCTCTAATTATTTTGGTTGGTCTATAATTTTACATTATTTTCTTTTTGCCTGTTACGTTATAATCTGGTGTCATAATCTGTGTCACAAATTTTAAAAAATTATACTGAGTTTGCTTTAGTTATTTTTAATTATTTTTAAAAATTTCATCCATCATTATTGAGTTCGTTGGAAATTTTATGTTTGGATCTTTTTGTGAATTTAATTTTTTTTATTTTACCTTTCAATTTAATATTTTTTGATATTTAAGGTTTGACATGATACTACTCATATGTTTTAACATTTTTACTTTGTTTTGGTGGTTTTTTTTTAATATTTTTTAATGATTTTTTTTTAATTTTATTATTTTATATTTTAATTCATAAAATTTGATGATTATTACTTTTTTAGTTTTTTTTATTATATTGAATCGTTGATTTTTTTTTAATTTTTAAAATATAATAATAACACTTTGACATTAGCTTTTTTAACGGTAAAGAAGGCAAAGCATGTGAAATCAATCTAGTTATTTATTATATCCGTTAGCCACCAATCTTCTTCTCTCACACGCCATCATCGTTTAAAACGTATAATAAAGCAGCCCATTTTTCAAGAGAAAATAAAACACACACACACACACTCCCTCTCACTCAATTCTATTTTCCGGGAAAAATCAATTTCTATTTCTGTATCCGTTGGAATAGAATGATGGATCTGTGGGCAGTCCATGTAAAGAATACAACTGGAAGCCCTTTTTGTTTGAGAAATCATTCAATTCCAGAGAAATCATTTGTTTCCTCCAATTTTGGGAAATTTAGGGTTTTGAAGCATAAAATTTCTTCTTCCGGGTATCATTCTTTGGGAGTTAAAGCTATGGCTAAGAAGAATAGTAATGATAACTCCAATTCCTCTTCTCCTTCTCCTTCTGGTGCGTTTTTTTTGTTTTTTATATTAAGGTTTTTATTCATATTGAAATTTAGGGTTCAATTATTGGTTTGATTTGTGTTTATCATTTTTGGTATGGTTTTGATGATACTATGTGATTTGATATTTGTATTGAATAAAAAAGAGATTGAGATTGAATTGATGAAAATAAATGGACTTTATTTAGTATAATTTTTTTCTTCTAATTTTTGTATTTTTATGCAATTAGAGAAATTTGAAGGGATTGGAAAGAGTGAATCCGAAGAGAAGTGACCCGTTTTGATTTGGTTGACTTTCTGAGGAAGGCAAATTTTTGGTGAAATTATTAAAATTACTGCGAGGGATAATGAAATTGTAAGTGGATATGTTGAAATCTTAAATCTGTAGGTAAAAATGTCATGGAAAACCCAGTTCCTCCAGTTTGTGTGATTTAAAGTTTCGGTTGATTTGGACATAGACACATGCTCTAGTTTGCTTGACGTAATTGGGTAGCTGACTTAGGCTGTTTGTTTTTGTGGTCGAAATTGCGCTTAGGTGCGTTTCAAAAGTGTGTTTGACATGAAAAATATCAAATTAATGTTTTTTTAGTGTTTTCCGATGATTTTGATTTGCTGATATAAAAAATAAAAAAAATAATTTTGATGTATTTTCAAGCAGAAAAACACTCTGCACCACAATACCAAACACACACTAACTCTTTATGTGGTTAAGTTGTAGGCGGCTGATTTTCTTGAAGGATTGTTATGGTTATTGAGATCAGCAATGCTGCATCTTTTGTTAGAGATAAAGGTTGTAGCTTTAGGGTTTTTGATAAGTGAATTGTTAAGTTTTGCTCTGAGTTTATTTAGTCAACCAGTGCATTGATTGATAAATTGTAACTTTAATAAATGGAAAGAATAAAATGGAAAATTGGTTGGGCTAGAGCATATATGATATCTTTCGAAGACACTGGTCCTTTCAAGATCCCTAAGATCTCCCCTCTACAGCCTTATCAACTCCATCTCCCTCATTCTCTAGGATGGCTGAAAATAATATTTTTAAAATATATTCTGGTTGTGGAGTTTGGTAGAATGGATGAAAAAAACTTTTGTGTGATAAATTGACCTGTATAAAATACTTCAATTCATCATATACAAGAGTCATGCAAGACTCGACTCAAAGGGATTTTGAAAGGTTAAAGTTAGATATTTGAATATTAAATTTAGTAGTGTTAATTTTTTCATTACAAACTCTCCCAGCAGACTCCCTACCTTCTCATGAACTAACATCTTGCAATCTTCAATATATTTATCACGTGTCTCATCAAGAATATAGGAGAGTCTATTAGAAGGTTTTGCTAGAAAAATAACATAATTCCAGACTAAATCTCGAGAGCAGCGACATGGATTCTTTTCCTCCATTCAATTATTTTTGGGGCCACCACATTGTGAGCTACTTTGGTCCTAAATTAATTTTTACCACTTTTATCCATGTTATTTTTGCTGTACCACACCTCATATTCATGAGATTTACTTTTATGGTACTGTCCTAGCAATGACCTGGATATCTTAAAATATCTGAAATCAGTGGATCCTATTCCCTTATATATAAATATTGTGAACTAAGTTAAGGTATGGATTTTTATTATTTTCACAATTTAGGGTACATAAAATATTGATTTGGTTCAATCATATGATTTGGGTGATCCAAGTGTTTGCTAGTTCGATTCTATGTAAGAAAACCTCTATTTTCACCCTTTTACTTCAATTTATTCACTTTCATCACTAAATGAATCAATATGGTGGAAACACAAAAAATGATTACATAAGAAACTAGCAAGACCACAGCAAGGGGGAGTTGGCATCTATGAGGATACGTTAGTAAGGTTATGTGATTATTTGTGGAAACACCCATACTTGTAAGTGGAATCAGGTTTTCCTTGTAAAAGAGGTAAAAATTCTGGTATCAATTACAGGAGTAGGTTCAAGGTTTATGGCTGTTATAGGTTCTGTATTATGAACAGTATCATTGGGATTTTTCTTGTGTGTATTAGGCTAATTGATGGGATTCAATGATTGGGGTTTTTAAGGGAAATTGTTGAAGGTTTCAAGAAGTGACAATCCTATCTGAAATTTGATTGCTTGCAAACATATTTTTATAGAGTTTTTAATTGATCTTAGCTCTGAAGGACCTGGCTGCTAATTCTATGAGCTCTTTGAGTCCCACATCACATACTTTTCAGTTTTGACAACCAAATAAATTGCTGCTAATCATTTGTGGTCAAAGAATCTGGGTTTTACCAAATTAATGGTGTCTTTCAATGATGCAAGCAGTTACTGTTTAGTACAGCTTACTCATCACCACTAAGAGATGGTTGCATGTGTGCTTTTCTGCCAGATTTCCCAATTGTTGTAAGTCTTCGATAGAAACGTCCCTGCTTATTTAGTTCATCCAATTGTATGTATGCCACTGTGGAATTATGTTTGCTTCCTCTAATGATGTAGTGATTGATCACTATTGCTTCCTTCTCATTTTATATTTTTTCAGTGCTATAGTTTAATCATCATGTTTGTTGAGGTCATGTGCCATGTTGAACCAGTCATTTTGAACCATCATTAGAGAATTACATTTTCCCCTAAATAAAACAACAAGAGAAAAAGAAAAGAAAGAGTGGTAATAATCATTTTTCATTATAAATCTTTCACTAATACACCATCATTACTGATGTTACCTGCTTTCATTAGCCATGCTCCTTGAGTTTGTTCCAGTAGTTCTAGAAGTGGATAGTACTATAATATGCATGCAGATTATTGGAATACATTACTTTTATTCACATTTTTTCTTTAGGGACTTGGTTGCATTGGTTACCAAGGGGATAGACTCATTGATTTGGTTTGTTATTTTATTCTTTTCCTTGTTTTTGGGGAAATATGTAGGGGCTAATTAAAGGATGTTTATACACTGCATGTTTAAAATTCTGAGTACATTTGTCTGTTTTTTGTACCCTTTCAAGTACACCCTTTATTTCATTCTGGCTGAGAATCAGCACCCATAATGACAGATTTGCTCTTTTTGAAAGTTATACTATTGTTTTCGTTATGATAAAATGAACACAGCCGGAATGTAATGCCTCGATGTTGAAGGAAAGATAGTATATTGAATTTTGAGTTAATTATAACTTAGTTTTGTAGTTTATGAAAATGCATTAATTAAATCCTGTAGTTTATCAAAAACAATTAAATAGTCCTTTGACTTGAGGTAACCATCTTTAATTTAGTAGTATTTTTATTCCAAAAAATGCCCTTTTTTTCTCACCAATCTTTCCATCCTATCTACATTTCTTTTCCTCTTTCTATTTCCCAAAATAATAAATAATTATAAATTGGAAAAAGACATGAAATAGACAAAAAGGATGGAGTTATAAATGGATTTAAAAACATAAGGATTAAATATATAGTTTCTGAAATCATGATGACTAATTAATTAGTTTTGCAGTAATACGGGAACTAAGTTATATAATTAACTCTTGATTTTTTGCCTACTAAAGTTGCAAATTAATTTAATTTTGCATGGTATGTGTATAGGAAATGGAGATGGCTCAAAAGGAAGTAACCCTCCTGATGGGAACAAATCCAACGACTATGCTTCCCAAGAGTCTCACAGGGTAAACTTGGACTGGAGAGAGTTCAGAGCAAATTTATTTGCTCAGGAGCAGGTGAACTTTCTTTACTTATTGGGCTGTATATCTGTTTTGTTTTGAATGTTATAATTATGAAGCTCTAGAAGATGACTTTTAACTTTCATGTTAAGGCTCGCCGTTTGACCCTTTATTTTTGGACAATATAAACTTTCATTTGCTGTCACACTAGATCTTTAGATGGTCCAGCATAGCAGCATTAATTCCCATTTGATTCTACCCTGTCTAGTTTGTTCATGAATGACTGCTCCATGTAAGGAAAAATAAATCTATTTCATGATTTTGTGGAAGAACTTGATTTTCTAGCTCCTGCTGGGTTCTCACTTCTCAGATAATGGTCTGGTCCATCAGAAAAGGGGAAATAACTTCATTAAAATTTGAAGCATTTGATTGGTTTTTGTATGTTCCTACACTTTTTCCATGACCAAATGAATGACCCTAAATTTCCCTAGAGGTTATGAGTTATGACATCTGGTGTAGTTTGGTCAACAAAATTTCCGTAGAGCTTATCGTCAAGTTTGCTTGTTCTTTTTAACCCCCCTGGAAGCAATAGTGCCATTTTGTAGTTATAATGGATCTGGTAATTGAGGTCAACCAGATGAGACCATGAAGTATAGATGCATGGCTTCCTATCAGATTGGTTCATTCACATAGCGATGAGTCAAAACAGACTCCATGGCTTTATAACATGAAAATCTAAGTAATTTGATGAAGATGTGAAATTTATGCTGTATGGACTTCAAAATTTGCATTTGAAATGTTTTCACAGGCAGAGAAGGCAGAATCTGATGCTCACAGCCAAACTGGGACACCCCAAGAGTTGAAACCCCTTGGCCTGAAATGGGCCCACCCTATTCCTGTACCCGAGACTGGTTGTGTCCTTGTTGCTACAGAAAAACTTGATGGAGTTCACACCTTTGAAAGAACCGTTGTTCTCCTCCTCAGATCTGGAACCAGACATCCACAAGAGGGACCATTTGGAGTTGTTGTGAACCGTCCACTGAACAAAAAGATTAGGCACATGAAGCCCACAAATATGGAATTAGAAACCACTTTTGCTGATTGTTCTCTTCATTTTGGTGGACCTCTTGATGCAAGCATGTTTTTATTAAAAAGTCGGGAGAAGAAGATTAAAGAGTTCGAAGAGGTGATCCCTGGCCTGTGTTTCGGTGCTGGAAATAGTTTGGATGAAGCTGGAGCTCTTGTGAGAAAAGGGGCGCTGAAGCCTCAGGATTTCAGATTCTTTGTCGGTTATGCTGGGTGGCAGCTAGATCAGTTGAGGGAGGAGATTGAATCAGATTATTGGTATGTGGCTGCATGTAGCTCAAATCTGATTTGTGGGGGTTCATCAGAAAGTTTATGGGAGGAGATTTTGCAGCTAATGGGTGGTCATTACTCGGAACTAAGCCGGAAGCCCAAGCAGGATATGTAGGTAATTATGAGCAATCGGTGTTCCCAATTTCAATAAGCCATTCCAGAAGCTAAAGCCAGATATGTAATTAAGGTAATGAAGCTAAATGTACATAAACTTACCATCTTTATTAATTAGAATCTCCTTTTTCTCCTCTCACTTTCCCTTAATAACCTGGGTATAACGGCTCCTTTATGCATCGATGAACTCATAAAGATCACTTAAGAAAAGTTACGCAAGTCTCCCTGTTGCAATCAATCCTTGTGAAAGTTATTTCTGGACATTTTTCCTAAGTGATTTCTTATTTCTTAAGTGAACATAAACAAGGACTGGCTTCTTTGGACAATTTTCAACTGGGATTTCTTATTTCTTTAATTTAATTTATTTCTGGATGCGGATTTCTTGTTTATTCTGAAAGGCCTGGATTGTTATAGTCAACAGGCAATCAAAAACACAAAGCATCATTTAGCCATTAAACTACAAGTCGACTCCAGTCCCCATATGAGCTTGGCAATCATATAGATTAAGCAAATGATCATCTGTAAGCATCTCTATGGATCTTAACACGAAATCTTGACGGGCTAGTGTCCAAATTACTAGCAGGTAGAATGAAAGTACATCTGCTTTACAGCTTCTGTATACCGTAGCTACTAATTAATCAACCCTCCTATCTACTATACAGAACAAAGTCCTCACCATTTCATGTATTTTCGAAGAAATACAAGACCCTCCCTCCTTCCTTGTCAAAATGGAGTCTTACAATCCCCATTCAAATACAATTTCTATCTCAGTGAAGCTCTCACAGCGCCTTATATCTGCTTTTGCATGATGGCATGGGACAAAGAAGCTTCCCACTGGAGGGTGGTTCTGCACGGTGAGGAGAAGGGTACCGCGAGGATGCGACGGAGTAATTGTTTTGAGAATTACCCTTTGTATCGTCTGTTGTTGTGTAGTTGCCCATAACCATCAAGGTTATCTCTGGTCCCCGACTTTTCAAGACGTGCTTTACGAACGGCCTGCTGGATTTGTCTATCGTGCTCTTTGAGTATTTCTTCCATGTTGCCCCCAGGAGGCATCAACGGTCCAGAATAATGGATTCTGGTTTTCCTGGGAACATACCCCCCCTGAAACCAGAGTTTCCATTTTTGTTAAACGATCAAGAACACAACAACACCACAAATCAACGAAATGAAAAGAAGGATAAAAAACCATGTATGAAGAAACAGACGGAGTTAAGATTGAGATAACATCGTAGCACTTGATTGAATTTATAGTTTTGATTTTAACATTTAACTGTTTGATAGAAAAAAAAATTGAAAAATAGATGAAGGTATGATACTTTACCATTGAAGAATCTCTGCTCGGAGGAGCCTTTTCATTCTTCTTAAGAGAGGAGCTAGACGTCTCCCCTGATCGAGACACGTTAGATTTCTGTGCCCTCAATTCCGGATTATTTCTTGAAGAGCCTGCATTTTTATTTAACGACAATCCAGCTACTGCGGAAGGGTGAATCATTGAAGTAGAGTGCTCGAAATCATTCTGCTTCGATACTCTAGGAGGCTCAATTCGGAAGCCAGTCCCCGCATCCTCCATGATATAATATTTATAGCTGGAACTTGCAGTTTTTGGCTGTGCCTGAGCAGTGAATTCCGGAGTGGGAGCTTTCTTAGTATCTATAGAACCCCTTCTGACAGATTCAGGTCCTCGTCCTTTTACAGCCTCTGCTCTCTGCCTGAAAATATCAGAATGCCAACAGGATATTTAATTTACTTGTGAAATTGCTAATGAAAGTTATCAAAGATTACATTTCCCCTCAACATGTCACATACCTTCTGGCTTCCTCATCTCTCAACTTGGCATCCAGTTCCTTGCATGGAGAATATTTTGGTAGACTTGATGGATCAGCAGGGAGGGGCTCTATTCTGAAGAACTGAGAGAAAATTTCAATAATAATTAAGCCCATCCAACTCAATGGTCTAAACGCTCGTAAACGGCAATCTGTTAATTATATCATTCACACTTTCATTCAACAAGGACAAATTCAGGAAGCAACTAGTACCAGATATAACAAATGATTCAGTTTATATTTTATTCGGATAAAAAAGTTTAAGAGAATTCGGATAAAAAAGTTTAAGAGAATTTAGACAGGAAAACTCGACTTGGGTGGCCAAGAGCAAGCTGCTTTTCACCAGAAATTGGTTTACAAGTCAACTAGTGTCTGCTGGAAGCTACATGATGATGACATTGGTGCTTTAGGTTTGATGTGCACGACCCCTTAAGCAGATTATACCGAGAAGTTTTTTACAGGAATTTGGTCTAAAATCAAATAAAATATTAGAAATAATTACCTCACTTCGAAGAGCTGAAGTGGCTGAACCTCGATCTTGTGGTTCCATTGACAGGAGCTTATCAACAAGAGTCAAAGCTGACGGAGGGAAATGTTTGAATGTCTCAGTAATACATCGTATGTAAGATTGCTGAGGTTTGAAACTAGTTGCATGTGGAAACTTTGTCTTCTGCCAGTAGATCTCAGAGGGTGAACCACAAAGCTTAAAAATCTTATGCATTTGCTCTACCTGTAATCATTAAGACGATAGTTCTTAGGACCGAATACAATACTGTGGAGTAGATACTACAAAGTCATGCATTGTGAATGAACATCCATTGATACGTTAACACTTTTCTTCTGATTATTTCATGTAGGTGCTTAACTGGGCATCTTGAACTTGCGTGGAGATATGAAAAATACTGAAGAGCTTAGAAGGAAGTTGAAGATTCCAAAGTATGGAGGATTAGTAATGCTTGTTGCCCAGTGCTGGCTAAGATGCAAGCAAGATGCCGTACATGCAAAATGAGCTTACCTCTGTTCTTCCAGGCATGATAGGCTTGCCAGCGAATAATTCAGCAAGAATGCAGCCAGCACTCCACAGATCTATAGCAGGTCCATACTCTGTAGCACCTAGCAAAAGCTCCGGTGCCCTGTACCAGAGAGTTACTACGCGACTTGTTAAAGGCTGACTCTGATCAGGATGATAAAAAGTTGCCAGACCAAAGTCTGCAATCTTGAGAACTCCATCATTGTTTATCAGAAGATTTGAGCCCTTGATGTCTCGATGCAAGACACCTTGTTTATGGCAGTGCTCAAGTCCGCGTAGAAGTTGTTGCACGTAGCATTTGATCTGCAAGAACAGGTAATTTCCTTGTAAGACAAGACATGAATGGAAAAAGTTGACGACGTCATGGTAGCAGAAGAAGCTAATTTCCAAGTATGAATAACCCTAAAATTGAACAGATGGTACCTGAGGTTCCGTAAACTTGATGCTAGGATTTGCTGCAAGCCCAGACAGGTCATGCTCCATGTACTCAAACACAAGGTACAAACTCCCTGACATCCTCGAAGTGACTATTCCTTCAAGTTTCATAACATTTGGATGGTCAAGTTTACGCAAATTAACAATTTCCCTAGCCATGAAGCGGACACTTTCCGGATCCAAGTTGACAAACCGCACCTTCTTCATTGCAACAATTTTTCCAGTTTCAAGGTCACGAGCCTTGTATACAGTACTGTAAGTTCCTTGTCCAATCTGCACATGATTTCATTTAGAAAAGAAAAACATAAGAAGGCCTTAAAATGATACAATCCAGATCATGTTTGCTAATTTCCCTTGTGTTTGTAGCTAGAAATCAACTTTTCACGCACATATGCAACTGACAGACTAGTTCAGTAAATATTTCCTTCAATCAGAATTTCTGCTCCATAAATGTGTCTGATTCTTCAGGACTGCTATAAATCTAATACAAATGACTAACTGTGCTTCTCTAGCATCGTAACATTTTATTTAATCTTTCTCATTGCATGCACTTTTAACTGGTTATAATGAAATTTATTTTGTTTTAGTTTTTTTCCATATGACTATTTCATACATATTAGCAGCATATTAATATTATCCAAATGCTCAAGATTACAGTTTTTTCATGTCACAACTTCAAAACATGTAAAACTATCTAATTCAACAGGCAAGTGAAAATAAGTTTCACAAGCATGAACCTTGTCTAGCTTCTCAAATGAGTCTGCTCGTCGAGGCAGCCACCCTTCGACGGCTTCTCCAGCAACTGCTGTTAACCATTCTGGCCATGCTTCCCTTTCAGATTCATGACGTGTGCTAATCATCATACTCACACGTGGTTGGTCGTCATTGGACTCTGAATCCATTGTTATCGATCTATTATGTCCTTTACTCTTCACATCAACAAGTTTCCTTTCCTTTTCTCCTTCTTCCAATGAAACAGGAACATTCCCAACATTTGCCTTCGACACACGACGCACCGATCCATCTATTTGGCCAAGAAAATCCACCAACATCTCTTCTTTCTTGGATATTGCAGGAGCAACCATTTGCACAGAAGACTTATCCACCTCTGTCTGCTTCTGATCATTCGTATTGCTATTTACATCTTCTGCAGCTCCTTTTGAGCAAATGCAGCCCATGATCTCACCTCTATCCTAACAGAACCACTTTAAAATATGCCAAAACCACCACCACCACCACCACCACCACCCTTTGCCGTTCTGCTGCAATGAATATTTAAATTGGTAGCCCTTGGATTTATGCTGGGAACACAAGTTTACCATTTTTGTCGATCTCCCGAAATCAATGGAGCATTGACAAATATCTCAATATTGTGGTTGCTCTTAAAACCAAGATCCTTTTGCCCCTTTTAGGAAACACAATCACTCTATCCAAGCTTGCAAGGTTTTTGAAAAGCACAAGAAGCTAGCACAGAATTTCCAAATGGGAATGTTGTTGACGTCAAGAAAGCTAGGCAAGGATATCAAAGAAGAGAAGATTCGAATGACAAAGATAACAGAAAGACTACTAAGGAAATAAAATCCAGAAGAATCAATATATGAATCTTTTATTGTAAGAGAATTTTGGACAAGGGAAATAATTCTAAACAGACCAGGAATCCCTGCACAGAACAGATCAAGAAATATTGCTATACCTTTTTCCTTTCCCAACAAGAAATGTTTGATAAGAGAAAAGAGAAAAAGAAAAACAGCATCCACAATATTTTTCTACAATGCAGGAATTCTGGCAGGCCGTTCTGGGTCAGAGGTTTTTTTTTTTTTTTTTTTCATTATTATTAAAAAAAACAATGAAATTTCTAAATCTCTTTTCCTTTGGGTGAGTTTAATTTGGTTAGCTTAGAGACTACGTAGAGATTAGAGACAAAAGGGTGGACAGACATTAATGAAAAACCAAAAAAGATGAGAATATCTGGAAAGAAGAAGGTGCGTGAATCTGGATAGTCCCTAAAAAAGCGAGAGGCCAAAGAATTTTGGGATTTGACAGGCTGTGTGGTTGCCTTTTCAGTTTTCTTGCGCCATTGCCATTGCATTTCTCATCCCTAACCCTAACTAAAAAAAAAAAAAAGAGAATAAAGAAAGAAAGAAAGGGTTGATAGCTAGGGTTGGTGAAATCTTGAAAAGTCGGCCTTGAGAGATAATCAAGGAAAAGAGTGGGCTGCCTGAAAGCACAAACGTGCATGGCAGTACGTGAGTTTAACGAGTGACGTGTTCTTCTTCAAGTCAACTCTTCCATTCAAGAAACAACTTTCTCTTTTCCACCAGACAAGCATGGCCATTCTTTAGTAAGCAGCACGTCGGAGGTGATCATAAAAGAAAGCTTTTTCGGTAGAACAGTCAATCTTGATAATTTTATTTTTATAAGAGAGACGAGCGAAAATAGTAAGGATTTTTTGCCAGGAACAACCGTGTCAGCATGCCCAGCAAAACCCAATTAACTTCCATCACTCAAATATGTTAAAGATTTGGGTAAATTAAAAAATAAATAAAAAAAAAACCCAAGTATATTGCCCTGTTCACAATGTTGCTCCTTTCCAATTTACGCCATCAATTTGCCCTTAGGATTACTTAAAGTCACCCTTCCATCTAGTCCCTCTTAAGAATAATAATTAACAAAATCTTCAAATAACTCTTACGCCATGAATAATACTTATTTTCCTTTTTTAAAGATATAATCATGCACCTTTTATTTTTAATTAAATAATATTATTAGTAAATGAAAATATCTGATAGTTTGTAACTTGAAGGCAATATAATTAAAATGCCCATAAAAATTTCCATAGTATTAGCTAATTAGTTTGTCAAACAAAAATATGTAAAATTTTTTTTTTTTTATTTCTTATTGAATCTTTGAAATAATAATAATAAAAACTCTTAGCTCAAGTGAATAAAAAATTCAAAAAAATAAATTTCCAACATCAAATAAATAAAAATAATCGGAAGAGTCGTTTAATAATTTATTTTACAAAGTTTTAATTATTTTTATTTTAATCACTTTTTTATGAAATAGTATCTGATAATATGATGTCCTTCTCTAAAATTAATAAAAAATTATATTAATCATGAATGAAACGACTTTTGTTATCTAATTAACAAATCAAATTATAGGTATCCAATTATCTAAATTAGAACTATAGAGATATCTTATCAAAAATCAATACTACATATAGACCTTTAGTGTTAGTAAACCTAACATAAGCCCCATATAATTTGTTAGTAATATATGGAATTGCTAGGTTTTTTTTTCTCAATTTTATATTTGCTAAACTATGTATTTTTGAGATCCGTGTAACTTCATGTCCAAATGAAAAAAAAAACTATATAATAATGTATATTTATGGTTGTTCGATATTTTTTGTTCTAATAATAAAATATTTTTCATTTATTTTTTATATATTAAAAATATTTTTTGGTTGGATTTAAGACAAGTCATTTGTTGATGTATTCATTTAAATTATCTTCCCCTCAATATTGCCCTTCTTGCTTTCGAAATCATGTAATTGAAAGTAACCCACTTATCATGAAAGTCAAGTCTTTATCAATAAATAATGTTATTAAATCTTAGGATTACTCAAATAGTTACTTTATAAGTTACCAAGTGCTTGTTTGGTATTAGCTTTTATAATTATGATTTTAATAAATAAGTTTTTTTTAAATACTTTTAATTGCGGTTTTAAAAATATAGGTTTTAAAAAATGTGTTTGATTAAAACTATAATGAGATGAATTTTTACATATAAAATAAATAAAAAACAAGTATCCATGAATGAAAAACAATTTATTTTAAGTTTTATAAAATCAAGGCTTGAAACACAATTATGTATGATGCTCAAAAAAACAAAAGCTATTTAGCTAGCCAGCCAAACATATTTTCTATGTGGTGGTGTAAAAATTAAAAGTTATCACAATACCAAATATTCTCTAAATTAATGGTCAAACTATTAATCATTTATAATATTATTCTACATGAATGATAAAATGGTAAGTGCATAATTAAAAAAAATAAAGATACTAAATTTTGGCTCCATAAACCATAACCTACACTTTTCCTTCTTCTTTTTTTTTTTTTAAATAAAAACAAGTTAATACTTGATCAATTGATACAATTGATTAAGTTTGGTAGGATATGAATGACTTTGACTAGTCTCTTGTGTATCCAAATTTTAACATCAAAATAGACTAGTCATACCAAATCTTTTTTTTTTAGAACAAAATAACGCTAAATATCCTAATTGTTTTAGAGGTTGCCCCCAACCAATTTTTGGTAATAGTTAGCCCCAACTCCATTTATTTTTTATCTCTTTTTTTTTCTTTCTTTTTTGTTGCAAATTATTTTTTAATTAGGACTCAACTTATGATAAAACAACAACTACATTAATCAAATGAGAACTGGAATTCTAGATCTCAAACTCTAGAAAAAAAAGTGTATATTCTAAGAAGCATCACTTAGTAGAAAAAGATAATAGTTTAAAGAAAAGAAATGTAGAAATTTAAATATACTAGAATACAATAAATAAAAGCAATAAAAAAGTAATAAAACCCTTTGAGAAAAAGATAAACAAAATTGCATGAATTGAATACATAGGGTTAACCATCATTCACAATGACTATATGACTCTTTTTATATTAACATAAAGTTTGAGTTCAATTTAAATAAGTAATCCTAATCTTACACACACACACACACACACAAGTTTATTGAATTCTAATACAAACTAAATTCCTCATTTACTAAATACAACATGAATCCTAAGATAATTTATAACTTGAATTAGTTATTTTATTGAGGACTCATGCTTTGAATAAAACTATATCTTTTAGTTATTCGTGCATGTTCAGACTTTATTGGCCAATTACTTCTTCTGAATTGATTATGATTTCTGGTTGCTTAGTCAACCATTCCTTCAACTCTCCTAGTCATTCAAGAACTTTCAACTTTGTTGATTCTTTTAATTTATGATCGATTTAAGCTCTTTTTCTATTTATTGTGAACAATCATTGTTCCTATTTGGATGACATATGCATGTTTATTTTTTATGTAAACACCTTCTCCACCCTTTCTTTCTTTTTCTTTAGCTTATTTTACTTTTTAGAACTATAATCTATTTTTCTCAATCTTTTTTAATAAAGATCTAATATGTTATTTAGATTCTTTTTTGTATGTTTTATGAACGGATCCTATTTTTTTTTTTATCTAGATTTATGTAATTGTCTCTTTTACGGAGGGTTAGACAAATCAGGAAGAGTATCATAAAGATTTTGTGTTTTGAGTAAAGCTTTCTAATTTCATAGGAATTTTAGAGGAAATCAATAGTTGAATTGCCTTACTCAACATTACACATGCACAAATGACAAGATTTGATACCTTTCAGAGTTGTACCTAAACGACTTTTTTTTTGGGAAAATTTATGCTCAGTTGGCAAAAGGAGGTAGGTAAGGTGATTTCATACTTATGAATGGTTACTTATTCCATGGTGTGCAATCATGTATCCCTGATTATTTTATACGGGAACATATCATCCAGAAGATGCACTACAAGGGACACTTTGGGCATGACAAGAACCTAGCCTTAATGTCATCAGATTACTCTTAGCCTAAACTACTAGGTCATGCATCAAGCTTTGTGAAGAGATGTGCCATTTGATAGTAATCTAAAGGTTTTGTAATAAATGTTGGTTTGTATACCTCATTGTCAGTCTAAGATGCTTATTGGTTGCATATCAATATGAATTTTGGATTGAGCTTACCATATACCCAACAAGCTATAGGTTCGATCTTCATAATGGTTGATAGGTTTTTAAAGATAGCCAACTTTATTGCTTGCCAAAAGACCATAAATGGTTCTCAAATAGCCCACCTTTACTTTAAAGAGGTGGTTCACTTGCATGAAGTCTCTATATCTATCAACTTGGACTAGGACATGAAGTTTATGAGTAAATTATAGAAAAGTTTTTGGAGAAATATTGGTACTTAGTAAATGTTAGCAATGCTTGTCAACCTTAAACAAATAGACATACGAAAATCATCAATCTAAGCCTAAGAAATATACTACATTGTTTGGCAAAAGACAAGCCTAAGTAACGAGATGTAGCTTTGTGATAAGTAGAGTTTACTTGTAATAGGTTTAGAAATTAGACTACCCAACTGAGCCTATTCAAGATTGTATGAGAATAAAATCCTTCTAGTGTGCTTGAGTTAGCACTAGTTTCTCATATAAGATGATTGAGCATTCAAGCTGAAGCTATGAAAGAATATATGTGAGGAGTGCATGAACAGATCAAGCAAGATATTATAGATAATAATGCTAAGTTTAAATCCTAAACTGATACTTATTACAAGAAGGTCATATTTGAGGTAGTTACTTTGTTTGAGAAATTCGTACTCATAACTAGTTTTTGGTGAGGGGTACCAACAAACTTAAGAATAAGAAGTTAGGAATTTGTGAATCGTTATAGAAGATCAATGACAACCCCTATCAGTTCCGCCTTCCAAGTCACTTAAAGACTTCTAATGTTTTTTATATGCAACATTTATCACCATACTTGGTAGATGATCATAACTTGAGGATAAGTTCTCTCTAACTTAGACGATTGATGTAGGTGGGTAAGAATAATCTAAAGGTTTTAAATAGCTAAATGGGAATTTGTCACCAATGGATTATGCAAAAAGCTTAATAAACTTATTTATAGACCAGTGAGATAGAGCTAAGCTTAAGAAAAGGCTTGGTCTCGCTAAACTAATACCTTGATATAAAAGGGCTAAACTTACTATCTAGCCATTGGATCAGACTCAAATTTTATTAAATGATTATATAGGTCTATAGTTCTATAGAAAACCCTACTAACTATAGCCACTCAAGTTCCAAGGACTCTCAAATTCATAAAGATGTTGTTTGAGTTAATTTTGTTATTTTCTCTTAATTTTTATCGGTTTTATGTTAATTTTGGATTTTATGTTATTTTTCCTTTTGGTTTGAGGATTCTAATTTTTTTACCTTGTAAAGTTCGATTTCTGACCTATTTAAAGACTTGTAAATTTTTTTAAAAGATAGAATACATCATAATTATGTTTTAGAATTAAATCTACCGGTTAGGGTTTTTATGTGTTCATTCCTACTTGACCATAAACTTTTTTTTTTTACTTGTTGTCTTCTTGTATCTGTGTTTCCAACAGCAACACTTTGCTTAAAAATACGACTGTAATAGCCCTTTAATTAATTCATATTTTTGCTTTTACCCTCTTCTTGTATTCTAATTTTTCACTTGTATGGGCTTTGGAATTTGTCCGTCCTTGTAGAAGACACCAAAATCAATCAAGCTAATTTTGAAATTGATTGATTCAAAAGAAATAAAAGTTTTAAGAATTTTTGTCTCGTATTTTTCAACCTTTTTGATGCTAGCTAGCTCCATGGACAAAAATCTTGTCATCAACGGATCACGTTTATTCAAAATTTGAAAATCAAGATGGTGCTGCACTCTAGAAAAGAACAAGTGGTGATGCATGCATGACAGGTACCATAAAAGAACATCCAAAAGTAAGTACTGCATTCGTCGCATTGCTAACTATGCTAACAACACGTGTGATAACACTCTTTGTTGCATGGAATTTTGTTGTTGATCACGTAGCACTACATGTCAACAACCAAAACTCATCATTCTTATCCCTTAATCTTTTATTTTATGTTCCTTTTCTGATCATCTCTTGCAAATCATACTCTTCATTAATCTTTCTGCCATGAGTTTTATAAACTCTGTGTTGAATTGGGTGGTGCCTCCTGCTAGCTTGGTGATGCTAGCATGTTCATGGCCAGCCTTATGCTTTATCAATACATGTGAGTGGCTCTACAAATCTTTATTTAGTGAGGATATGGAGGATAAAGTTGTTATAATCACTGGAGCTTCTTCTGGCATAGGAGAAGTAAGTAACCCCCTTCCTTCTCAAAGCATAGGAGAGATCTCTCGTTTTTACTTATTTTCAGTGCTCTATTTGCAGATTTAAGTGTTTAATGCTGTGATTTATCTCATTAGAAATTTTGAGTAATTAATTATAATGCAAGCTTGTCTCTATTCCTTATTAGATGGCCAACTTGGAAGTATGATCTTTAAATTCCATTGAAGCATAGTAAAGGGTTTTTATAGGATGGAGATGGGTTATGTCCTTGTTGTAATCAAATTAACTAGACTTCCAGAATATGCATTCTCAGTATCTGGGATTTAAATTAGAAAGCCAATGCCGCATTGAAGGAAAAAGGTATCAAGCAAATTGACTTGCCCATGTAAACAAATTTAAGGGATTTATTTGAAGTGATTAAGTGTATATTGAATGCTTAGACAAAGCCACAAAGATAGAATAAAGGTACATGCATGGCAAACAGAGAGTTTTTGGTTGAGCTAATTTCAACCAAGAGTTCTTGAAATTGTAAAGAAGTGCATGAAGGCAGCTTGGGTTTCTGCAAATTGTTACGAACTCTATATAAATTATATGCAGAGTTCGCAATCATAACCTGAAAAACACAGTGATTTTATCAAGCCTTCACTGGACACATTCTTCAAATTCATAGCAGAGGCATTTATGAAACCATTGGAAATGATGTGGTCAAATTATGTATCAAATAGAAACCAAAAGACTGGAAATTATACTGGTGATAGAATCATAAACTCTTGCAATTTTTTGTACTTGAACAAAAGCTTATTTGTTGCCATGCGTGGAGGCCAAACCTTACTTCTTTACCAACTCCCCCCATTCCCAGTTTTATTTTCTTCCCATAAGCGAGGTCGATATTTTATAATAGCTGCTGCAGTTGTATCTACAAGCCAAATATTGCAGTGTATTGATCATCTAATGAACTTGCTGGTTGTAATTGCAGCAAATTGCATATGAATATGCAAAGAGGAAAGCAATTCTTGTTCTGATTGCACGTAGAGAGCACCGGCTCAGAGGGGTCAGTGAGAAAGCTAGGTATATTGGTGCAAAGCGTGTCCTGATTATGGCTGCAGATGTTGTCAAGGAGGATGACTGTAGGAGATTTGTCAATGAGACCATAAATTACTTTGGTCGGGGTATGTCTTGTATCATCGTTAATTAATGAATTCGACTGGATATTATAGCCAATAGAATCAGTGTTTTAGGAGATTCCTTAGAAGCAAATTTAGATTCCAGTTGGAGCCTAACAGAAAACCCTGCTGGTCTGCCTCCCTCTCTATACTTCATTCTGTCTTTCTTGCTTTTTTATGCAGTGGATCATCTTGTCAACACAGCAAGTTTGGGACATACATTTTACTTTGAAGAAGTAGGAGACACCTCTGTGTTTCCCCATTTCTTGGTAAGGGCAGATGTAGCCTACATGAATGAGTAGATAGTTTGTAGTATAGTCCCTGTAGATTATTGACAGAAATGGTCTTGTTGAGAAGAAATTTTCCTAAGACATTGTGGGATTTGATTGTTCATTGTCAGGACATAAACTTTTGGGGAAATGTCTATCCAACTTACGTGGCTCTTCCATACCTACGTCAGAGCAACGGACGAGTTGTTGTTAATGCAGCAGTTGAGAGCTGGTTACCTCTGCCGAGAATGAGCTTATATGCTGTGAGTATATACAAATCAAGGGGACTTTTGTTTTCAATGCATCTTAGACGTAAAAAAACTAAAAATTTGGTATTTTTTACATGCATACCATTTCTCTGATCAAAATCTGTATGGTTAGATTGGTTACACTTACGATTTTAGTATTGGTTACCTTTATTCATTGTCCAACAACATACCTTTGGTTGAGCTGCATTTAGCTATACAAAACACATTGTCTGCAACAATTCATTATTGCTACGATTAGTGTTAGATTACACTAATTATCCTTCACCAAAACCAAAATGAAAGGAACAATGGCAGGCTAGTGAGGTTCAACTTTATGGACATCATTTTTCTTGTCTTTTCGTGTCATGTCGTTAGACTTTATTATCCAGTCTACCATGGTACTTAGCAGCTGCACAAGCACAAATAATAGGAGTGTGTGTGTGTGTGTGTGTATTCATGTCCCTGTTTCATCCTCGTCTTTCTCTTGAATATTTCACCAAACTCCACATTAAATACTTCATTATAAATGGTTGAGACATCATTATACTCTCATACATTTGTTACAATTTTTTATAGGCTGCAAAGGCTGCCCTGGTTAGCTTCTACGAGTCACTAAGATTTGAAGTGAATGGTGAAGTTGGAATAACAATTGCATCTCATGGTTGGATTGGGAGCGAAATGAGTAGAGGCCAGTTCATGCTAGAGGATGGAGCAGAGATGCAATGGAAAGAAGAGAGAGAGGTAAGGTTTTGCTAGCAAACTTTTCTCGGGATATGATTTTCTAATGATTCTGCTACCATCTGTAACTGGTAATTCTAGTTCACAATACTATTTTTTAATTGAAATTCTCCAAAAAGTAAAATTCATATGCATACTAAGAATATTTTTCTATCCATCAATGGCTATAAAAGATTCAGGGCACATTGGCAGACTGCGAGGCAGTCACTTGTATCAGCATGGTTTTTCTTATTAACAACAGTGACAATCGAAGACAGGATATATAACACTTGTTTTTCTCTAGAATAACTGTTGAAGTTTGAATGTTATTTACATGAGAAGGTGACTCCGTAATGTTTTTCCCTGATACATTGCCCTTTGGTTTTAGGTAAACGGGACCGGTGGTCCGGTGGAGGACTATGCAAAGATGATTGTGTCGGGAGCTTGCCGACGACATCAATATGTCAAGTACCCAAGCTGGTATGACATATTCCTCCTTTACAGGATGTTTGCACCTGGAATTCTCAACTGGGCTCTTCGAATGTTGCTTGCACCGAATGGTTCAAGATCAAGAACATCTCTGGCAGGCACCAGGAGACCTGCATTAATTTGAAGGCGGCAGCTCTCCAAGGAAACTTCTTACTGGTCCTCTTACCTTCTTCCATCCCAATCCCCAGAAAACGCAGATGCAGAAACTGGAATAAAAAGAAAGAAAAAGCCTCGTCTCAGTAATCAATCACGCAGTTGAGCTCTTTTATAGCTGGTTTTGCTTACTTACTGTCCATTTGTGGCTTTGTGACATTTATGCTGAGAATAAACTGGAGTTCTCTTGTGATTTGTTCAATTACTTGTCTTTTATCCTTCATATCATCACGATGACTAGGGACCAAAAATCAAACCAAGAAGAAGAAGGCTATCCATCCCCAACACTCCAAGCGAGCTTACCAACACACCATCAAAACGAGCCAACAAGCTTGCATGACAGAAGAAGGGATGTTAGTAATTGAATTATGAGTAAAAGCGGCTCGAGCCTCACGGCTAATAAGCTAAGCCTTCCACCCAGAAAGCCTTATCTTGCTCTCATCGAGATATTAACAGAGGAAGCCTCTTCATGAGACATGATTCTACCAGAGTAAAGAGGAACATGCGAGTAGTTACCCACATCCCAAGTAAATTTGATATCAGAGATCTCAACTGACCCTTTATGAACGTGATTAGTAGATGAAGTTGTAAGGCCCTCAGATTTAGTAGCATTAACCTCCATAGCCGACTTGCGACCAAAATCTTTTAAGGTCAAGATCATAGCCCTTGCCTGGTTAACTGTAGCCTTGTCGAATGAAAGACCGTCACCAGTTAAAAAACTAGTATGAGATTGGAGGCATAGTTGTAAGACCTCATCCAGGGCAATGCCTGGATTATGATCAATCTTGAAGAAAAAAATTTCTTTTTAAAAATCAAAATCAAAATTAAAATGATATTATTTTAATTATTTTTTTAAATCAAATCAATGGATTATATAAAGCACCTTATATTATAATATGTTTACTATTTCATTTTAATAACCATAATTAGTGAACAAAATATACTCCTCAATTTCTTTCAACAATCAAAACCCAATTTTTAAATCATCTAGTAAGTGGTTCAGTGGTATGACCTTGAAATTAAAGGATTTACTTTTTATATGATTTCAATGGTATGACCTTGAAATTAAAGGATTTACTTTTTATATGATTTCAAGTTCGAACTCTGTAGCTATTAATATGATAGCCACTAGAAACTTAACCCTGTAGTTATTAATATGATAATCACTGAAAACTTACATGGTCATTAATTTCAAGGCTCGTGGAATTAATTAAAATATATGCAAGCTGGCTCGAATATTCATTTTAATAATAATAAAAAAAAAAACCCAACTTTTATCTCAATTACTATCATTTCATTCGTTTTTTATACGCATAGATTGTGCCTCAAGTCACACCTTGGCCCCTTTCATTTTAACCAACTTATTTTTTACCATACTCCATGCCAATTGATTAATTTCCAAAGGATAGTCCCTGCCGACGTGGCCGACTAGTTTTTTCATAATATAATCCCCACCTGCAGGGCCAACATATATTATATTATAGCCTAAGTTAACACGTCTTGCTTATTGTCTTTCCATATTAGCCCTGCTCATGAGGTCAATTTATTTCTTTTTTTATAAAAACTTAGTATTTATCTCTGTTCAAACATATAAAAACTTAGTATTTATCTCTGTTCAAACAGCCACTATAAAATACTTATAAAAACTTAGTATCTATTTAAACAATCAACTATAATACATATAAAAATTTACTCTTCGTCGGAAAAACTAACTATAATACATGTAACAACTTATTCTCTGTTCAAATGGCCAAATAATTTTTTAACATAATTTTTCTTTATAATTGTAACGACCCAACTTGAGAAATTCAATTTAACATATCATTATATAAAAGGATCATGAAAAAATAGGGTAATTATTTTTTAAAAATATCCTACTAGAATTTCAGTAGAATTTTTTTTAATATTTAAGACATCTCAAGTTATTGACTCATTCTATTACACTTTTAAAAATCTTTTTATGTATTTGATTCAATCATAATCATCCTGTATTACAATTACATCAAACCTCACACTATAACCATAACTTCTCAAGCATATTAATGTGTCTTTTCTACAATATATTTTTTTTTTCAAAAATTTAGAAGTCAAACAAAAATAATCATGCAACAAAATAATTTATAATTATTAATATTTTTATAGAGCAAATATAAAAGAATCCATAGTGAAATCTAACTAACATATTTCTAACTAACATCTAAAGTAATACAAAATAAACACTCCCACATATATGTTTACATTCATATCCTAAAAAGTTCAATAGAAAACATAGTTAATATTTACATTATTTTTTCAATTTAAATAAAGTTCTACCTACTTTATAACAAAAAGAGTGCAGTGTCAACTAAAGAACAAATTCTGTAAACAAACATATATAATAAAATTCATATATCAAGATTATATATTTAAATTATAATAATAGGAGGTGTAAATTATTTCTTCTTATTAAACTAATTTTATTTTTTGTATTAAAACCTCATGACAGACCAATTGAAATCATTTAACTTTTTCATTATCAATCTTGGATGAATGAGCCTTAATATTATCCATGATTAGCCTCTTATATCTTCATGATCAATGATCAATAATACAACACAATTACATTTTCAAAAAACACAATTTCATTACATTTATATGCATTGATTATATTATTTTACCCTTCCTTTTTTTAGGGTCAACTTGGCTTAATCATACACATTGGAACCAAGGGTTTCTTTCAATTTTTACATATTTAATTCATCAAATCCATTTACATACAATTATTTAAACAAGATTTAACTTGATTATCATGACAACTTTACCTATTTAATTCATCTCTATTTCCAAAAATCTTAACCAAGCCCTTCCTTAATAATGGTATGTATTCCCTTTGATTTCTAAACTAATTAATCATTTACCTACATTTCATTTACTTCCATTGTCATCAGTTAACATAATTTCCAAATTATTTCAACTAAAAAACTCCAATTCTTTTCTACTTTATTTAGGTTGAACCACATGCAACAAAAGAAAGGCATGCATTTTCTTCAAATTTCATTAATTAATACTTTACCCATTCCTTATATATTTATATTAACACATTTAAAAATAATCCACCCATCAGAGAATTAAAAAACTCCATCTCCTTAAACTTAGTATTTGGTCGGATTCCCTCAATAATAGAGGATTAATTCTTCTTTCAATTATCTCACTTCATGCATTACCTAATGTTAATTACTCGTACTAACACAATTCTATACAAATTACATAGCAATTTCATCAATTAATCCTACCCCTATTTCTTCAAGTCTTGACTGAGACCTTATCAATGGTGGATGGTTTTTCTCTTCAATTCTTCTAATTAAACCATGTTCTTAAATATCATTTGACCATAAAAACATCAATCTAAACAGCCTAACATCATAATTCAAGTTCACATCTACACTAACATTTTTATTCTTTCATACTATACATAATCTACTTAATTAATCATCTTAGAGGAGTTTCTTACCTTTATTGAACGAAGATTCAAGAGAATTTCAAAAGAGAAACTTAGTTCTCTTCACTCTTTACTTTCACTTTCAATATCTCTAAAACCCTCACTTCCAAACCTTGTTTCCTCCCTCAATTGCTTGAATTACATTGTTTAATCCTTTATAAACCCTTTTAAAACTCTTAATCCAAGCTAAAAGGAAATTTTTGGTGAAAAAATTGGTGAAAATTTAAGAAACTTTTCTCCCCCTTTTTTTTTCTCTTCTAGCATTTGATAATCTTGACTTCTATAGAAAGCCAAATAGTTATTTATATAGGCTATATTTTCTTTATTTATATATTGGCCCTATATATTTTTAGGTCCTTCAAATCTTATTTTAACATTGTTGCATTTTTCTCATTATATTTTTCAATTAATTTGTTTTATGCCCAGATCAAATTTATATTTCTAAAAGTTTTCAACCGAAGTTTACATCAATGCTATATTAGTCTTTCATTTCCTTCATCCACACCCTTTTCATTTAACTTAATTTTTTCTTAACTTTAATTTAACTCATTTCATCTCTGGGTTGAATTTTAATAATTTACTAACTCGAAAAATTATAACCAAGGGTTTATAGTAATCTACTTCCAAAACTTGTTTCATGTATGCAGATAATTTTTTACAAGAACATGATTTTTTTTAAAAATAAAAATATGAGGTGATGGACATTAACCTTGTGCTCATATAAGGTGCATTCTTGACAAGTCAAGTTCCACCATGGATGTTCCCCTCTAGAACTCCTGTTTTACATGCTCCTAAGAAGTCTGGTCTCACTCTAAACATTTCTCCTACAACTCTCAAACAATAATAATTAACATTATTTTAGCCAAATGCACACCCAATTATTCATTTAACAACCAATTCAGCCAAAACACATAAATACACAAGTCACCACATGCATTTGCCTAATCTTAGTCTATTTTGAGCATTAGCAACATGTTAAATTTTACCATAACACTATTTTGCATTCAATACACAACTTACCAATTATAATTTCAGATTTAAACACCAAATTTAGAAATTTTATATTCAAATACATAATTCAATTCAGCATCTCTGTATTACTAATTCAGGTCCAAATATATCGCAACTCATTTATAAATGTTCATATTTCCAATTAAAGTTTCAAACTTAGGAGTTTTCATATTTCTATGATACCATAAATTTCCACTCACATCACAACCATTAATTAATGTTCACACCACCAATTGAAGTTCAACCATAGAAATCTCTGTATATGTAAAATTTCAATTAATATTCAAACACATCATAAACATTAATTTATAATACAATCCATAAATCAATATTCATACCATCAGATTAAATCCTCACTTAGGAGTTTTACCCTTCCAAATTTCAATTTAATGCCCACCACATCATAAACCAATAATTAATATTCATGTTATCAATTTAGGGTTTTAACATGGGGATTTCACACTTCTATAATTTCAATACAATGTCTAAATACATAATTTCTTACTTTTATATTAATAAGCACAGAACGAGTTAACCCAAATTTTCTCAAATTCACTTCTTGGTTAGTCAAATTTCAACACCTATAATTTAAAAGTTTAGCCCAAGCAACCAATTATATTCAATATGGAAATTTCCCACACTTGTAAAATTCAATTTTCCATTTCTCATAGCCACATATATAATAATACACCCTATTATAGTCACATTTAAAATCAAACATGCAAAAATTCACAATGACATATATTAACTAAGAATCAATATCAATTATTCAAAATTCTCTAAAATTAAATTATTCAAATCAATTTAGGGTTTTAACATTGTTTCACACTTCCACAACTTCGATCCAATGCCTAAATACATAATTTCTTACTTTCATATTGACGAACACATAACAACTTGAACCAAAGTTTCTTCAACTTACTTTCTTGTTAGGAAAATTTCAACACCAATGATTTAAAGATTTAGCCTAAATAACCAATTACATTCAATATGAAAATTTCTCACATACACAATTTCTCATTTCTAGTAGTCACACATATAATAATCAATCCTATCTCATTCACACTCAAAATCAAACATGTAAAACTTCACAACGACATAAATTAATTAAGAATCAAAATCAATTATTTAGATTTCTCCAACATTTCCAAAAATAACATTTCAACCATTTCTAAATAAAACCTTTTGGGTGATCAAATCTCTTCAATTGTTTCTCAATTCATCAATTTCCAAACATTAATTAACCTCATCTTTAGTCAACAAACATCTTAGCCACAACAAACCTAGGATTTCACACTCCTATATTTTTCAAAAACATGCCCACAAGTTTCCAATCATGCAATAATCCCAAATTTCATCCAAATTATAATAAATTAAACTCACACATAATAAATTCACATAAAAGTTATCGAATCCAATTCTCTCACATTTCTTTTATCATAGGCTGACCACTAGACAAATAAGGAACTCATGGTTTTGCTTTAATTTTGCTCCATTACATTAATTCCTCCTTACAAACACAAGTTAATTCTTATTTTCATTTGTTCAATTAACATCTTCACATTGAGGTTCCAAAAATCCAATTCTTATTCTTTCTAAAACATAGACTAAAGCATACAAATCATGCTTCCAACTAAAACCCTACCCCAATTACAATTTTCTCAAATTTTGACATTCTCACGTATAACCTTAATAAGTAATTTCTTATGAAATCACAATAGCATTATTTATAACCAAGTATTAACCTATCCAACATCATTTAGATACCAAGAATAAACAAAATATAATCACATATCCAATTTCCCCTAGTTTTCCTAATTATGGTCACCCACTACCCCTTTAATATTTGTATGATTGGCCTTCAATCTCATTAATTTAATGCATAATCATGTAATTCTTGTCTCAATTCATCAACAATTAACATAAATTCATTATTCTCAAAACAAATCACATAAACCCTAAAATTCAAGATTTTAGGGTTTTTCAATTCTTCACACCATTGACCCAATTCAAACCATTTATATGTGTTCTCATAACCCAAACATTCCACCAGAAAATTAGAATGAACCCTAATTTCAAGAATTGAGAAAATTTTGATCATAACATTAAAATCCACTAACACATGAAATTAATTGATTAGAACCCCTTAACACAAACAAAGCAACAAAATGGAATGTGTTTATTACAAAAATTCCAAGGTTTCCCCCTTTTTATTCACCTTTTCTCTCTAACTTTCCAAGCTTCCAACTATTCTCTCTCTTTATCTTTCTCTGTGTGTGTCTAATGTAGTTGTCTTTCTTTTTAAAATCACTATCCCCCACTTAGATTTTGAGAGAAACATGAGAGAATTAAGAAAAAAAAAAGAAACTTTGGTGTTCTCCCTCTTCCAACATGTTTGCTTAAATGGAGAGGGGGGGTTTATTTTATTTATCAAAATCTCACCATTACTTATTAGATGAAATTCAGTAAAAACTCTTGTTCATTGATAATTCTTTCATGGAACCTATTATTATTTCGTATGGGTTTAGTATAGCTTAATTAATTTTTTCACCACTAGTCCTAACAAAATCTCCTTAAGATTTTCTTATTTTATTTATCAAAATCTCTATTATTACTTATTAGATGAAATTCAGTAAAAACCCTTCTTCATTAATAATTCTTTTATGGAACCTATTATGATTTCATATGGGTTTAGTATAACTTAATTAATTTTTTCACCACTAGACATAACAAAATCTCATCAATATTTTCACCATATTCAGTTAGAAATTCGTGGTTAAACACAAGGTTTACACTAATAGTCGGTATTTTTGCACACAAATTTATACTACATTCCATTTGGGTTCTTTGGTACATAACCAAGGACTTTCACTATTATCCACAAAATTTTAATTTTAAATCTTTATTATTTCTCAATTGGGGATTTACATGATTTATCACAAGGCTAGCATTTCACGCACCAATTTATTCCTTTATTTTGTTAGAGATTTAAGCTAATTTACTAGGGATCTTCACCCTTAATCATAAAGATTTTCCTCTTAATTTATTATTTTTTGGTTGAGGATTATCCTGTTTAATAATTGAATTACAATTTTGGACAAGGGATTTACAAGACCCGAGTTAATCCGAGTTAACCTCTCAAGCTCATGATCTAGTTCATGAGACTGATACAATTTCATATTAAGCAAATCAAAATAAATTATAAAGTCCAATTTTTAATCAACTTATTGTTGAATGATGAAATTTTTTTAAAAAATTAATTTTAAAAAAGAACATAATAAAACAATTTGGGTCAACCTAGATTAACTTGTAAAACTCATGACTTGAATCATGAAATTGAGATAATTTAATAGAAAGTAAACTGAAACAAATCATAAAGTTTAATTTTTAATTAACCTAATGTTGAATGATAAAATTAAGAGAAAAAAAGCCAATTAAAAAAATAAAAAATAAAAAATAAAAATCCGAATCAATCGAGTTAACTCATCAAACTAGCAATTTAAGTTATTATACTATAATAACCACATAAAAAAACAAAAAAAAATTATAAAACATAATTTTTAATAAAACAAATATTAAAGGATTAAATTAAAAAAAATATAAACTAAAAATACTGAAGAAAAGAAAAAACAAAACATTATTATAATAAATAATGCTTTGTACGGTGATTCACGGTTAAATCACTAGCTCTTTTACTTTTTGTTAATAATAATAATTAACGGGTATATTTGGACACAAGTCAATGACACAGGTCATGGAATAGAGGCATCTAGGCCTCTCATTCCAGGCTAATTTGGTACTCTACGGTTGTAGACTATTCGGTGAAGTCACTTAACTTAATTTGTAAAAATCATTTTTTTATATAAGAAGTACCAAATTTGAATCTCTCTCTCTCTCTCTCTCTGTATATAAAAGAAGCTTCAAAAGTGTACTACGATGTCATAACCATTACGTTTCCATTAATTATATATACATATTTAGAAGATTAAATGTAAAACATGATCTCAAAACCCAAACCCCTATAGATAATCTTCAATGGAGATGTCCCCTTCTCCCATCCCAGTATTGTTTCCATGCCAATTACCACCGTGATCGCCACCTGCAGGTTCGCAAAACTCTGTCTCTAGCTCATTTTCCGGTACCCTGTTCAGTATCATTTGAGCATCAATTGCCATGCCAGCATCTGAAGCAGTTTTCTGTATGGACTTGGGTGACATGTCTTCCCTTACACTTGCAGGCAACATTAGAGGGAAATTGAGACTCTCTAACGAAGAAGGTCCCCGTAAACAATAAGAGGCTATGTCATGAGCCACTGCAGCTGCCTCGGGTGTAGAATAAGAACCTAACCAAAGTCGTTCTTGCTTGCCAGGAACCCTTATTTCAGACACCCACTTGCCCCATTTCCGCCTCCTCACTCCCTTGAATTTCTTCCGAGCTGCACCTGCTCCACTTTCTTGATCTGTTCTGCTGCTGCTGCTGCCGCCGCTGCTCATTCTTGTGGAAGAAAGCAATTTCTCCTTCCTTTTTCTTCTTTTGACTGGCTATACCTGCGGTTTTGCGAGTTCAAACCTCCTTAAAAAACGCTCAAGATATCGAGCTTGTAAGGATAAAGAGAAGTTGAAGAGTGTGTTTGGTATTGCGGTAGCTGTTGTGGTTGTGGTTTGAAAAAAGTTGTTTTATAAAAAGTACTTTTAGTTGAGGTTGATTTGAAAAAATGAGTGTTTGGTTAAAACTGTGGTTGAAATTGAGGTTGAAGAAAAAGTAGTTTAATGTGTTTGGTTTAAAAAATGCTTTTCAAATTGAGGTTATAAAATAATTTTAAAAAATATATATTAATATTGATGGTTTTAAATTTAAATATTGTAAAATTAATTACTCCTATTACATCATGAAAAAAATAATACTTTATATAAAATATTTTTTATTATTCTATTAAACTATTTATAATTTCATTACGTACAAAATTCATTCGATAAAAACTACAAAATTGATATTACTGTGCAAATGAATTTAATTCACTCTATACTAGTTTTTCGAGAAAAAAAATATTGTTCACGTCGCGAACGAATTTAATTCTACAAACTAGTTTTTTTTTTTAAAAAAAATATAATACAATTAACAAAAAAAAAAAACCCTGCGGACAGTGCAAGTGAATTGCACTGTTCACGTGAACAGTGCAATTCACTTGTGAACAGTGCAATTCATTGCACTGTTTCTTATTTTTTATTAGCCGCAGAGAACGAAAAGCATGTTTTCGTTGCTTTTCCGTTTCAGCGTTTTAAACGCAAAATTCATGTGGATTCCATGCACAGTAAATCACTTTTTTTTATTACCAAACGGCTGCGGACTGCGTTTTAAATAAAACGCAGCCGCAGCCGCGTAGACAAACGGACTCGAAGTGCTTATATAGGTTGAGGAAGTGGAAAGTCAAATCCAAAATATAACAAGTTAATGACCATAAGAGTCAAAATTTTCAAACGTCAAAAGAATGAAAGCTATTTTGATAGGTTGGAGGCTCACAAGTGGGCGATTATTTAGCAGAAATATCCAAATCCAAGTGGGATTAGGGTGGAATATATGGCTGAATGCGGTCGTTTTGAGAGAAACATGAGGAGGCTATGGAAACCGTTTTGGAGAAGGGAGTGCCTGGTCTTTGTATTTGCCTACAAAACGTGTTGATGAATTTAAAGTCGGCCCACGATGGCTACACAAGATCTCGAAAAGGTAGATGGAGGTAAAAACCCACGCGTTCACATTTGTGCTGTCTTAGATATCATTTCTACGTCAGTCATTGTCTCCATATGGAAGTAACAAGGTGAGCCGACCAGACCCCACAACATTAATTGCACGTTTGAAAATGTAATTTAATTTTTGTTTTTTAAAATTTTAATAATATTTTTTATTTAAAATTATTATATTTAATGTTTTTAAATCTTTTAATATACTAATATTAAAAATAATTTTTTTTTTAAAAAAATATTATTTTAATATATTTTTAAATAAAAAATACTTTAAACTACAGTTATCTAATTTTTTTATTATTATTCTTATGCTTTTTGTGTATTCAGGTGCAATTAAACTAGCATTCTGTTCTCTGTTATTATTCTTCGGGAAGGAAAAAAAAAAAAAAAAAGAATTCCGAGGTCAATCAATTAGTGCATTTTTGTTTCTTAATTTAAGAACAGCACTGCGAAGCTATGTGATTGTGAGAACTATATATATATATATAACATTGATTTATTAAATGACTTTTAAAAAGTGAGCTAAAGGCACCAGGCCAACCATTTGTGATCACTAGGGATCCTCGAACAAGTCCCTCACGTACCTATGCATAAAATATTAAAAACTTCTATTCAAACAATATTTGCTTAATCGGATCTTAAGAGCATTGGAATTCCTCAATCAAGTCAACCCATTACCATTAATGGTTGTTCGTTGACCAACACAATCTAATCAATCTCAAGCAGCCTGTGTGACACTGTATTTTAAAAATATTTTAAAAAAAATTGAATTTTTTTGTTTTAAATTAATATGTTTTTTATATGTATTGATTATTTTGATATATTTTTTATATAATAAAATTATAAATATAAATTAAAAAAATTAATCAAGTCTCTATTCCCGTGGGATAATACACTATGTTTCCAAATTTCTGTTAACTGTGTTATTGCTTAATTATTTTATTCAATTTCCACCGCTAATTTAAGGCCCCGTACGTAACCTAGAGGGGCTCTCAACTTGCAATTAGTGGGTTTCATAATCGTTGATGACATTACTACAGCAAGAAAGTGGAAATGAATATGATAGCAACACACGTTGAAAATAAGAACGCGAGATTTAAACATGAGGCTAGAAGAAGACCAGAATTCATGTGGAAAGAGTCTTGATTCCATATATCAATTTGGTTTAGATAGATTTCAATAAAATAAATAAATAAAATGCCACTTTAAATCATTTATTATTACCAACAAAATTGTCAAAAATCCCTTTAAATTAATGAGGATTTCACCTCCAGATTTCAAGGCACGGCATACAAATTATATATCGAGCGATCCTTTGGGTCTTCTATTTTTTTTATTAATCATTTTATTTAACCTTGCAATATTGTTCGTGGGTATAATTTGTGGCTTAGAAAACTCTTAATTTTAAATTTATTTATTAAACAATACCGTGCATTGAATTGCTTGACGAATTGACTTCAGGGTTTGGAGTAAAGAAAGTGCTCGATCTCTGAGCTGTGGGAAATGGAAATATGACTGGATCAAGTGGTTTGAAAAAAAGAGCAGCCTGAAAATATTGCTGTTTTGTTTCTCCCTTTTATTTCAGGAGGGTCATACTTAGCTAGCTACAAGTCTAGTTCATATTTATGTTCTAATCTTTCGTTATGTCCCTTTGACTTACTTTCGTACTTTTATTGCCCATATGTTAAAAAAAAAACGTGTAGGGAAATGATGATACCTTCCTACACACCCTTCATATTTTCTTTGAAGCTAATACAAACATAGTTTCTAAAATTAATTTGATTTTCTGAGTTAATTTAAAACCAACTTATCTGAAGCTGGAACCGTACTGGATTAAAGAAAAAATAAAAAAAATCATAATATGTTATGACCCGACAGGTTGATTCAGTTGACTTAGCGAAATCCAGTAAAAAACCTAATTGTAATCCGTTGATTTTTATTTTTTATTTTTACTAAAACAACGCCGTTTTAATTTTTTTAAAAAATAAAGATTAACCCGAGCAATTTAATGATCCAATTAAAACCCGGAACCCGGGCCGGCCACCAGGCCGAGTTTCAAAACTACAAATAAAATAATAAAATTAAATAAATACAAAAACACAAACAATTTAATAAGTTAAAATGGTTATGGATATAACTTTTAAATTCACAATTATATTCTATGAAAATTAAATATATTGTGTGGTTGTTTCCTTAAAATATTTACAATATTTTTAAATAAATTATAAAATCCTCCATCTAGTATGAAACAATTAGAATTTTAAAAATATATATATAAAACATAAATTTGATTTCAAAAATAAAATCTAAAACATACTGAAAAAAAAATTTAGTCCAAACAATAATTTTAAATCTAATTATAAGAAATCCAGGTATTTGATAAGCAATGAAGTGACTTTTTATTAGAAAACTACTGGTATGTAATCAGTTCAAACATGGACAGCCCAAATTTGAAAACTTTAGAGGGTTTTCTTTGTCGTTGAAAAGACTATTCTACTGGGTCGGGATTCTCAATTATTTTTTCAAATAATAAATTATAATTTTGTGGACATACTATAAAAATATAGATGTATTTATACTTTATTTCATATAATAAAATTGATTTTTTTTTAATCATTTAGTTACTCTTGACGATTCAATGGAATATTGTTGTTCTGTATTTGTTATCTAAAAAACACATGCAAAATTAGCTAACAGTACCATGCCTTGAATGGTTAAAATAAATCGACTTGAGGGTTTGGAGTGAAGAACGAGTTCAATTTTGCTTTTGGATGTTGGAATCTAAAAACAAGTTGACTAAAACTTCTAATGGGTTAAACTGGTTTGATAAATTGACCAGCCTGAAAAAAGTAGTGTTTTGTCCTTTTAATCTTTTATCTCAGGCTCGTTCTTCCTTATTATTAAAAAAAATAAAAAAATCATTTTGCTCTTTTTAGTACAGTTTTAAAATATAATCCGGTTTAAGATCCAAATTCTAAATTTTGATCGGATCATCAGATCAGTCTAGTCAAAATTAAAACCTGATTTAATGGGTTGACTTGGGACCTGACTGACTCGTGGCAGAAACCAGGCCGAGTTGAAGAAAAAATAAAAATAAATAAAAATTCGATGTGATCGGACAAGACCCAGTCAAAACCTATTTATAAACCCATTGACTTTTTTTTTTTATATACTTTATTTCATATAATAAAATTGATTTTTTTTTAATTAATTTGTTACTCTTGACGATCCAATGGAATATTGTTGTCCTGTTTTTGTTATCTAAAAAACACATGCAAAATTAGGTAACAGTACCGTGCCTTGAATGGTTAAAATAAATTGACTTGAGGGTTTGGAGTGAAGAACGAGTTCAATTTTGCTTTTGGATGATGGAATCTAAAAACAAGTTGACTATTGGTACGTGCTTTGTTCCTGACTGGTTGTTAAACTGGTTTGATAAATTGACCAGCCTGAAAAAGTAGTATTTTGTTCTCTCTATCTAACCTTTTATCTCAGGCTCGTTCTTCCTATTATTTTTTTTTTTTTAAAAATCGTTCTTCCCTTCTGAGTATAGTTAACACTAGAATATTGGCACGTGATTTGTTTGTGATGGTTGATAATTTAATTTTTAAATATTAAAAAAATATTAAAAATATAATAATATTTTAAATTATTTGGGTCTAGCATGACGGTCATGAGCCTTGAAAAGAAAAACATTTAAACTATCTTAAACATAAATCATAATTAATTTTTTTAATATTTTTTTATTAAAAAAAACATTTAAACTATCATTAAAGTATTCTAAATATAAATTCTAAATAATATTTTTATAAATTATTTTTATATTTTATAAAAAAATATTTAAACTATTTTTGAAATATCTTAAACAGAATCCTAATTAATTTTTTTATTTTTATAATTTTTGTTACGCTTTTCGGTCTGACGGTCATGCAAGACTCAAAGAACTTGAATCTAGTAACCATGTCAAACCCAAGCTCTTTGGGCCTAGTAGCCATGTCAGACCCAATACACTTGACCATGACGGTCATGCTTGACAAAAAAGAGTTGGGTCTGGCGGTCATACCCGGTCCAAGCGACTTGGGTCTAGCCGCCATGCTTAATTAAATTTTTTATAATTTTTTTTTATTTTTTTATAAAAAACATTTAAACTATTCTTAAAGTACTTTAAATAAAAATTCTAATTAATTTTTTTATAAAAAAATATTTAAATTATCCTTGAAGTATATTAAACAGAAATCTTAATTAATATTTTTTATATATAAAAAATTTAAACTATCTTGAAGTATCATAAACAAAAATTTTAATTAATTTTTTTAACTTTTTAAATTTTTTATAAGCTCTTGGGTGTGGCAGCCATGCCAGACCCAAGCTCCTTAAGTCTAGCTGTCATACGTAATTAATTATTATTTTTTTATATAAAAAAAATTTAAACTATCATTGAAGTATCTTAAATAGAAATTTTAATTAATTTTTTTTATATATTTTTTTATAGTCTCTTAGGTTTGGCGGCCATGCCAAAAAATTTTATTAATTTTTTTATATATTTTTTTAATCAAAAACAACATTTAAACTATCCTTATTTGTTTCTCAATTAAGAAAATCATGATACAGATAAACACACTCACAACATTATCCTATTTTTTCTATTATGTTTATAGATTAACTTTGAGATCTTACATGTGGCATTGTGGTAACAACTTTGTTTTTTATATTTATTAACACAACGATTTTTATTTTATTTTATTATATGTAAGCATCGACATTTCACTTTATAATTATATTTTTTTTTATGTTAAAAAACATGCTAATAACACTTGTGTATTTAATCTTTTGTGTTAGAAAAGAATTATTGGACTCGTAGTGAAGTGAGTCGAATTGAACCGTCAAGAGTTTTGTTAAATTTATTGGTATATATGGTTCTTGATCTATTTAATTAAATTCATGCTTAAGCTTCTCAATTTATGATTATGATTTTTTTGTTAAAAGAATATGTTGAAAAAACTTGTATATTTATTTTTTTATTATAAAAAATTATCCGACCAATAACAAAAGACATGTCAACTAGCTAGTTAGTGTCTAGTTATTGATATTTTTAATATTTCTTTATATCATGTTTTATTATGTTACTTCAATTTCAATTGTTGGACCCGTGGTGAAAATAACCGCAACTTAGTTATTGTTTTATTTTCTCTCACCATCTAATAATTAATGAATTTAAAATTAATAATGTGAAATGATGAATAATATTCCTAAGAAAATATAAGAAGATCAAATAGGAAACTTGCATCACCAAATTAAAAAAAATTGAGACAAACACCATGATACTTGCATCGCCAAATAAAAAAAATAAAAAATAATGTATTGCTTCATATAAATATTATATATGAAGTAATACATTATTTTTTAAAAAATCAATAATTAAAGGAACAATCATCCATTACCATCATTTGAATTATTTTGAATGGTCATTGGTGAGAGATCATAGTGAAAACTCTCTACTTTTTTAGTTGTCAAAGTTAATGGATCATCTTCTACTATCCAATTCCTAGTATAATAAAATGCTTAAAAACTAATTGGATAATAATTTTGATATTTTTAATAATTCCTACTTGTTTAAAGTGAAGGGAAATACAATAAAAGCATTAGTAATGAGACTCAATAAGATATAATAATATTTAAAGAATTAGAAAAAAAATAATATTTTTACTTCAACCACAAATCTTAATTGATGTAAACAAAATCATCAAGTCTTTAATACTCCAATCTATTTCTTTTTTTAAAGTGGATATGTTAAAAAAATAATTCAATCCCTCTCGCAACCTAAATAATTACAAGTTTGACTTAAAGATCGTGAAAAGTGATATACTCTAAATGTATGTTACACATAAACATATTGAGAGATGAAAATGATTGAAGATTTACTCTTGAGTTCTTGGTTATCATCGTGACAAATGATTTATCTCACCTCAATATCGGCTTAAAAGTTATATTCATTAGGATATCTCAAATCAACCACATAGTATTTCTGTGTAATAATATATAATGACTTTGTTATATATTCCCCAATGATTACAACAACATTTACCTTGTGAAAATAAATAAAATTTAAGTATTTTGGTTCATTAGTACCTTCTAGTGGCTTTGAAAATTTGATATTAGAATTGTTTATTGTTTTGAGAAAAATCCACGTATTGTGTGTACTACCCTCTCATCCAGCCCAAACAAAAGTGAATTGCATGTCAAAACTACATGCAACCATCATATTTTGCGTCGGTATACCTTTTTTGTAACGACCTGTATTTTCACAACCTTTCGAGTCTTGAACCCATTGAAATTAGGGTAATTTATTTTAGTTATTAGCATCATGTTTCCAACCTTCACATCATTTAAGCCTATATCAAATTTTAAACAGGTTTTCCTTTAACGTGAATCATTCCCAAGTCATCGACTCCTACATACACAATTATATCACAATCTCAACACTCTTCAAACTTCTTGGACCTTAACCAATCACATTGCCAAATCAAGAATATAATTCATCTATCATTCCCAACTTTTCATTTCACAACTCATATACAATTATAGTATAATCTATTTTAGAACAAGTGACATAAACAAAATATATGAACATTAACTCTAAAGGGTGTAGCTCAACTGGTCAGGCTCTGAATTTGCTCCTTAGAGGTCATTAGTTTGAGTACCACAAACCTTAGAGCTACTGGAAGCTTATATGATCGTTAACTTCAGGGCCTCAGGGGATTAGTTGAGGTATACATAAACTGGCCAGGACACCAATGGTTAATAAAAAAAAACATTATGAACTAATTACATACAGAGGAGATTAATAATTAAGTTATGAACACCTTTAGTTTTGATTTCATTTATATACAAGTTATTTTCAAAATTATATTATAAAAGGTAGTCAACGTATTTAAAAATTACATAATCATCACCTAACCAAGAGAAATGCCAGGTAAGGTCTATTGTTCTATTCGGTCAGTGATAACCCTAAAAACAGTTTATTTTTATAACATTAGAATATATTGCAATGAATACGTATTAAACACACATATATCAATAATATAAGCTAAACCAATTTTGCCAACCTTTTGGTAAATACATTAACCTATGCTAGATTCTAATTTAGTAAATTTCATTCATTTTTTTATGATATTTTATTTCATCATAGTGCTCATTTTTCTATCGCAATAACATTATGAAAATTCTTATTCCCAACATGTTTAATTCATGCTATATTTTATTTCATCAACACATCTAATTCTTACGTGTATGTATGTGTCTGTATATGTATGTATCATGATTATATTTGGTTCACAATATTGTTTTAATTTACAATACATTTAAATTATATCACTTTTCATCTGCCAAACATATTTATGCCCTTTAGGCTTCCAAAATACTCAATTTATTATAATTAAAAACTCATGTTCTCTTACCATATAATTTGTCATTTTAACCTTTTGAGCGATTATATACCTAGTTTAATCTCTTGTAGTCTATACTTGTCATCATTAGGTTTTATCATTTCAATTCCTTCTTATATAACCCAAGCTATAACCCTTCACAATATTTTTGACTCTTTTCTAAAAAGACTTAAGGCTTGAACTTTACTTCGACTTATTATATCCAATGGAAACTTTCTTGACTTAATGAGATTTCGGTTGAGCTTTTTTTTTTTTATCCAAAACTTTATTGAAATGTTGTCCAGCAATTTCTTGTACCAATCATTTCATAAAATTCCAACATCATCATCATACAAATAATTATTAAAAAAAGCATGTTTTAGATAATTCACCAGACATGAATAATTGAAAATCCCAAAAATATTGTTATTTTTATTTATCCATAAACATTTCAAACAATTTCATGCTTTAACCATCCCAAAACTTTATGATTATATCATAATTCAAGAATAGAATTTAACAAAACATCTATGTCATTAACTCATTCACAAATTCTTATTAATCCAATACTCAATGCCATAATCATAATTTACCACTTCTATTTAATAATTTGGTTTCACTTAAAATTTTATTAACACTCCAACCAATTGGTCGTCTAGGTAATAATAAATCCAAACAAATCCATTTAAACCAAATTACATATTCCAATCATCAAACAAACTAATGTCTTTAGCCCATTACCGAGGCTAGCTCTATTGTCGAGTAATTAGTTCAACAATAGAGCCTATTACTGAGCATTAGCCCTATTCCCGAGTAACTAGTTCCACAACATAGCCTATTATCGGGCACTAGCTCTATTGCCAGGTAACTAATTCCACAACATAGCCCATCATCGGGCACTAATCCCATGATAAATATCCATTTAATGTCTGACTATCTTATATGTTAGTTATTTTATTCTTCTCATCACCTATATATTTCTAACATTAACATCGGGCACAACATGGTTATTGTTGTTACAATCGATAATAGTTTTTACATAAAAACTTTTGTTGTTGTGGTCAAACACAAATTACACATGATTATAACAACTATGACCAATAATAGTTCATACATATAAATTTCTGTCGTTGCGGTTAAAAGTCAATTATAAATAATTTACCATTGTTGTGGTCAATCATACTTCATAACATACCATGTGTTTTTTGCCTATCTATTTAATTATAGCACGTAACAATTTCTATCTCAAATACATAAGCCTTTAATTAATAATACAATACAAAGCACAATCAATTAACCATTGTAAATTTAACAGTTTTAAAAGTGCATTTAATTAAATAAATTGGCTAGAGAGGGTAAATCTCTTACCTTCTCTTACTATCCAAGTTCTCGAGAAATCGAGTCTTGCCTGCACGCTTCTCCTATAACTCCACATAACAATCATTATTACTCCCACATTCCAATTTGAATTTCATTTGTATTATTTTCCATACAACACATCTAAATACAAGTTCACAACTAATTTACATTATGTATTTACACATAATTCATTAATCCTCTATACAACATAACTATTCCAATAATTACCTCACCACTCATACATATAATTTTCTTGATATGCCTCATAATATGTTTTATGTTATCTCAACATGCCTTTGGTCTAACAAAACCAATATTTATATCAAAGATCACTAATATTTCAAGAATACTGTCGCACGTCAAAATCCGCGCGGCGTCCGCTGGCGATCTTTTTATTATGTGTTTGTGTTTTGCTTGGTTCATTGGAGTCGCCACCTAGTATTATGGTCACTAGGAACCTATGGTCTGCGAGAGTCTGAGTAAGGGACTGGTTGTGCAAGGGAAAGACGTATCACCCCCAGTGCACCCTACCTAAGGTAAGCTGCATTGTTGTTTAATTGTTTTTTTCTAAGTCAGGTTGGTCTTTTCTAAGGTTCAAGGCAGATCTCTCTACATGAGAGAGTCTCTACCTTATTGGGTTAAATCCTAACCATTCTAAAGTCTGAATGACATTTATTTACACCTTGTATCTTTAATACTTGAGGGTGTACTTTATCATGTAATTTTACACCTTTCAAATATTAAAGTCTACATCTGGATCCTAGAAAAAAAATATTGGAAAAAGGTTTTTGATATTTTGGCCAAACCCTAATGGATAATCATAAACTAGTTATGATATCCATTTCTTTTTGGATTTTCAAAACGTGAGAGAGATGCAATTTTTTTTGAAAAAAACATGCTTGGAAATTTTTTAGGACTTGGCCGTATGCGATAAAATATTTTTTTTTTTGAATTTTTTTTTAAAATATTTTGAAAAAACCGGGTATTTTAATATCGGACTTGTATCTTACAATGTAAGTATACAACCCAATATTAAGCAAACTTGGTGGAAAAATATTTAAGAAAACCACAAAATTTTTTAAATGATTTTTTTTAATATTTTTGAAATTGTTATTTTAAAAAAAAAAACAGAAAAAGGAAAAAAAAAACCTAAAAGGCATGAAGAGTGAACAGTGACGACATGAACAGTAGACATGAATTATCATTCACGTCTACTGTTCATGCGTGAACAGTGACGGCGAAGAAGAAGAGGAAGGTGAGCGGACCACCTGGCGTGGCGGTGATGGCTGGCTGGAGGAGGAGGACCTGAAGCTGGTGGTGGAAACCGCGGTGGAGTTGGCTGGAGCGGCTGCAGCTGGAAGAGGAAGAAAAGAAGAAAATCTGCAGCAGGAAAAGGGAGGAGGGCTGGTTTTTTGGCTTACTTTGGACCCAATTTTCTCCCCCCTCAGGCCATCAATTCCGACTCTATTTATAGGCCGTGGAAGAGGGCAATCTTGTCTACGTTGGGGAAAAATTGCAGCCCTTGATTCAGTTGGGAAGAATCTCAACCGTTGGCTCAAAGTGTGCACCTCGAGCTGCCAAATTTGGCAATCCAAGGTTGCAGACTGCCCGAGGGTGCCACTTTGGGCCAATAAACGGAGCCGTTTCCAAGTTTGTTGACCCGACCGGACCACTCTACAAGATAAAGGAGTTTCAGGTGGACATGTTGGTGCATGCTTTGTCGGATTTGGGGAACAAACGAGGTAGAAAATGCGCCTGCAAGTCTGCCACTCGGGCAGCTTCACGGGGAAGATGATGAACAGTAACCCGTTTTTTTTTTTTGCGCAAAAACGGCGTCGTTTTGGGTTAAAATTCGGGATTTTTGCTGATTTTCAATTTAGTCCTCCATCTTTCAATTTATTTCAATATAATTCTCTAATTGACCATTAAACTTCAATTTTCTTGCAATTTGGCCCCTGATTTCAATCAATTCACTTGGTAAAAATTAAATTTGGTCTCTTAAAATTCCAATCTTCTTAATTAAGCCTAAATTAGGCTTCCAAACTTAATTTTTCACCAATTAAGCCCCAAATAAAATTAATTTGACCCACTTAAAGTATAATTAAGTCCTTGCACTTAATTAAATCCTTCAATTGGACCTAAATTAATTCTTAAACATAATTAAAATTTAATTTGGCCCATGATTAAATCAAATTGGCCATTTAAAATTTAATTATGTTATTGGACTTAATTTTTATGCAAATTCGTCCAATAATAATTTAATTTGACCTTCAAATTTGCATTTTTTTTCTATTCTTGGGCATAATGGGGTACAATTAGGCCTTGAAATTCCTCCGAAAATTGCAGCTTGATTGCTCGATTTGCTTTCTCCACATTGCCAGCCTTTATTTTATTTTTTTTTATTTTGAAAAAAAAAATTGATTTTTGGGGAATAACCCAGAATTGGGTTATGACAAATACAATCACTACCATCACTTATTGCCACAATAATTTCCATGATATTTATACACTAACTTACACAATAAACATACATGTATTCTCAATTCTTACAACATGCATGTAAGGGCAAGATGAGCTTAATATACTCATTAACACTCAACTTCTCATGCATTTAAATAAGTTTATATTCATCAACTAACACTAGCTTACAAAGAAATAAAAATAACAAATCGTAATTGGTTTAGTCTAACAAAACTAGAACAATGTTCGATGTTTAGCTCATAACTAAAGTTATAGGACTTAGTTTTGAGGGTGGCTTACTTCTTCCGAAAGCTAAGATACAAATCCAATTTCGTTGAAGGTAATAAAACTTAGTTATGTTGTTTACACACCTAAAACCACCCATTAAAATAATATACACAATCTATTCAGTAAGACACAATTTAACCATTTGCTTATATTTGGAGTTTTATAACTTTAAATTAAACAAAACTAGTTTCATTTAAAAAAATAACATCCTTAAATATAACTTTCATATAATAAAAAAAACCTAGTTCTTCCATTTAAATATCCAAGACCACACATTACAGAAGCATATAAAATATGTCTAATAGAATATTGTTTGACCTATCTTTAGTGTTTAGCTTATATCTAAAGTTCTATAGTTCCAAATTAAGCTAAATCATTTTCATTTAAAAGATAATATCCTTAACTACAAAGATTAAAACCTAGTTTTCCATTTATATATCCAAACCACACATTGTAGTAGCATACAAAATTTATCCAATAAGATACAATTTGACTTGTTTTAGTTTTTAGTTCGTATCTAGAATTCTATAACTCGAAATTAATAATAATAAAAAAAAATAGTTTCATTGGAAATGTAACATCCATATCTACAACTTGTATAAAGAAACCAATTTCAAATTTTGTTATTTTCGAGTTTGAATATTAGCTATAAGTTAGCTAATAAATCTGCTAGAATTTTCTTTCTAATTTTTTCATAGTTATCATACCACTGATTAGATTTTCATGCTCAAGAACATCACCCATAATAATTTTTAATATTATAAACACTTAATTCAAACAATCATAAACTCATATCAAAATCCCATAAACTATATATTTCTTAAAACCATGAATAAGTTCATTAGAATTCAAAACAAGAATTTAACATCATTTACCCAAACAAAATCAAGAAGTTTGGAAGATCAATCTCTTTTTTCTCACTCTTCACTTTTAATACCCATTTCTCTCCTTTTTCTTTCTGAATTCTCGCTTCAATCTTTTGTTTTCTTCACAAATCATCAAGAATTATTCATGGGTTTTTCATTTGAAAAATGAATTTTGGAGGTTTTAGTGAGAAAATAAAAAGTTTAGCTTGTTTCAGTGGTTGCGGTTGCTTTTCAAATAGCTTTTCGTGCCAAAATACATGCCAATGATGTTTTTTGATTTTTTAAAAATTATTTTTAATATCAGCACATCAAAATAATTTGAAAACACTAAAAACATATTAATTTAAAGTTAATAAAAAATAAAAAAAAATTAAATTTTTTTAAAAGTACTTTTGAAACGTAAAAACAAACAGGCCAGTCATTATAAAAAGAGAGATGATTTTTCACTTGTTTACAAAAATACCTTTCCTTCGTGCCTTTAATTAATTTTTGTGCAAGTTACCCTAGCTGCTGACCTAAATACTAAGGTTTTTCTGAACTTCTATTGAGTTAAAATCTTATACTAAGGTAAATTAAATAATTAGAAAACCCGACGCAAAATTTTTACTTGATCTAACACTCTAATTAAAATTTATAAGCTATATCGTAAAATTAATTAGTTTGTAATTTTTTTTATTAAAAATCCAGATTTTCTTTTTCTTTACTTTCATAAATCATATCAATTATTCCTATAAATTCTTAATATCATTTTTAAATTCTCAAAATATTCTTGGAAAATAGTGGTTAAAAGGGAGATTTGGCGGTTGTGGTTGAAAGAGAGGTTGATAATTGCTGGGCTTGCAACAGGTTCACGGTGGAGATTGGGTTGGCTGAAATGGTGGTGAGGGCTGTCGGCGGTGACTATGGCCTGTGGCTGTTTTGATGGTTGAGAAGGGTTGTGTACATGGTTGGGTTCTGGTGAAAACAAGGGAAAAGAGGCTGCCAATGGAGACTAGTTGTTCCTGGGACAGTGATGGGGTGTTCTTAAGCACAACATTGTGAGGAACGAGGACTGGGTTTCGGGTTGATTGGGTCTGGTTTTTCTGGGTAAGTTTGGCTAGGAATAGGTTGTTGGTTTCGGTTTCGTGCAGGAGGGAGAAGGTTCCAGTGTTGGATTATTTTATGAGGGCTGTTTTAAGGGTGGTGGAGATGGAGGAACGGAACTGGGAATTGATGACGTTTGAAGGAAATGAGAGATGAAGCCTCTGTGTTGTTGATCTATCATGTGGTGTGGTTGGTTATTGGGTAGGCTGGTTTCGTTGAAGATTGGTTGTGTTGCAGAACTGGATTTTTTCAGTGTGGGGAAGAGATAGGGTTTTGAGTTTGGCAGCGTGTGTGGGAGAGATCAAGTTTGAATTTGGCAGTAGTGCTGGGATTGAAGATGAAGATGGTGGCTGATGGTTAACTCGGGTGAAGGAGATGAGTTTGATTTTCTGGGTTTTTGGCTTGAATCCGAGAGGCTTTGTTTTCTAGGGAAAGGTTGCAGATGATGGTGGTTTGATTTTCTGGGTTCAGATGAGTTGAATGGTTTGCTGATTCGCTGGGATGGTTTTCTAGAGAGTCTTCTCCTCGGTTTCGGTCCTTTCTGGGTTCAGAGCATAGGTATTGATGGTTGACCCCGCCAAGAGACTGGGTTCTAGGTTTCTTGGATTAATTTGGGTTATCTTGAAAAATTAAAAAATATATTTAAAGTTTTAATATTTTATATAAAAAATTAAAAAAAATTTTATATAAATATAGACTATACATATTATAAATAATAAAGTTTAAAAAAATATTTAATTTTTTTTTATCACACATTAAAAAGATATTATGTTAAGATTTTAAGTAGAAGTATTTAAATAAATTTTTTTTTTATCCCACATTGAAAAAATAATTTTTTTTTGGAACATAAAAAATATATATTAATGAGTTTCAAATCCTACATTGAAAAAATATAATTTTTTTTCTTGTAAACATCGAGTATATATACGAAAGGCTTTAAATCCTATATTGAAAAGATATTATGTTATCCTTTTAAGTTGAAGTATTTAGACTAAAAAGTTTTTTATCCGATATTGAAAAAACATAACTTTTTTCTTGTGAACATAGAATATATATATGAAAGGGCTTCAAATCCCACATTGAAAAAATATTATGTTATCCTTTTAAGTAGAAATATTTAAACAAAAAAGTTTTTAATCCCACAATAACAAAACATAATTTTTTTCATGAGAACATAGAGTATATAAATGAAAAGGCTTCCAATCCCACATTGAAAAGATAATATGTTATTGCCCTAGTTGTTTTTGCATTTCAAAAGCACTTTTGAAAAAAATTGAATTTTATTTTATTTTTTTCTTTACTTCATATTTATATTTTGTTAGTGTTTTCAAATTATTTTGATGCACTGATATTAAAAATAATTTTTAAAAAATAAAAACTATTATTTTAATATATTTTGAGTGAAAAGCATTTTGAAAAACAACCGCAACCACACTCCCAAAATTTAAACCAAAAAGTTTTTTATCCCATATTGGAAAAACACAATTTTTTTCTTGAGAATGTAAGTATATATACTAATGGGTTTCAAATTTCACATTGAAAAAATATAACTTTTTTCTTGGAAACAGAGAGTATATATACAAAAAGGCTTCAAATCCCACATTGAAAAGATATTATGTTATCCTTTTAAGTTGAAGTATTTAAACCAAAATTTTTTGTATCCCACACTAAAAAAACAAAACTTTTTCTTGGGAACATAATGTATATATACTAATGGGTTTCAAATCTCACGTTTGATAGGAAAAACTCGGGTATCGTTCGGGTTCTCCTAGGTCATGAGTTTTCTCGCCGGGTCGATTGAGTATTGTCGGGTTGTTGCCCCGACCAGTCTTTTATTAAACCTAGACCGATTTGGCCATTAGGTCAACCTGCTAGGCCAAGTTTAATAACCAGGGTTCAAAGTGTTCCTTATGGCTTTTTTTTGGTGTCCCCCCATGGTTTCAAATCCCACGTTTGAAAAAAAAAATCGGATATCATCTGGGTTTGCCTGGGTCATAGGTTGACCTGCTGGGTTGATTTGGTTTTGCCGGGTTGTTGCCTTGACCGGTCTTTTATTAAACCTGAACTGGTTCGGCCACTAGGTCAACTCGTCAGGCTGGGTTTAATAACCAGGGTTCAAAGTGTTCCAATATGCGTCACGTTATAGAGAAAACCATAGATCCAATTGTATAAATTGGAACCATGGATTGAATATTGAAAAATGTTATAAAAATGACAAGAGTATTCATGCCATCACTTGCAGAGGAAAACATACTGTGTTAGGGTTTAGTTATATATTTTAATATTTAATATTGGAGTGCAAAATTATACTATCAAATATATTCTAAGATATAAAAAAATAATAAAAAAATGTGATGCTAAATTTGGGCCCTAACTTCTTCAAGAAAGAATATATGTCTTGAACCTTAGATAAAACCAACAAATAGAAACACGACCTAGAAAAACAATAAAACAACAATGCAGTTTATCTTATATAGGGTGCACTAGGAATGATGTATCTTTTCCTTACACAATTAGCCCTTACCTGTATTGTCGCAAACCATAGGTTTTCTAGCATCCATAATACTAGATGATGATTTTTGAACTTCATCATCATAACTTTATGATTATACCCAAAACTCATTTCCTTTCAACATACCCAGGAAACAAATGTCGCTGTCACTCGACGCCTCACGAGCACCCCGCAACAACTCTTTTCATGAATTTTGTGTTTATGAATTTTTTTTAATTCTTAATTTAGCTAGTTTAGATAGGATGAACATGATATTTTAGATAGAACGAGTTTTCTGCACCCAAGGAATTGTGCATCGCTCTCCACATAAAATTCTCAATTTTCTTGAGAACTTGTAAGGACCAAATCTATTTCTAATTAAGATTATTTGCATTTTGAAAATAAACTTAAAATTTCCTAATTTTTTTTAATTTTAAGAATAATTTAAAATAAATAGAAAGAAAAATTCAAATTTCAAAAATAAAAATCCACCATGAATAAAAAAGAAATTGTAAAGAAACATTAACAAAACTAGCATAAATAAAGAATAAAGAATAAATTTTTATGAGTTTTATAAATTTTTAATCAATAGAAATTTAACATGTTTCTTTCCATATCTTTAAAAGACAAGAGTTAAGGAAATTAAGTTTGACCATAGATGTAAAGACTTTTATATGCGTTATAGGGAAAACCATAGATCCAATTGTATAAATTGAAACCGCGAATGCATGTATGGTTATCAAAAATCCATACAATAGGAGTCTTCAACGCAATTGAATGTTGAAAAATGTTAAAAAATGACAAGAGTAATAATGTTATCATTTGCGGAGGAAAACATACATGAAAATATTTTTTAACGTGTTAGAATTTAGTTATATATTTTAATATTTAGGAGTGTTAAATTACACATTAAAGTACACTCTCGGATACTAAAGATATAAAATAGAAAAAAAAATGTGATGCTAAATTTGGGCCTTAATTTCTTCACAAAAGAAGATTTGCCTTAAACCTTAGATGAGACAAACAAATAGAAACACAATCTAGATAATCATACAACAATACAGTTTATCTCAGATAGGGTGCATTGGAGGTGATATGTTTTCCCCTTGCACAACCAATTCTTACTCAACCCTTACATACTATAGGTTTTCTAGTATCTATAATATGAGGTGATGACTCCTGAACTTTATAATCATAACTTTATGTTTATACCCAAAACCTCTTTCCTTTCAACACACTTAGAAAGCAAACACCATTGTCTTTCAATGCCCCGTGGGCGCCCCGCGACATCTCTTTTCATGAATTTTATGTTTCTGGATTCTTTAATTCCTAATTCAGATAGTGAGCATGATATTTTAGATAGAACAAACTTCCCGCACCCAAGGAATTGTGCATTGTTCTCCACATGAAATTCCCAATCCTATCAAGAACTTGTGAGGACCAAATCTATTTTTAAATAAGATTATCTGCATTTTGAAAATAAATTTATTTTTTCCCAAGTTTTTTTTTAATTTAAAAATAATTTAAAATAAATAGAAAGAAAAATTCAAAATTCAAAAATAAAAATCCACCATGAATAAAAAAAAGAAATTGTTAAGAAACATTAACAAAACTAGCATAAATAAAGAATAAAGAATAATTTTTTATGATTTTTGTAAATTTTTAATCAATAGAAATTCAACATGTTTCTTTCCATATCTTTAAAAGACAAGAGTATAGGAATTTAGGCTATGTTTGTTTCCCGGAAAGTGGTTTCTAAGAAACTATTTTCTAAACTTTTCTATGTTTATTTGCCATTAGAAAAGTTGATCAACGAAAAATATTTTTCAGTCAAAGGAAAATTTGACCTGGTTTTCAGGAAAGTGCTTTCCTGGAAAATTTGAGTAGAAAAAACTTTCTGGAAGTTTTGAAAAATTTAGAAATATCATATTATTTGCTGATTATATCAAATTTGATCCTCAAAATTTTGATTGCTATATATATTTTGTTTTGAATATTTATTTTTCAATTTCATCTCTTAAAATTTAATTTTTATATTAACTTTGGTCCTTATTTTTATAATTGTTATTTGCTTTTCCCTTATCATTTTTTTATTGAAATTTTTTATCTATTAAATTTGGTCCTCATTTGATTGTTACTTATTTTATTTGAAATAATTTATGAGATGTTAATTATTATTATTTTAATTTCTTCATATTTTTTTTTTATTTTTTAGATTTGATCTCTATTATTTTGATTATTATTTATTTTATTTGAGATAATTTATGAAATTATATATTTTTTTTCAATTTCTTTCTCATTCAACTTTTTAATTTGTAAGATTTGTTACTCATTATTTTAATAAATTTGAGAAAAATAAAATATTAATAAATTATTTTCCAGCTCATTTTATATGACATAACCTAACACTGGAAAGTGTTTTCCAACTTATTTTCCATTACATTACTAAACATCAGAAAATAATTCATTTTTCCGGAATTCACTTTCTCAGAATTTACTTAAAAAAAAAAAACTACTTTTCGGCAAACAAACGGGCTCTAAGGACTTTTACATGCATAGATCCAATTGTATAAACTAAAACCGCGTATGCATGTATGGTTATCAAAAATCTGTACAATAAGAGCGTGTTTGGCAGTGTGGTAGTGGTTGTTTTTCAAATAACTTTTCGTGCTGAAATGTATGCCAATGATTCTTTTTATTTTTTAAAAATTATTTTTGACATCAGCACATCAAAACGATCCAAAAAGTACAAACCACATTAAATTTTAATAAAAAAAATTAAATTTAATGGGAACACGGTTTGCACCGCGTTCCCAAACGCTTCATAAGACTCTTTCTTCGCCATTGAATGTTGAAAAATGACATATTGACTAGAGTCGTTAATTATGCCTTCTTCTGTGGAGGTAAACATACAAGACTTTCTTATCTACACGAAAATGTAATTAACAAAAATAAAAAAATATCGGAGAGAGCAGGCAATTACTTGAAAGTATTTCTTAACCATTCCCAAGTTCATATATTTTAATTAAATATTACACAATATATATAAGTAGGGTAAATTCTTATTAGGATTTGAACCCAAGATTTTCTAGTGAAAATCTAAAATCATACTCCACAACGCTACAGGTGCTTTATGAACCCCGAAGCTATGCACAGCGTTCTTCCAATAAGATGACTTAGGCAGTCATGTTTGCTTTCGATTATTTCTAGTAATTGCTTTGTAATTTATAACCTATATGTTAAGTTTAGGCGATTAATTAATTACCGTAGAGAGCATGTATGCCATCAATATCATCCTTGGCGAGATCCCTTTTCTCGGTTCCAGGTGGAATCGTTGGATACATAACGGCACTGGAATCATTACTGTGAGCAAGCCCAAGTAGATGTCCTATTTCATGAACAGCCACGGATTCCAGGTCAATTTGGTCCATTGCGGGGTTAGCACTCCACTTCTCTTCTGCATCGAAATGGAGATGGCCATCTTCTGGACTAAAAGCATGGGCTAGTGTTCTCCCAGGTCCATCAAAAGGATAACCATCCCCATGATCACCTCTGTAGAATGTAATAACAATATTTGCCGATGCACCATCAGAGGCCTCCTGGAAAGTTAATTGAGAAACATCTGACCACTTTTTGAAAGCATCTGAGCAGACAGACTTCAAGGTGTCCATATCAACAACTTGGACACCATCCGAGCCAAACGTGTAGGTCAGATGATACTTGGAAGGTGGCCATTTTGGCATCCCATTGAAGAAGTTATAATGCATCACCATGTGGAACTTGGTGTGTTTTGATTTAGTGTTGTTGGGTGTGATATCAGGCATTCCACATCGTGGAATCATCATTTGTTTTATGGTACTATCGTCGAGGATACCAGTAACATTCAGATGAAAATAGTTCTGGTATGTTTTGAGTGCAGACTCCAAGAGATCATCAAACTCACTGGTCATGAGATTGACATCACTTGGATAGTATCCAAACCTTTTGAGGTATTGTTTGAGCTCAACAAGTCCTTCCACAGTTTGGCCCTTCCGAACTCCCTCCAGCTTTTGAAGGGAGCTAAAAGAATATTGCTGATGCTCGGATTTCAAAATCCTCGCCAGACCTGTGAAGGACTGGATAGAAAAGAAGGTGAGGAAAGCTAGCAAAAGACAGGAAAGTTTAGGAGCCATATTGATGTTGTTTCAGAGAATGGCTCTCGTCGTGGGTTGTGGCTGTGCAGTACAATTGTATGGCTATTTATAGACCCGATTCCTGGCTTTGGGGGTTCTATAGGATACGTCATGTTATTCATTTATAACGTCAGATTCACAGGTCAGGAAGCATTATATTTATACACAAGATTATTGACTGAGCACTATATTTTGACTAATTACTTAATTTTAGAAAATGGGATTGAAAAGAAAAAAAAAACGAGCTTATATAAGAGAGCTTTCATCGACTATATTTATATTCACATTTTGTCAATAAATACTTTACCGACTCACATATAAAAATAGTTCATTGAAAAAATGTTCGTTTGTAATTTTTGATATATCAATGAATCAGTTATTAATAAATTTATTAATGGCTTTATAGACAAAAAATATAAGCCAAATGATAAAATTACTCATTTCATTCCATCAATAATTTTCTCGATAAAATTTAACATATCACCGATAATTGAATCATATATAATTTCATCGATAAAATTACATATCCCGACATAATACTATTAGTAATTTCATCAGTGAGTTAATAGTTGTAGTAGTATTTATAGTAATTTTTTTTTTGACTCTCTATAGTATACCGACGGACTTATTTAATCGGTGAGTTAATAGTAGCAATGATATTTTTTGTAATTCCTTTTCAACGCTCTGGAATAAACTGATGGACTTGTTTCATCGTTAATACCGTATTTAATTATTTTAAAAATTATTTTACTTGAAAATAGAAAATATATTAACAATAGTTGCACATTTCTTTTTTACATTTGAAGAATATTTAGGTTCGATTCAGAGTGAAGTGCAAGCCTAGCTTAAGAATAAGCAGTGAAGAGATGACAAATATGATATTTTAAATTGTGGAGAGAATAAGCAGTGAAGAGATGACAAAACACCACAACTAGGAAGTCGGATAGGGATATGTTATAATTGAACCACTAGAAAAATCAAACAAGTATATTTTGGAACTTGATGAACAACTTCAAGTTCAAGAAGAAAAGATATGATCTTGCTAAGTAGTTTATATAATAAAAACATACATAACTTTTAATTTACTTATTGAATTCAGCTCAAATATTTCTAAAAAATTTTAAACACTTAATTTTATAAAAGTTTAGCTCGTTATAATCATATGAGGTCAAAAAGACCTTTAAAATAGCCTTAGAAAATATTTTTTTTTAGCTTGAGTAATGTTTATATATATATATATATATATATATATTAATTTTCAGCCTTTAAAGTTTTCTATTTTTTTTTTATTCTTTTCATGAATTTTGTGTTTTTGGATTGTTGAATTTCTAATACAGATAGTTTAGATAAGACAAGCATGATATTTTAAATTGTGCATTGCTCTCCATATAAAATTTCTAAGAACTTGTGGTGATCCAATCTACTTCTAAATAAGATTATCATCATTTTAAAAATATTTTTTTTTTTAGCTCCATTGAATGTTTTTCAAAAATAAAATTTTTTTAGCTCCATTAAATAAGATTATCTGCATTTTAAAAATAAATTCCTAATAATTTTTTTTTGTAGTCATGCCGTGGAGGCAATTGTAATTGTCATTATATAAAAAAAGCTACCTAATAAATTGTTTTTAGCTCCATTGAATGTTCTTGAAAAATGGACATGAGTAGTCATGCCGTGGAGGCAATTGTAATTGTTTGTTACATTGCTATCATTATATAAAAAAAGCTACCTAAAAAAACTTGCCATGATTAAAAAGGTAATAACGTAGGGATTTAATTATAAAAAAATTTAATATAATTAGAACTACAGTGTTTTTTTCAAAACAAAATGCAAGGATAAAAAAAACCCTTCAAAATATAGTCAATATGTAAATAAAATAAAATACAGACTAACTATTGTTTTAAAAAAAATTACAAGAACGAAAAAAAAAAACATTGAAAATGCATTCATTACATCACTAAAAATTTTGCGACCAAATAATCAAAAGATAATGAATTATTTATATTACATTATATAAAAAAAAAAATAAACAACAAATTTTTTTATTTCCATGCATAGTAAGGAAATTGAAATATTCAAACTTGTCGTGAATGTTAAGTCTGTACTTGATTTTAAAGTTTGATCACCTTATATATATATATATTACGTTACATCATATTAAATGTACTGTGGAAATTAAGCTGTTTTTATTGCTGAGAAGAGATATAATGCAGTCATCGATCGCTATAGAAACTTGGAATGTTGTGAGAAAGAGATATGAGAGAAAAATATTTTAGCCACAATAAATTAATCTGGATATCAATCGATTCTTAAACCTTTAATTATAATGAAAAAATAAATTAAAATCCAAAAACATTATTAAAATTAATTTAATTTTGAGTTTTTAAATTGATCAAATATATTTTAAGATTAAAAATATAATTGCTAGGATTTGTAAAATACATAAATTGAGATATTATTTATCCAAACATGCTTGGCGTTTTATTTTTCTTTTGAAGGCTACAGGGTTTAAACTTGGCATTATAACCAAGCCCATGTGTCTAGGCTCGATTTCACTGGCTGTGCCTTTCACTTTTTTTTTTTTACAATTTTAAATATTCTAAAGTAAAATCTATTTAAATAAAATAATTACAACATTATTTTAAAAATTATATAATGATAATATTTCTATCAAATGAGATTATAGTTTTTTAATGGTAATGCTATGAATAATTATATATAAAAATAGCATGCATAAACAATTCTTCATCAATTTTTCATTTTTCAAAATCCAAATAAATAAATAAATCCATCTAATGGGTGAACTCATCAATCCTATGAACCAGGTAACTCGAGCTAGCATATTAAACTTGTGAATCGGGTTATAGACTTCAGTGAGATTATAATTTTATTTTCCAAAACTATTTTTTATTTAACTACATGATAAAAAAATGTATACGATCACAAAATAAAACGCCAATCTAATACTGAGATACTGTAAAAAATTAAGCAACAAATTAAGATCAAAATATTTAACATCGCAACACATATAATTTACTTTTATTGTGTTTAATGAATTTCTCTATCAAAATAAATTTGTAATAGAAACTGACACATATATAAAATTTATTAAATAAAAACAAAAACAAAATGCAAGGATGCACATAAAAAATCTTATAAAAAATCAATATTAAAAAAAAAACAAATTTAATCTACATAAAATTAAGAAAAAAACTATAGATGAATTATACCTACCTCTTTAAAAACTAAACACCCAATATCATTAAAAAAAAAAGCACCACAAACTATTTAAAACATAAACCCAAAATTTATTTGAAAACAAAATATCAATTAATTCATTATTTGTTTTTTAAGCAATGGCCCGCACATGAGACTATATATTTTATTCTTTTTAATGGGGTGAACGACGCATTATCTGATCCATGCATTAGGAAAAAAAATGACTTGTCACCTGCATCAGGAGATAGCGTGTTGTCCATTCAACCCTAAAATTTAGCCACTATGGTGGTTGAAAAAATAAGATCCTTTGTTTTTGTACCCAAAAACTTATATTTGGCTCAAAACACTAATGAAACACCCTAGATACATTGTTTAACTAATTCATGACCATGAAAAACACATAAAAACAACCCTAAAACTTGAAATTAGAAATCTTTCCGAGCTCATATATGTTTTTTTTATGTGTTTTTAAGGTAAAAAACCATAATCTTAACTCCCTTAATCGGATGAAACCATTTAACATAAAAAAACAATCATTTTGGTGGTCGAATTCCTTACCAAAGGATATTTTCTCTCTCTAAGTTGGAATTTGACAACCTTCTCTCTCTCCATTAACCAAAAAAATACTGAAAATGAAGAAAAAGAAGTTTGATACTAAAATTAAATTTTGTAAAAAGGGTATAGTAGCCTAATAGTTGAAAAAGATGAGGGGCTCAAATTGATTTTTGATAGAAATTTTCAATCGGCCTCCATGTTACCCATTTTTTTTCACTTCAATCCTTTTTTTGTCAATTCAACCCTCATTTACAAAAAACAACATGCAATTAGGCTCTAATTTGGTCTCAAAGGGGCTCAATGGTGCAAAAACAAAGTTCGTGGACCAAATTGAAAATTTTAAAAAAATTACATTATTGTAATCCATAATAAAATGCGAAGGTGAACAATGTTTTTGTGAACAATAAAAACATCACATATTTTAGCTTTATGTACTAGATATGTGGTTCATGCGACGTTGTATGTTAGGCCTAACATTTTCCAATGCTAAAAAAGGATATTTAAGCGACTATAATCCAAGACAATCCAGGTTACATTAACTAAAATGCAGCTTAGGACATAAGACTACAAGAACTTTTAAAAAGAAAAATGAAAGGAAATTATAAAGTTCAAGGTCTAATAACTTAATGTCATAGATGAAAACAAAAATAAATCTTCATAGAATACAATGTCGAAGAAGAAAACCGGAGTCAACTCGAGGTAACTTGACGAACCAACGACCCTCAATATGAAATTGGGATAAAAAAAAAAGAATTTCAAAAGGATGATGTAGTAAAAAAAACCAAAGTTCAATAAAAAAATAATCAAAAACCCTAAGCCAATATGAGTTAACTTTACCAATCCACTTTTGAAATAACCAAACAATTAAAATGATGAAAATGATAAAAAAATGATAAAAAATCGAGGGAAAATATTTGAGTCAACCAGGTTAATTTGACAAGCCCGCAACATGCGACATGAGATTTAGATAAAAAAATTAAACCTCCAAAAGAAGGGCCTAACTAATATGGATCAGCCCATATATACTGGTAAAGACCTATTATATATTCCAAATGGGCCAATAACTCGGTCCAAGACAAAGACATTGAATGTATTGATGTTGAAGGTTTTGATCAAGTCAGATTTGAAGGGTCTATTGGAGCGTTAAGAGAAGGCCTAGTATGTAGGGAGATTATTCCAACTACTTTAATTGTATTTCCTAGTATAAAAAGGATCTTAAAAGGCGGAAGAAAAGGGGAATTAATACCAGCAACATGGAAGGCTATCTTTCTTTTAGTTTCTAGGATTAATGGGCTGCATGGAAGGTTATAAATAAGCTTTGAACTAGTTATGTAATATTTTCTTTCCTTCTCTTCTTCTCACGGCAAAACAAGAACTTTGTTTTCAGCTAGGATCCAAAACTTGTTTGGATTAGGTTATAAGCTTTTTAGTTTAGGGTTTTTGGGTTGATTTTGTAAGTGATTCAAATCAATCTATAGGTAGATCCGTTAGGGTTATATTTTTGTAAGTATTTAAACCCTTGTAAAGCCTGAAGATGAGACTTTTTGATTAATAAGAATTCATAATTTTTTTTTTAATTTGTGTAAGAGTGATTCTTGCATTTTTTTAGTTCTTGAAAGAACTAAATTTAACTTATAAAAAAATAATTGGCTCCATGGAGTCATAATTGTTTCACACTCCTATCAAACTATTTCAGCTTTCCAGGATCAAATTTTAATTTTGATTGTGAGTTATGTGATCATGAGGTTTGGATCAATTTGTATTAGAGCTTGGCTCCAAAACTCAGTCATATCCTTCTGTTATTTTCATGTTCTTTGTGTTCCTTTAAGTATTTTAGTGTTTGCGTCGTTCATCTTCTTCTTCTTTATGTCTACGACATTTAAGCAAAAAATAAAGTAATATTTTATCTTGTTACTATATCTAATCATATCAATAGAATAAAAAAAAGTAAAAAAGGAAAATGACTAGATGAGATTTGAAGGTTGATTTAATTTTGCCGCAGAAACACAACCCTTACTGAACTATAAACAAACCATATATTAAATTTGGGATTATTTTGATATCATTTGCATGAGTTTTTAATTCGAGGTTTAATTCTACCGCAAATTAGTCATATAAGGGGTTTAGGTACCTAGACATAAGAGAACAACCTATATACTGAGATTTATTGTTCTTTTAGTATTAGAATACTAAATATTGAATTTGCGGTCAGTCCAATATCATTTGGTTTGGGTTTCAATTCTAGTATGTAAAAATTACGTAACATGTCAGATTTGTGTTAAGCTCCAAAACAAGATCCTTATTGTTTGTTTTCATCCAAATCTTTTTTTTCCTATTATAATTAGGTTATTTAGGAGTCAACAAGTAATTGTTTTTGCTAATTTTTGCTTTTGTTTTTATTTCATGTCTTCGTCTTGTCCATAATTTGTACGAGTTTATATTGCTACTTGTGAAGTCACAATCATAGTTTTGTTTTTCTTTATTTTCAGTATATTTATTGATTCTTGAGTTTGAAAAATATAACTAAATTATGTTGTGAAGGCTACTAACTTTGATTTGTTGATTTCAATTCCTAAAGAACAAAAAAAAAAAACAAATTGTGAGGTAAAAGGCATAGAGCTTATTAGAGTGAAAAACCTTGATTTTTGTGTGAAACACAAGAGGTGTGAGGATATATTTTATGCTACAAACCAAATTTTATAGATGTAAAGATTGTCTCAAAACAATAAATCAGCAACACTAAACATTGACATCACTTTCCAATTATGAGCCATTGGTCAACAACTCGAGCTCTCGTCTAAGACGTAGAAGGATTCAAAAGATGAGGTGAATTTGATAAAGTAACAAAATAATAGGGATGATTGCTAAGAAAATACGGTCTGAAGGGCCATATGGAATATCATATCTAATTTTGAAGAGTTTATTGATGAAAATATAGATGTGGGTGAAGATGATAATGAATTTGTATTTGTTAGCTAAGGAATTAGGTCTAGACCGAATAGGGCTATGATGAATGTGAATTTTCATGGCATGGGGAATTTTGAAGATATGGATAGGGACTTGAACTCTATTAAACTAAAAATTCCTAACTTTCAAGGTAAAAAAAACCCCCGATGTGTATTTGGAGTGGGAGAAAAAGGTAGATTGGATTTTTTTTTTACCATAGCTATTCTGAACAAAAAAAGATGAAATTGATGGTAATTGATTTTATGGAGCATGCAATGATTTAGTGGGGTCAAATTGTAATTAGTAGGGGGAGGAATGGGGAGCGACCTGTTCAGACTTTGGGGAAATCAAAGTCTTAATGAGGATACGATTTGTGCCAAACTTCTATTATAAAGACCTATATTTGAAGCCATAAGGTTGGAATCAGGGTTCTAAGTCAGTTGATGAATATCACAAAAAGATGAAGATAACAATGATTTAGGCTAATGTCATTAATGATAGAAAAGCCACCATGGCTAGATTTCTTAATGCGTTGGATCAAGACATTTCCAATGTTATTGGACTACTACACTATATGGAGCTAGAGAACATGGTTCACATGGCTACGAAAGTGGAGAGACAATTTAAAAGAAAGAGACATGTTTGACCAATATTTAATTCAGGTTCTTCATCATCTTAGAAGTTGAATATGTGGAAAGAAGGTATTATCCAATCGAGGCCCTTTGTTCCTTCCAAAATTTAAACACCAACGGCTAAGGTTAAGGTCCCTACTGGTTCCAAAGATAAATCTGAAACTCAACCTAAATGTACTTATAATATTAAATGTTTCAAGTGTCAAGGACATGAACATTATACATCAGATTGGCTAAACAAGAGAATCATAATGATTAGATATAATAGTGATATTGAATCTAAAAGTGACAGATTTGATGGTGAAGGCATGCCACCATTTGGGATAATGAAGGGGATGAGTAAACATTATTTATTGAGGAGTCATTGGTAATAAGGCACACACTTCAGGTTCAAGTAAAGAAAGATGATAGTGATCAACAAAGGAAAAACATGTTTCATACATGATGCTATGCTGAAAATAAGGTGTGTAGTTTGATTCTTGATAGTGAAAGTTGTACTAATATGGCTAGCACTATCCTTATTAGTAAACTGAAGTTGTGTATTGTTAAGCAAACTAAACTATATAGATTGTAATGGTTGAATAATAGTGGAAAAGTGAAGGTTTAAGTAAGTTGTGGTTCCATTTTTTATTGGAAAATATGTTGATGAGATTTTATGTGATGTGGTACCAATACAAGTAAGTCATGTCTTATTAAGGAGAACATGATAATATGATAGGAAATCAATTATAAAAGACGATAAAATCGTCACCCTTGTACCCCTTGCACTCAAACAAGTGTATGATGATAAAATAAAGTTTAAAAAATGATCATAAGGCTATGAGAAGAGAAAATAAAAGTGAGGAACAAAGAGAGAGAAAACAATCAAATTTGGCCAGATCTCAAAACACTATATCTCTACCTATTCGGCCACCCAAACTAATCTATATAAACATTTGGCCACCACTCCAAAACAACTAGACCATTTAGCCACCACCCAAAGAACCTAGAACTTGACCGAGAGTGGAGGTAAAATAAAAGGAGTAAAGAAAGTTAGTAATTATGATGAGATTTGTGTGGAAAAACCAAAGCAACCTATTTTTTTTTTATGCTAGAGAGGGTAAGGTTAAATTTATATTTTTCACTAACAAGCCAATGATTTTACTTGTGTATAAGGAGGCTTGCTTTAATACTAACTAGATTGACCATTGTGTTTCTAGTGTGGTTGTTTCTTTGTTGTAAAAGTTTAATGATGTGTTCCCTGATGATATTTCTAGCGGATTACCATCATTAAGGGGGGTAGAGCATCAAATTGATTTCATTGCCAGAGCTTCAATTCCTAATTAACCAGCCTATAAAAGCAATTTTGAGGAGATGAAGAGCTTCAAATGTAAGTTGATTAGCTAATGGAAAAGGGGTACATTTATAAGAGTATAAGCCTATGTTTTGCACCCATGCTATATGTGCCTAAGAAGGATGGAATATGGACGATGTGTGTTGATTATCGAGCCATCAATAACATAACAATAAAGTATAGAATCGCATTTCCAAGCTTGATGACACGTTAGATGAGCTATGTATATCCCGTATTTTTTTATAAAATTGACTTGAAAAGTGGGTACCATCAGATTATGATGAAAGAAGGTCATAAGTGAAAAACAACATTTAAGACTAAGCATGGTTTGTATGAATGATTAGCAATATTGATTGGACTTACATATGCATCTAGTATGTTTATGCATTTGATAAATCATGTGTTGTGTGCATTCCTAGGTGAGTTTATGGTTGCATATTTTGATGACATTTTGATCTATAACAATAACTTAACTAAGAATCATGATCATTTGCGCAATATACTTAAGATGTTGTGTAGTGAAAAATTATATACTAATCTTAAAAAATATACCTTTTGTATAGAGAAAATTATGTTTCTTGCCTATGTCGTAATTGCATAGGGTATCAATATGGATAAGGAGAAATTTAAGGCCATCCAGGATTGGCCTGCACCAAAATCATTAAGTGAGGTAAGGAGTTTTCATGGGATATCTAGTTTTTATAGGTGTTCTGTGAAAGATTTAAGTACAATAGTTGCACCCTTGAATGAAGTTGTTAAAAAGTTAATCACATTTAAATGAGAGGAGGAACAAGAATTGACTTTTGTTCTTTTGAAAGAGAAATTATATTTTGCACTTGTTTTGGTTTTACCTAAGTTTATGAAAGCATTTGAAATAGAATGTAATGCATTTGGAATTGGAATAGGTGCTATTTAGATGCAGGATCAATGACCTATTGTGTATTTAAGTGAGAAGTTAAGTGGAGTGACCTTGAATTATCCCACTTATAATAAAGAACTATATGTGTTGGTAAGAACACCTGAGACAAGGCAACATTGCTTGTGAATAAAAGAGTTTTTAATCCATTTAGATCATAAGTCCTTTAAGCATCTGAAAGGACAAGATAAGTTGAATAGGAGACATGAAAAATGGGTGTAATCAAGTATAATCAAGTATAAGTTGAATAGGAGACATGCAAAATGGGTTGAATTTATTAAAACTTTTCCTTATATAATCAAGTATAAGCAAGACAAAGAGAACATAGCAAAATGGGTTGAATTTATTGAAACTTTTCCTTATATAATCAAGTATAAGCAAGACAAAGAGAACATAATGGCTAATGCAATTTCATGTTGGTGTGTTCTTTTGAGCACTATGAATACTAGATTACTAGGCTTTGAATATATAAAAGAACTGCATGTTAATGATTCTGACTTTACCGAGATTTATAATGCATATGGACATTCAGCTTTTGGTAAGTTTTATTTGATGGATGGTTACTTGTTTAAATAGAATAGATTATGTGTTCCTACCAGTTCTTTACATGAATTGCTTATTCGTGAAGCACATGAGGGTGGTTTGATGGGTCATTTTAGGGTTGTAAAAACTTTAAATGTATTGCATGAGCATTTTTATTGGCCAAAGATGAAAAGAAATGTGCAATAAATATGTGAACAATGCATTTCATGTAGGAAAGCAAAATCTATAGTTCAATCGCATAGTTTGTATACACCATTACCTGTATCCATTAAACCTTGGGTAGATATTTATATGGACTTTGTTTTGGACTTACCTAGGTTAAAGAAAGGTAGAGACTCAATTTTTGTTGTAGTTGATAGGTTTTTTAAAATGAAAAATTTCATAACAGGCCATAAAAAAAATGATGCATCTCATATCACAGACTTGTTTGTCAGAGAGGTTGTATGTTTGTATGATATTCCTAGGAGTATAGTTTCTGATCATGATATTAAGTTTCTTAGTTACTTTTGAAAAACTTTATGGAAAAGTTGGGAACGAAACTTTTATTTTCAACAACTTGTTTTCCACAAATAGATAGACAAACTGAGGTAGTGAACAAGACTTTATCATAATTGTTGTGTGTTGTAATTCAAAAGAATCTGAAAAGTTAGGAATAATGTTTGTCTTTTGTTAAGTTTGCTTATAATAGAATTGTGCATTTTACAACTGACTTTTCTCCTTTTGAAGTTATTTTTGTAGGTTTAGACCTCTTACTCCTATGGACTTAATTCCTTTGCCTATTAAAGAAAAGGTAAGTTTAGATGGTGAAATAAAGAAAAACATGGTCCAATAAATGCATGAGAAGGTTCAGTTTCAGAATAAGAAAAACAAGTTGTATGCTTTTCAAGCCAATAAAAGGTGTAAATGGGTTGTTTTCCAACCAGGTGATTGAGTTTGGGTATACATGTATAAGAAATGATTTCCTAACTAAAAAAAATCTAATTTACAACATTACAATGATGGTCCTTTTTAGGTTTTAAAGAGGATTAATGACAATGCATAAAACATTGATCTTCTAGGTGAATATGGTGTTAGTGCTACCTTTAATGTTACTAATCTTACTTTGTTTGAAATGAGTTTTGATTTGTGGGGATTATGTCGATCAGCCCATAAATACCAGTAAGGACCCATTACATGTTCTAAATGGGCCAATGGCTTGGTGCAAAACAAAGGCATTGAAAAAGACATTGAATGCATTGGTTTTGAAGGTTTTAAAGGGTCCATTAGAACATCAAGAGGAGGCCTTCATACATTTTATCCATGTGCAAAAAAGGGCCCAATTCAACCTTATTTAGGCCATGTGAGGAGAAATAAAGTGAGGAGAAATCATAACAAAAAAAACAAAAGAATCCAAGCTGACTTAAGAAATAAAGTGACAACAAGGCTTCCTAATTCTGCAAGGAGATTATTCTAGCAACTTTAATTGTGTTTCCTAGTATTAAAAGGATCCTAAAAGGTGACAAAAAAAGGGAATTAATACCCACAATTAATTTCATTTCAAAAGAAGGAAAAAATGTAAGTCTAAAATTAGAATCCTACTAGTACTTGGAGACAACATGGGTAACTACCTTTGCTTTAGTTTCTAGGATTAATGGGTTATATGGAAGGCTATAAATAAATCTTGAATAAGTGCTGTAATATTTTCTTTCCTTCTCTTCTTCTTACGATAGAACAAAGATTTAATATTATAGACTTTATTTTATTTAGTTTGCTACATCCTAAGGCTTATTTGGGCTTAATAAATACTTTGTTTTCAACTATGATCCAAGGCTTGTTTGGATCAGGTTATGGGCTTTTCAGTTTAGGATTTTTGGGTCAATTGTATATAAGTGGACCAAATTAACATACTAAAGTAGATTTATAGGGTTATATTTTTATAAGTATTTAAATCCTTGCAAAGCCTAAAGATGAGACTTTTTGATCAATAAGAATTCAAAACGTTGTTTTTAACTTATGTGAGTGTGATTCTTGCATTCTTCAGTTTTTAAACAAGCTGAATCTAACTTATCAAAGATTAACTAGCTTCATGGCATCATTCGACTTCATTCCAAATAGTGTTGGTGCTTTGAGACAGATTTCCATTATGTCAGACTCCTATTAGACCTATTTTAGCTTTCTAGAATCAGATCTTAATTTTAATTATGAGTTGCGTGACGAGATCACAAGGTTCACATCACTAACAAAAAAGACCCAAGTTAATTAAAAAAAAACATTGTGAAGAAAACGCAAGCTAACCCGAGTTAACTTGACCAACTTGCTCTCCAAATAACGAAACAGATTGACCATTCGTGACATGAGATCAATGTTAAAAAAATAGACTTCCTAAAGAAAGACCTAGCAAAAAACGCTGATGTTAAAAAAAATACTGAGTAAGAAAACGCAAGTTAACCCGGATTAACTTGATTAACCCGAACTCGGGATAACCCAACATGAAAAAAAGTCAAAAAATGACATAGCTCAAGAATCAATAATTTAATGTCAAACTATAAAATTGTTAAACAAAACATTTTCATTATGAAAACCAAGAAAAAAGAATATGAGACAATCATCGTTAACTTGACTAATCTAGTACCCGGGATATGAGATTGTAATAACTCAACAAAACAAAAACGCAAAAAACGATGAAGCTAAGGGCTTAATAACCAAATGTCAAATGATGAATTTGAAAAAAAAATTTAATTTTTAATAAACTATTCTGCTGGAAGGTAACCATAACAAAATAACAAAGCAAAATATCTAATTATAAAACAATTTAAAAACAAACAATGTAGACCAAATATGGTATAAAAATGAAAGAAATTAGGGGCTAAATTGAAAAAAAAACAAAAAAAGAATAAAAAAAAGGTTATTAAAATAATAAGGACAAAAACTAGATAAAAAACCAAATAAAATTAAATATTGAGGGATAAAATTGAAAAAAAAAAGTTGAATCAAGAAAAAGATAAAAGACTATAGAAAGCAAAAGAATGAAGACCAAAAATAAATTAAAAGAATGCAATAAAAATAATCAAGAAAAGTGTAAAGGATGCAAATAAAGCAATTAAAAGTAGGGGGACTCAATGGGATAAAAAAAAATCAAATTGAATAAAATACCTAGGGATAAAATTGAAAAAAATCTAAACTTTAAAAAGCATAAAAAACCAAATAAACAATAATTAAAAGGTGGACTCAAATCATAAGATTACAAATTGGACGACACAATTATTTTTTTGGAAGTTCAAGTGTGTTTTTTTAGGAAATAAGAGAGAAGAAACGAAAAACCTTAAAAATAACAATAAAACCAGTTGAAAAACACCAAAACACCCTTGCCATTAACCTTTGTTTTTTTAATTGCATTGTTAATTATGCAATTGTACTTTTTTTAAAAAAAAAAAGAAGTTAGAGAAGCCCCTTTATGAATGTTTTTTTCTCTTCCAATGACATGACCGTAACTCAACTATTTTTTTTTTTTTAAGACAAAAGATTCCCTCACCTAAAGATTTTTTCTTTGCTTTCGAGGGAAAAATAGTCTTTACACGGTAACAAAAAAACATGTCCGGACCATTTTGTTCCAATCAATTTGCAATAATAAATGTATCTTGTGGAGAAGACATTTCTGCCCCCAATTGCTGGTGTCATAACCCAATTTTAGGTTTTAACCAAAATTACCATTTTCTTTGAAAATGAAAAGCAACAAAAAAAAATGAAAAAGATTGATAAATTGGCAAGAGTAAGCTGAGAAGAGTTTCAAATGTATTGAAAAACCAAGCTGGAGTTTTAGACAAAATTAGAAGCCTAATTATACCTCAATTATACCCATGTTTGAAAGACAAAGTATATTCAAGATCAAATTAAATGATTACTAGAAGATACGGGGAATCACTTGGCAAGAATCGTGTTGGGAGGCATTAATATTGCAAAGGGTAAGGGTAGTGTGTGTTTGTCTTGTTTGGCAGAGAAAACATATGTTAAATGGTCTTGTAAAAAGATACAAAAAACCGCTACCCATTTATTCTTTCTTCAAGGAGGTTGAAGACAACCACAATTCCTCCTAAAACGACGTTGTTTTCTCTTTTTTTTTTTTTATTAATTAATTGCCAAAACAACGTCTTTACATACAAAATATGTCATTTTATTTAAATGAAATGATATTGTTTTGGCGCTTTAGATTCAAATTAGGTTTAAATCTTCTATCTCAATTTCAGTCCTTAATTTTTTATTTATTCAATCAGGTCCTTAATTAAATTTTTATTTTAAAAATCAATTCAATTTTGCCTTTGCCAAGTTTTAAAAATATCCCTTGATTTCAACACTCTTTTCATCTTAATTCTCGATTTTGAATTTATGTGAATTGATTATCAATTGATCATTCACGATTCTTTTGCATAAAGGTTATTGGTCTTAAATTTCTTTTTCAAAACTTTATTTTTCTTACAATTTTGTCCTTATTTTCATCCAGTTTACTTTGTAAAAATTAAATTTGATTCTCTAGAATTCTAATCTTCTCAAGTAAGCCTAAATTATGCTTCCGAACTTAATTTTTCACAAATCAAGTCTTTAATAAAATTACTTTGACCCATTAAAAATCTAATTAAGTCCTTACACTAAATTAATTGTTTTCATATAGCACAAATTAATTATTAAACTTAATTGATGTTTTAATTGGACCCATGATTAAATCAAATTAATATATTAAAAATATAATTAAAACCTTAAACCTAATTAATATGCAAGTTCTTCGATAATCATTTAATTTAATCTGTATGTTTGACCACAGCCCTCATCTTTACGTTGACCGGAAAAAGATTGCGATACTGGCTGGTATATGTCAAGCTAAGAGTCATAGTTGCACCTTTACTACTTTATTGATTAGCGTTCAAGATTTAAGAACCTGGGGTTTTTCTTATTTCTTAATCATTCACTTTAGTATAAAGAAATGAAATGAGCACAAGCATTTATATTGGAGAAAGAATTCAAGAATTAATATTCAGAAGTGAGTCATTTTATTTGTTTTTATTCTCTGCAAATTTCTTTCCACAGCATTGTTCATGTCATACTTCATGCAATATGTCACAATTTTGTGGATCATATATGTATATAGAAAAAACCTATTTCGTGAAAAACACAGACTGTTGAATCAGATCAAAGTATTCGCAAATCCATCCATTCTAACTGTGTGACCTGATTCTCTGCAATACAAAAGTTGTTTGGATACTGCATATTGTCAATGCTGCTAATATGTTTGATTGTTTCAGGATCTGATTTTTCTTTTTTCTTGGTGCAGACGCGAGATCTGAACACATTGTTAGAATGGTGGCATTTGCGAATACTGTTATCGGATTTCATGGAACTCACAGCTTTTCCGGTCATCCATTGGCTTGTACAAGACCTGAGTGTAGATAAAGCACTTAATGTGCATCTGAATCTCTAATTAAAGGTCCTGATCATGATGCTTAGAAATTAAAATTTTCCTAAAATTTTAAATTATCTCCCTGAATAAGAAGTATTTCAAGTTATCATGCAGGCCTTTTGGGATTGTTCAGAACATCGTAATTTCTTATTTTACAATTGACAATCAACACAGAACCAAAAGTTTTTGAATTTGATTACAACTGCTTTTCTTTCATGTTGGAATTTATTTGTATCAGAATCAGTGAAATAGTTCAGACAGATAATAAACAAGAACAACAAATATAAGAGATTAACAGGATTTGGCTAGGCATAATGAGCTCAAGAATTGCTTTACTGCTATTGTTTGAAAGTTTCTTATGCACTTTTTATGAGAAAAAAAGGGACGTTACATAAGTGGGTTTTCTATGTTAGCGCACAGGAAACTATGGAGAAGGTCCATGAAATTGTTGCAGTCCTGAAGCTCACAATAGAGATAACAGAAGCAATTAAGGGACTCATGCTGCAAAGTATCTCCTATAAAGATGTCCTTGATGTCTAAAGCTGAGAGTCTTAGCAATCAGAATCTCAGAAAGGAACTACAACAACATTGAAATCAAGCATCCAAACTTGTTACTCGCAGGCATTATTGAGATTCATAAGCTGTCAAAAAGCAAGGGCTTTGATACTGCTAGATACAATGAATAATTCTCCACACACTGTTCTGACGAAGTTTACATGTATATATTATACACAAGTAATGGAATTCTAATTTAAGTAGGAGTCATTTGTTTAGGCTAGATATATCGATCACAGTTACAAGATCATAGCATATTATATAACATGATTCTAGCCTGGATTTCTTCTGTTTTGATTTGAATGAGATTTTATTTGTTCTCATTATTAAGGTTCAACTGTAATAATATATACTTTGATGGCTGCAACAACCTTAATTATGAAAAATTTAATTACAACTTCAGTACCATTCCAATTAATAATTTTTTTTTTTAAATTAACTATATAGTAGGTGACCTAGTGGTAAGAGCTTGGAATTAAGAGGTTTGTTCTTCCTGTAATCTCAGGTTCGAGCCCTGAGGTTGCTAATATTGATGTTCAATAGAGGCTTACTTGATCGTTAACTTCAAAGCCCGTGGGGATTAGTCGAGGTCCGCATAAACTGGCCCAGACACTCTACGTGAATAAAAAAAAAAACTTTAAAATATAAGTCGAAGCATTTGTGCCCACACTTCACTATTTTGAAACAAGTGTTTTTATAAAGTTTTCTCACAACACAATTGGAGCATGAAAGAAAAACCATGTTTCATCACTAAAATCAAACGTTTGTTCATCTCTTTTACTGACAAATTATTTTTAAATCCTTTTTGACCTACCAGGTTGCAGCTAGTTTCTGTACTTCAAAATAAATTTATTTCATTCTTAATCCTTCATGAAAGTTGTAATCCTATACGCGTAGATGGATTTTGGTTTTTGAATCGCTTAATTTTGATATCAAAAGCTCAAGATATCCTTGTTTGAATATCTCAACGTGAAAGTAGAGAACTCTATCGCGAGTAGGATTCTTACCCGAATTTTGCACTAAAGGCTCTGCTTCCATCATGATTTTGCTAGTCATTATTCTTAGATTATACCCTCAGTCATTTCGGGACGCTCGATATTTTTTAGTTTTTGAATCAGATCAGGAGACCCCTTTTTACCATCTAGATTGCTACCAGATTCTATTTTTTAAAACGATTTTATCTCACTTTGAATCCTTTATGAAAGTTGTAGTCCTACATGTCTAAATGAATTTGAGTTTTTGAGATGTTTGATTTCGATATCAAAAGCTCAAAATATTCATGTTTGAATATCTAATGAGAAAACAAAATTCTGCCGCAAAAATCTACCATCCTGAATTACGTGGTTGCTATTGTGTTTACCTTTTGCCTTATTTTTTTCAGCAACAAATGACACCATCATACATTACTTCACATCATTTTTGTTCTTTTTTTGTAGCTGAGAAAAGGCAGCACTGTTCTTGAAACAACCCATTATGGTACTGTTTATTTGTATTTTTTAGAACAGTACCTCCCATCTGTAACTCTTTCCCTCCTTTGTAGATGCTCCTATTGGTTTTTCTTTTATTCCCTTGTCCTTGCGTCCACAAGCCAGCTTGGTTTGTACGAGTGCCACCTATTTTCATGCTAGTTCTGCAGCTGCAACGAAAATGGATTCAGCAAGGGAATGGCTCTGTACGTTCACAGCTAGCTGTGAAAGAAGACAAAGAGAGGAGCCTTACACTATCTAAGAACTGAGATTTTATCCTTAATACATATGGCTAGGATGAGAGGGGGTGAGGCTGGTCTCTAAATTTCTTGCTTGGTTATATAAGCAAGCTATTAAGTGAATGAAGAGGAGAAAAAAAAAACAAAAAAAGGAGAGGGAAAGAAGATAGTAGGGAAGAAAGAAAAGAGAGTGCAGAGACATAAAAGAGAAAATGAGGACGCAGAGGGAAGAGTAAAAAACAAGCAGAGCTAGCATAGAAAAACAAAGAGAACGAGAGGGAAAAATCATCTCCAGTCAATCATGCATTGTCGAAAAAGGTTTTAAAAAACTCTTAATGGCAAAAAGAGGATGGCTTTCTTTAGTTTTAGATCTAGAAAAGCAAAGGTTTTCATCTGCCTGCACCTCATCTTCTGCATTCGAACCAGCAGCATCAGCAGACAAAAGGCGAGGGCTTTTCCATCTGTCTTTACTTCATCTTCTGCATTCAAGCAAACAAGATATGCAGGTATAAGCCGACTCTTCATCTTGATTATATCCAAACTATGCATCTGTTGGTTGTTATGTTCCAAGCTTGTTTCTCCCTTTGCTCTGAACATGCGGTTTTCTGCGTGGACAAAGGTTATATGCTCGCCCACTAATTAATCTTTCATGGCTTTGAGTTTAGCTTATTGTTTATGTTAAAGGCGTGTTTTCTTTCCTTATTCCCCTACCGTGAGAAACCATGCGCTTCAAAGACCCTCACCATTTTTTTTCTCTGTTGGGGTACCTCCTTGGTTCTAAGTTTCTGTATAGGAGAAGTTGTGCTCCTAAATGTAGTTTGTCTAGAGGATAAAGAAAACACAAAGAAAGTCCCTTTTTACTTGAAGTAACGTTGGCATGTTCTGAGAAAGTCATATTTTTTCCATCCCTTTTCTGCTCGCTGAAGAAAGAATAGTCGATCATGATTTTATATATATATATATATATATATATAGTTTTTAGTTTGTGATGTACATGATATAAAAGCGTGCTCCCTAGCGTTTTCTTTTTGTTTTCATGAAACTAGTATGTTAGTGTCAGAGATTATAAAAAAAGGGTGGGCGGGAGCAATGTTTTCTGTTATAGTTTTACTTTTCAAATGTTTAGCTTTCATGTGTACATGACTTACTCTTTTTTTTTTGAAAATGATGGTCATGCTATACTTAGGATTTGAGTTGATAGATCGATTCTGTTTTGATGAGATTTGGCTTTGGATGACTTTCTTTTCGGGTTCCTCCTCCTTGTCTTAAATGCATTGTCTAAGTTTTGTGAAATATATGTGATGGTTTTGTCATTTTAATTGTGTTTACTGTGATGCTGGTGTTTTGATTAAAATATAAAAATGTTTTTGTGTTTTGCATACGGCCAATACCCTAACATATTTTAAATTATTTTTCAAAAAAATTAAATATTTGAATTTTCAAAAAATATGTTTTAACATGGATTTTGTCGCACGTGTGCGGCGTCGCGGCGAAAATAACAAGTTGTTCCATTTTCTTAATCTACAATGTAAATCTATCTATATCTATAATGATACAAGAAAATACTGTCTTTTATTGGTAGAAAATGGAATGGGAGTCGGCACCTAGTATTTTGATCACTAGGAACCCTAACTAGTCTCAGAGATCGGGCACGGGGACTGGTTACGTAAAGAGAAGGTATTAGCACCACAAATACGCCCTACCTAAGGTAAGCTACATTGTTTTATTGTCTGATAAAATCTAAGGTATTTTCGTGTTTTCCTAGTTGTTGGTCCGTCTATGGTTCAAGAAAAATCCTCCTCGGTAAGAAGATCTTTATCTTATCGGAAAAAATCCTAACCGTTCTAACGTCCATACCAAAACTTTATTAATAATATTTAGGAATACGTTTTACGTATAAATTCGTAATCCCAAATACTAAAAGAAAACAAAAAGATTTTTTAAAATTTTGAAATATTAGCATAGTTCTCATGGCTTGAATAAACTGGTTATTAAAGCCACAATGCATGCTAATACATATATTGTTTTGAAAATTTCCTTTGTTGTGTGAAATGTTATAATATTTATATATATATATATATATTGGAGAGACTAGGCCGTATTTTTAAAACAAAAACAATTTTTTTTTGAAAAATATTTTTTTTTTATTGCTTTGACGAAAATCGGGTATTTTAATACTGGGTTTGTATCCTTACGGTATAAAAATACAACCCAATATTAATCCACCTTAATAAAAATGCAGAAAAAATCAACAATAGTTTTAAGGACTTTTGGGAATTTTTTTAAAGTAAAAACATTTTTTATTTTGAAAATCTTTGAGGTTTTGACGAAAACCAGGTATTTTAATACTGAATTTATATCTCCACGGTATAGAAATACAAACCATTATTAAGTTATTTTGATAAAAATGCAAGAACATCAACAATATTTTTTTAAAAAAAGATTTTTTTTAAATATATATATATATTTTATTTTTATATACATACACACTATATACACATATATATACATTATAATATATTATAATTTATATTATATAATATATTATATATTGTGGGCTGGGCCGGCCCAAATAAACGGGCCGGACTCAGCCCAACAAAGAAAGGTTGGGCCGATCTCGGCCCAACAGGCCTCATGCATCTTCTGGTATGGGCCGGACCCGGCCCAGATCTAAAGGCTGGGCCAGAACTGGTCTGGCCCAGGAGAGAAAAAAAAAAGAAACGGGGAGGGGAATTAATTTTCCCCTCCCGTCCTCCTGCATGCAACAAGATTATGCATGCAGGAGGAAGACGATGCTAACCAAAACAAATGCAGGGGGGAGAGGACGTTACCTGGCGTGAGGAGGCGGTCGCTGGTGGTGCTGCGGTGGCGTGGCTCGCGTACAGCGGCTCCGGGCGGTGCTGTGGCTGTTCGAACGGCGGCGAATTCTGTCTTTTCGTTTCGTTTTTTTTCTTTTGCTTTCGTCTGTTCAGGTATTCCCTTTCTGCTTCTCTCTTTCTTCTCTTTTTTGTTTGTTTGGTTCTTTCTAGCTTTTCTCTCTCTCCTTCTCTCTCCTCCCTTTTTGGTTTTTTTTTCCTTTTTGTTTTCGGGTAGTCCCCTGTATTTATAGGGGAAGAAAAGGTGCTGGGACCATTGTTAGTGCGCCTTGGAGCGGGTTTCACGGGCGGCTGGTCGGCCACCACCCGTGACAGCAAAGCGCCGCTCCCTTACTTTCGGCGGGGCGAGCGACCGGTGGTTGGCCATTGAGTTCGGTCGGTGGTCCAGTGTTTCGGGTTGGTCGGTGGGTGCAAGGAGAGAGAGGCGGGAAGATTTTGAGGAAGAAAAAAAAAGTTTCCTTCCTTCTGTTGCAGGTTCGGGGGGAAGGAGGAAGATGAACAGTGTCGTTCAAAACGACACCGTTCTGGTCTTTCCTTTTTCTTTTTTTTTTATAACATGAAACGGCATCGTTTTGGACAAAACGCGCCGTTTCATTAAAACAGGGCGCCAAAACGCGCCAAACTTCAAATTAGCCCTCAATCATCTTTAATTCATTTCAATTGCATCCCTGCCAATTTTGATCTCCGCCCCCATAGTTGGCCGCGTTTTTCACTTTGATCCTTGGCCTCTGATTTATGCAATTAAGCCCTCAATTGATCAATAAACTTCCAATTTCTTCAATTAGGCCCCTGAACCAATGCAAAACAGCCCCCTCTATTTACCCGCTTTTTCCAAATTGGTCCCTGGTTTCGGTTTTTCACAATTAAACCCCTAATTGGCCATTAAACTTCAATATTTATTCAATTAAGCCCCTGATTTGACCCAATAAATTCCTAAAAAATATATTTTGGCCCCAGAACTTAAATTTCTTCTAATTAAAGCTCAAATTGACTTAAAAATGAATTTTTCTTGCACTCAAATCCTCTATAAATTCAATTAAAAATCCAATGAAGTCCATAAACCTCCAAATTTGGACTTTTCTCCTCAAAAATCAAATTTTTTTATCCACCAGGGCTCTTATCATTCAAGAATATATTGTCAAAAATCCATCTTTGTATTTTTATCCTCCTTGACCGATTTTTCTGACCACTTTCTGAGCGCTTCTGCCTCCTATTATTTTTCTAACCTCCTTTGGCTATTTATTTTATTTATTATTTGGGGACCCGAAAATGGGTTACAACAGATGCCCCCTTTTTATAAAGCTTACGGAGCAGAGGTTTTGCGCAGTAAGTTTTATAAAGATAAACCAAAACTGAGCTCCCGAAACTAATCTGGTCGGAGCTCGATCGCTCTCAAAATTTGTCTTTACATCAATCCTCCTCAGCCCAAAAAACTATGATCAAAATTTAGTCATCTCGAGATCCCTTCTGGCGCCCTTCTTTGACTAATATCGCAATACAAGATCCCTTCCGGCGATCTCAATCAACTTGGAATCTCATCTGGCGATTCCTCTTAACCAAATTAAACTCTGTGTGTGGTTGGGTTAACCAATACAAAAATGCATGTGTGGTCTCATTATGATGGGTGACCTGCCCGAGTGGAAAAGGGGAAGAGTGGTCTCATTCTTATGAGTGACCTGCCCAGGGGATAGAATGGCCTCATTATTATGGGTGACCTACCCAGGTAAAAAAAAGATGAAGAATGGTCTCATTCTTATGGGTGACCTACCCAGAAAAATAATGGTCTCATTGTGATGGGTGACCTACCCTAGTGGAAAAAAGAAAGAGTGGTCTCATTCTTATGGGTGACCTACCCAGGGGGAAGAATGGCCTCCTTATTATGGGTGACCTACCCAGGTAAAAAAAAGATGGAGAATGGTCTCATTCTTATGGGTGACCTACCCAGAAAAAATAATGGTCTCATTGTGATGGGTGACCTACCCAAGTGGAAAAAAGGAAGAGTGGTCTCATTCTTATGGGTGACCTACCCAGGGGGAAGAATTCTTAGTAAACTCCATGCTCTTCTAAGAAATGGTTTCAATATGAGGTCCCTTCTGGCGACCTTCCTTAATGAATGTCCAAGTACGAGATCCCTTCTGGCGATCTTAAATAACTTGGAATCCCATCAGGCGATTCCTTTTACCAAAGCTAAAATATGAGGTCCCTTCTGGCGACCTTCATCGAAATACGAGATCCCTTCTGGCGATCTCCTTTAGCCAAACAACTTGAAATCCCTTCTGGCGATTCCTTTTATACAAAAGCTGAAATTTGAGGTCCCTTCTGGCGACCTCCATTGATGAATATCGAAAACGAGATTCCTTCTGGCGATCTCAAACAACTTGGAATCCCATCTGGCGATTCCTTTTATTCAAAGTTGAAATATGAGGTCCCTTCTAGCGACCTTCATCAAAATACGAGATCCCTTCTGGCGATCTCCTTTTATCAAACAACTTGGAATCCCATCTGGCGATTCCTTTTATACAAAAGCTGAAATTTGAGGTCCCTTCTGGCGACCTCCATCGAAATACGAGATCCCTTCTGGCGATCTCAACAACTTGAAATCCCATTTGGCAATTCCTTTTTACCGAATGCTATCGATGTCGTTCTTCCTGCTGGCAGGGTTTGAAAACCATTATCTTCTCTTCTTGTTGTTCTAGAATCAACTCAATGATTCTTTCTTCGTCCATAATTTTGTTGGAATGCGCTAAGATCTCCTCCTGTAACGACCCAAAAAACATACATGCAATGACTTATGATTAGATGCAATGCATGCATTCGTACCTGGTTTTGAAACATAGGCCCCATCCTCTTCTTCTTGTTCATGAGACTCCCTCTTAACATGAACTTGCTTTTGAAGTCGTATGCTAGATTCATCTCTCGTGTTGCCTATCATATTCTTGGAGAAGAAGTCTTTGACTTTCTTCAAGTAGTCCTTTTCTCAAAATGTATGACTTGTATTTGACTCTTTGTCATGCTTTTGTCAAATGCTTTAGCTTGGTTTTCAAATCTATAGGCTTCCATCCAATTTTAAACACGTAAAACTTTTCATAAAACATCTCGTCTTGCCCCCAGTGTAGGGGTGTGATCCTAGTCTGGGCTTTTATATAGAGAAGAAATCCATTCAGCTAGTGATAAACTTTTTTAGTGAGTGAAGGGATAATGATTTTTTTTTTCATTTCAAAATGCAAATTGTTATGGTTGATAAACTCTATTCTTTAAAAGACAATTACAGATGATTATAAGTGACCACTTAATCATTTATCCATGCAATTCATTATGCTATCAGATGTAGGGTTGTACCTTAGGGTTAGCTTTTCTTAAATTTCATATTAAACCATTTTATGATACCTTATGTTATTCATTAGTAATGTTTGGATAAAGAAATCCCAAATGGGTTAATATCCAAAATATTATTAGGAATAATTTGTTATTATTCACTACAAATGTTTGGATAAAGAAACCCCAAAGGGGTTAATATTCAAAATATTATTAGGAATAAATCGTCATTGTTCATTGTTATTATTTGGATAAAGAAACTCCAAGTGGTAAATATCAAAAATATTTTTCTATGAATAACAAGTTATTATCCCTTAATAATATAAGGACAAATAAACATATGAAAGGTAAATGTCCAAAATATTGTTAATAGGAATACAACTTGTTTATTTTTAACATAAAGGCAGATTTATGCCTAAAGTTTTATCTAGAACAATTTAAATGCCTACCCAGCCTTGGTTGTTTAAATCTCATCATTCTTGTTCTTCTACTATCCTGAATGGTCTTTGATTGAACCACCAAAAATTATTGAAGACAGGTTTTTTCATCTCAATATGGCTAACCATCCAAATATACAATAATTGTGTGCATCACCTCATTGCTCCTTTTCCAGCCCTCTTACAATGGTTAAGTGTCATGATGGTTTCAGCTAAAATAACAACCACTGAATTGATTTGAGTATTCTCATATTCTATATAAGCAGCTACGGCCTATAAACTTATTACACCTGTTTGACTTAGGATCAACACAAGGCCAAACATGCCCAAGGCAATCAATCTCTCTTTTTCTGATCCTGCCTTCTTTTCCAGTTCAATTTCTAGCATCTTCCATTTTAGACCAGTAACATTCTTCTCCAAAAACTTTTCCAAGTTAGAGATTCTAAGCAATCTTGATAATTCAGGGATGATCTTGTCAAATCTTAAAGGAAAGTAAACTCTATGTAGATGGTTTGAAAGAAACCTCAATTATAATTGGGGACATTTAAAATTTTGATTCCACAATATGAGTCATGAAAATATGAAATACTAAGGCAAAAATAGTCTTTTAAAGCACCTTGAATTTCAATTACGAGTCATGGTCTCTTCCTTAATCTTCTCTTTTCTTTGGTAAAAAATCTCTTTTTATTTGATTCATGATTTGTTTTTTGAAATAATTAGCAGAGTTATACCTTTGACTTTTAGTTTTATTTTCTCCTTTGTATAAATTTATTTTGAGAAAGTTATAAATATAAAAATTATATATCTTTATCTTATCTTTGTTGTGACACTAGGATCATTTAATTTGGATACCTGTAAAGAAATTTATGCTTGATTTAGTAAGATTTGCTTATGAAATTTTTAACAAGAAAATCTCTTTATTCTTAGAATACTAAATTCCACTCCTAAATGGGTTTCTTTAATACCAGGAGTCTCGGAATAAGGTTTAGCTATAATTCAATGATTACATTCTGAATTTTAACTCCAAAGCTTATGATTCCATGAATTTATTTCTTTTTATATATAAATAAAAAAACTATATAAAAAAATATTCAAGATAAATAATTATAAAATTTAAAACTAAAATAGATAAAAATCATATAAAAGTGTAGGACATAATAAGCTTCACTTGGTAAACAAGTCTTGAATCTCCAGAATAGTGAAAGAATTCCAGAGTTCATGAAAATTAGAGCAACTTTCATCTTAGCAAACAGCAGTAATCTCAAATACACATGTTCGGTCAGTATTTTAAGTTCTTCAGAGAAGTTATAAAACGTGGCCAGGAAAGACACTTACAAAAAGATCAATAAAAGATAATGTCATTGGGATAGAGACAAACGACCTTCGAAACTAGATTGAAACAGATAGGTTTTCAATTTGGGTAGCGAAGAAAGATTCCTCATATTTGGATGGGTTTTCTTTAGTGGCCAAGACCCAAGTTTTGGTAGAGGAGTTGTTTTTGCACAAGGGTTTGATTTTGCAGGGAAGAAAAGAATTACCTAAATCTGATTACAAGTTGATTTAATTTTTACTTAAGGTTATTTAAGTTTATCCAGCGATCTATTTAATTTTAAACCCTATCACGATTACAAGTTGATTTAATTTTTACTTAAAAAAAGAAAGAAAAAAAGATCTTCCTTTAACTTTATGTCCAACTTGGGAGATTCCAATTAAGACATGGAAATGCAACATACATAATCAAAGGATAAAATAGCTTAGACACGTGCCAATTAGGTCAGTTCATTTGTCTTAGTCTACGAAAATGGGAGCAGAGCAATAATGAGGACGAAGAAATGTGATTGATTTACTTGTAAATTATCAATCCTCCCAGGTGCTAGTATATTATATTATAAGTCCAATCATTTTTCATTTGTTTTTTCTTACTTTATTTATTATTTTAGATTTAACATGATCGGTAAATAAGTTTGTGTGCCTGTGAGGACAGGTTATAGAATATTCAGGCATTATTGGGTAGTTCCCCTCCAATGTCATTTTCTTTTTTAAAAAAGGTGAGGATTTGTTTTATTTATGAGTGATGAATATGAGTTTTTTGGAATTTTGATAGATATTATTTTTTAAAATATTTTTATTTAAAAATATATTAAAATAATATATTTTTTATTTTTTAAAATTTATTTTTGAGAGTAGCATATCAAAACAATAAAAAAATTAATTTCAAGTAAGAAAAATTAAAATTTTCATGAAAATACAAAACTTGTTCGATGAATGCACCTAGACTCTTTTATCATGTAGTTTGAAAATATCTTTTATTTTATGAGACAATAGTTTTTAATTACAGGAAAGATTTGAGATAAAATGTTAGGAGTCAATTTATTTAATAAATAAAATTGATTTTGAAATCAAATATTTTGGAAAAAGAGATGGAATAATTTTTAATTTTGCCTTTTAATTGAATTTCATTGTCTAAGGCTTGATTGATAATATAATTATAATTTTATAGATATTATTGAAGTTTTTTTTTTATGCAACTTAAATCAAGGATTTAACAATATTGGCTACTAAAATCAGTTACTAACAATGTACAATCAAATTAATAGAAAGCTAAAGGTTATAAAAAACTACTATTCACCCATACCCATTATTTCATAAATTACAATAATAATCAATAATATATTACTTTTTTTTTTAGTTTTTAAAAATTATTATTCATCCACATCCATTATATATTGTAGATTATAATAATAATTAAAAATATATAATAATCATAATATATTGTTTTATCTTTCTTAATTAATTATTTTAGATTTAACATGATTGGTATATAAGTTTGTGTGCCTGCGAGGACATAGGTTATAGAAAATTCAGGCATTATTAGGTAATTCCCCTCCAAAGTCATTTTGTTTCTAAAAAAAGGTGAGGATTTGTTTATTTATGAGTTATGAATATGGATTGTTTGTAATTTTGGTAAATGTTATTTTTAAAGTGTTTTTTTTATTTAAAAATATATTAAAATAATATATTTTTAAATTTTATTTTTTATATCAACACATTAAAATAATAAAAAAATAAAATTTTAAGTAATAAATTTTTTTTTCATAAAAATCAGGTTGAACCGCAGCTGCAAACGAGCATAAAGATTCAGTAAAAAGAATAAAAATAATATTTTATTCAACTATGATATTTACAATCACTTTCTAAATTTTTTTTTTTTTTTAGGTGAATGCACAAATTTAATATGGATGATCAATTAAAGGCGAAAATTTAGTGTTCAAAGTACGCAACTTGTTTGATGAATTCACCTAGACTCTTTTATCATGTAGTTTGAAAATATCTTTTATTTTATGATACAATAGTTTTTAATTAAAGGAAAGGTTTGAGATAAAATGTTAGGAGTCAATTAATTTAATAAATAAAATTGATTTTGAAATCAAATATTTTTGGAAAAAAAGATGGAATAATTTTTAATTTTTCTTTTTATTTGAATTTCATTGTCTAAGACTTGATTGATAATATAATTATAATTTTATAGATATTATTGAAGTTTTATCTTTTTTTTTTCATACCCATTACATTGTGAATTACAATAGTAATTAACAATATATTTCTTTTTTTTAATCTTTGTTATCATTATTTTTTAATTTTTTTTATCTATTTTATCTTTTTAATATTGGTATAATTAAGAATTGAGTTTTTATATATATATATATATATATATATATAGTTTTGTAAAAAATAATTTTGGAAAAAAGCCTTGTATCTTGTATACTTATAAAATCTGTTACAACCAGCAATAATTAATTTCTTCTACCTAAAAAGTTGAGAAATAGTTGAGTTCATTTAGCAACCTAATTAATGTATATGAATAAATATCCCAATCTAATACATAAAATGCTTTTTTATATATCATCCAAACCAACCAAACAAGTTGGCATCACCAGAAATTCCTGAATTATTAAACAAATAATCAGGAGTAATGCTTAAATTATTTGAAGTTGGAGAGTGCGATATTTTATCCCTAACCTTGTCAAGAACTTGATATCTTGAACTTAACCTTACGTCTCTTATACCCCATGTCATTGTCGACCATTTATGTTCTCAAACCTATTTTGAATCCTATGGTAGCTTGATTCTTGAGTGCCACTAGCCGAATACCGTCATAGACCGGGCGTCCTTGTTTAGAACTCGGTCTCACCTCGTCTTGATTAAATAAAGTCATATAAAAAAAATTAAAAAAAAAATCATAACATAAGAAATTTATTGCAATTTATTAAGCTCAGTCACGAGATGGGATTTAACCTATACCATTTAGGATCCACAAAAAAGAAAGATTCTAGAAAATATATACTTAAAACAAAATTGGCAAATATATGTTGACCATGTTTTCTTTCTAATAATATCAAAAATAAACTTTTATCCTTGAGAATCCTTCAAAATTAAATTACAAAATGCAAGATAATGCTAGCTGACGTGGGAACCCCCTATAAATACTCTTCTCGTCAAGGGCACTATTCTTGCAAGAGCTCAATCTTCTCTCCCTTGTCTTCTTCTTCTCTCTCCTTTAATAATTCTCTGACATAGCCAGGAGATGGGTGATAAACATGCGGAGGAGATTGGTCTCGGCTATGGTCATGAACTTATGGACAGCCTTGAAGAGAATGTTTCTGTGTTCTTTCCTGAAGATTTTGCTGAGGAGTCTGATCGCTCTTTCGAGGACGAAGATGACTACGAGCCTGATCACGGCTTCCATGACCCCATGGAAAGGGCTATATTTTGGGAATCCCAAGAGGCCTTGCTTCAGGTATTTACTTTTATTTACAATAATTTACAAAAAAAAAAAAAAAAAAAAAAAAAAAAAAACAGAAAATTAATGAATATTAATAGAATTTTCGCAATTAATCTCTTTATAATATGATAGTTAGTTCTGCAAAATCTCTCATCCTAGCCTTTAACCAATAATTAAGTGTTAAGTTTTTTGCATTTTGTGTTATCTTCAGACTATGGATTTGAGACAAAATTGAAATCACGCAATATCTCTCATCCTAGCTTGTTTTGAGATTTAGTTTTTCTTGATATTGGTAGTATTTATTTTTGCAGTGGAGCAATGCTTTTAAAATAATAGATTTTTTAAAAAAAAAATAATATTTGATATTTTTGAATCATTTTAATACATGGATGTTAAAAATAAATTTATAAAAATAAAAAAGATATTATTTTAATATATCTCTAACTAAAACATATTTTAAAAAATAATTATTACTACAATATCAAAAATTGCAATAATCTTTGATACAGAGCATATGAAGCATTATAAGATGCTATCTGAATTGGAGTACTCTTCAACGCAAAAAAGATTTGTGAATTAAAGTGACTGATCATTAGTTATTTTTTTCTGTTTCTGTAGAGATATGATTTTGAGATTTTTCAGCACTGAATCCACACATTGAATGGACAAGCAACACCAGGGGGCTTCCTGGATACTACCACCACCATATTGATTTAGATTTTTAGACAAATCAGGTCCTTTTGTCCAGAGAATATAAGATTTTTTTGGGGGCAGAAAATATAAACATCAAAATAAATGTGTTAGATATTGTATGGTTGTCACTGATTTGGAAATTTGCTCAATTTTGGCATCATTTTCGTTACAGACAACCTTAATCGTAACTGGTAATAATCGCGCCACATGTACCGTCGCCAACCTCCAGTTGTTAACAATGAATCGAGTGCAAATTGGGTAGCTATGAGAGCGATGTCCACCCATAAAATCTTGGAGAAAGAAGACAAATTGATCAACTTTAGAGCTTCGATTGGACTATATTTTACTTCATTTCGATAGTGGGGTAAGACGGGCGAAAAAAAATCTTATTAATATGACGTACTGAATCGATCACTTCTATAAAAATAAATAAATAAATAAAAATATAGGGAGTAATTTTAGCCAACTCACGAGCTCATTACCTCGTGAAAACTCTTAATAATGTAACAGGTAATTGCATCATCACACATGTATAACTAACACTGGGAACTTGTAACTGTGAGATTTAGCGAAACCGATAATTTTTTTTTGCAGGAAGTCTTGAACCGCTGTAGCAAAACAGGTTCAAAGTTAAGGCAGGAGGTCTACAGAATCACAGGGGTAGCGAAGGAGGCTGATTTTTGCAGCTGCCTGAAGCCCAGTAAAGGGTGCACTAGCTGTTTAAGGCAGAGGGTTGTCAATTTGCTCAACCAAAAGGGATTTGTTGCAGCTCTTTGCACATCAAAGTGGAAAAACACCAAAAAGTATCCAGGAGGTGATCATCATTCTATACTTCTCTGCTTAATTAGATGGATTTATTAAATTTAAAATTAACTTTTTTAGGAGGTACAACAAGGTTTATACTAGACAACTAAGAACAATTTTTTTAACAAAAGATTATCACATAAGAATCGTTAATGTAGACCATGAAAATTCACATTTAAGGGAATATAAAATTCTACAAGGCCTTTAAATAGAAAATATAGTCATGAAAAGATCTGTTCTTTTCTTCTTGTATAAAAGAGTTATTCTGTTTCTTAAGATACCCTTTCTCTCTCTCTTTGTGTTTAACATGACTTTTATCCATGCCCTTAATTTCCAGGGAAGCATGAGTACGTAGAAATGACTGCGAGCACAGTCGGAAGCAAGAAGAAAATTCCATATCTAATTGAGTTGGAATTCCGAGACCAGTTTGAGATGGCTAAAGCATGTGATGAGTACCGCAATCTTGTGGCCCGGTTGCCAGAATACTACATAGGAAAAGCTGAATACCTCAACGCCATTGTGGCCATTCTATGTGACGCAGCCAAGAGATCAATGAAAGAGAAGAAAATCCACATGGGTCCATGGAGAAAGAGAAGCTTCATGCAAATGAAATGGTCTAATACTTCTGGAAGACGGTCTGTTGAAGAACCCTCAAGCAAGATATCTTCTCTTCCCTCGTCAAGACAAGCACATGAATCTTGCTTTCACTTGTCTGCTGCTCCAGCATTGACTGTGACTTAGAAGATCATGGGATGACAACCAGTTTTGTTCTTGTGCTTGTAGTTGTATTTGCGGCTATGTATGGTTGAAGGCAGACCCCAATGCTGAGCTTTGTAAATGGGGAGCGAGTTTTGCATCTTTGTGGGTCATTCAAGTAGGTATCGTAAGTCATGTTAGAGGGGCTTAGGGTTCTAGTACGATGCTTGAATACTGCATTGTTCAGGATAAAAAAAAAAAGCAATTGAGTGTAATATCATAGATGTATTGTGTTCATGTTTTATGCAACTATATATCCATCATGGCGTGCATTTTGTGCAGCGTGTTTCCATTAGGAAATTAACTTTGTGGTTTAAAACAAGGTGAACAGGGGCCTTCAAGCACAATAAACACAGCCATGATTCGTATTATTTTTTTTTAATAATCATTGATTTTATTAAAAACATGGTTATTTAAGCAATATCCATAAAATAAAATAAAAATGAGGATATTGAGATATGAAAAAAAAAAAAAAGACAAAACAATTCAAAACAACAATATATTCTATATTGATTTGTCCCAAATTTAATATCAACTGTATTGATTAGAAGATCAGATTCCAAATATATGAACTGATAAATATAAGATTTCAGCTAATAAAAAAAATGATGAAGAATTAAGCTAAAGTAGGAACCAAGATCTGCAGTACTTTCTTGAAAGACAATATTATTCCGAACTAGCCATATATTTTAGGTTGTGTAAAAGGATAAAAGTTTCCAAGCTCTTTTTTGAAAATTTTCAGTAACCAAAAGATAGACCATTGATATAACATACATATCATTCAAATACCTAGGAAAACATCTACTAATCAAAATAAAATTCTCATCCAAATATTCCAAGCAAAATTACATGAATGAAAAGGTGGTAAGTGTTCCCAATACTCCACAAAGGTTGCAAGTTGCTTAAGCCTCCAATACTAAGCGACAATGAAGTAAGAAATTCTTCATGGTGAGTTTATTTTGAATAGCTAGCCAAATAAAACATTGGATTTTTGGGGGTAATTCTTCAGCACATCTATTTGAAAGTGAAGATTCCCTCCATTTATTTCGATTAAAGCACAACAAGTCTTCACCAACAGATGAAGCTAGCAGAGAATTAAGAGAGGCTGCATCTTCTGACTCATAGACCATAAGTTCTTTTTACCATTTTAAGGACTAGACCCAATTTCCTTGAATCCTTTGCCCTGAACCTGCCACTGTTGCATCCCAAGAACTGGAGATAAGAAACAATCTTGGAAAGGCATTTTGAAGAGTAACCAATCCAACCCACACATCAGTCCAGAAATGGATAGATGAGTCATTTCCAATAACATGCCATATACTGCTTCTAATAGTATCGAAACAAGGATCAACAGGTTGCAAGAGAGATGTTATACCACACCACTCTCAAGAGTCTTTGAGAAAATGTTGGCAGGCCATTTGTAAAAATTGATGTATATCTTTTACAAATATATTCTTTCCAAAGAGAAGTACCTAATTGCCATACCCATCTGAATAACATGGCCTTGTTTTTCGCAAATAGAGAGCCAACCCCAAGTCCTCCCTTGTATTTATCTCGCATCACAATTTGTCATTGAACCTTGCAAATTTTTCTATGCTTTGATGCTCTAACCATAAATATTGTCTCTAGATTGAGGTTAACAACTTGCAAAATTTCTGTGGCATAAGAAAGATTGACATAGAATAGAGAGGTAATGAATCCAAGACATGTTAGGATATTGTCATTTAGTGGCAATACCCCACTACCAAGCAAGTGGAAGCATCATTAGTGCCACAATTGGTGGCATGTTTTAAGCCATGTTTTAAGGCTTTATTGTCCCCTCCATGTTGATAAAATATGCTAGAGGAGCTCATCATATTTGCTTATAAAAGAGGCATGTTTCTTGAGAGTATATAGAAAGTGTGAGAATGAAGTGAAGAGAAGAAGAGAGAAAGAGGAGGCAGCAGCCCTGCTGCCATATGCAGCAGTATGTTTGAGCTGGGAGTAGAGTAGAGTGAAGTGATCCTCCTCCTCCATGTATTTGTTTTGTATTCTTTCTCTATCTCTAAATAATATGGACTCTCTCCCGTGGATGTAGGCGATTTGCTGAACCATGTTAAAATATTGTGTCACTGTGCTTACCCTCCTATGAGCCATTATCAGTATATCATCGGTCAGTATTCCCTACAATTGGTATCAAAGCATTTGGTTTAAAGTGGTGTTTGATCTTTGCTCAAAAATTAAATTTGTCAAAATTATGCTTTGACCATACCATCGTGTACGGGAGGAAAAGACGAAGCCACTAGTGAAAATCGCGTCGAAATCAAACGTCAAAATCTCCGTCACGCGCCGGCAAGGTGGCTGGCCACGCGCGCAGACACGCACCACGTGTCACATGCGTCTTCTTCGCCCGGATGGGCTGACTCGACCCGACCCACGTGGCTGACCCTGATAAAGATGACATCATCATGACATAATTGTGATGTCAGCATGCACAGTAGCATGGCCCATGATGACATCAGCATCATGTAATGGTGACATCATCATGCACAGTCAGCATGCCATATCAGCGACTTGTTAGTATAGTGGGACCCACATGCCACGTCATCAGCCGATTGGAGCCGAGCAGAGCTTAGCTGCAAACTGAGGGAAAAGGATCCAGTGCAGCAGATCCTACGCGCAACCGGATCTGAGATTGAATCTGAACCGTTGATCAGGCCAAAATTGTTTTGATCAAATCTTAGCCATCTGAAATGCGATTTGGACGATTTCAGACTTGTTTCCAGCTAATTTGATCATTCCGGATGCAATGGTACGGTCCGATCATTGAGATTTGAGACCGAAAATGGCAATGGTGAATTATTAAAGAGAGATTGCCCGATCAATAGGCATCTGAAGGTCATCATGGTGGTCGATGGAGATGAAGAAGAAGAAGGTGCATATGTTTACCCAATTAGATGTGCTGAACTATTAAGTGGGAAATTTAATGTCGTGAAGGAAGGCAAAATTAGGACACTCTGGACACCCGGTCATGTGGATGATTTGAGGTGGAGAGTGAAAATTGATGAAGATCAATCTTGACGAATATAAGCACTAGTAGTCTCGTTAGATGTTGAGAAATCAGGTATAAAACCAGGATACCCCATATCACTTGTAAAGGAAAGCCGCAACAAAGCTAGCAAATGGTTGTATATACGGAAAGACAGTATGATGGATAGATATGGCCTAAGAAGTTTTGTCTAGGAGATTAGGTTTTAAGCGGGACCGTTGTGACCCCTCCAATCTTTCATGGGAACTTGCTTAGTAGAAGGATTATCCATACGATACTATTTTCGTATATATAGCAGTTTGTAATGAAACTGATGAAGACTAGCAGGATGACAGCACAAAAGAATAGTTGGGTTCCCATATGTTCAAGGATCTTATGGAGTGGTGATTTCTCCAAAGAAGTTAGATTCGGTGACTGTGATTTCTCGAAGGGAGAATTGATGAAGACCCTGATAATGGAAGAGAAATACAACAAAGAGATAAAGATTGGCACCCTATTTTGACTTGGATAAATGTTGTGACAGGATGAGCTGCTGTCAACATAAGCAAGGAATATGGAGAAATCTGGAATACAGAAATTGCATGAGGGCACACGGAGATTGTGCAAGAGTACCCGAAGGATCCAACGAGGTACTGTAATAAGACAATAAGTGCAAGGAGAAGAAGAGTTCCCAGATGAAGCTCAGAGTAGAGACTGTGTAAAGGATGTATAACAGGAAGTCTCTTGTGCTCTTGGTGAAGACAATAGGCGAGGACCTTTTCAATGTATGCAAGGATGGAAAGATGAGCTGTTGTAGAAGCACCTAATTGAGGGGGTGCGAACGCTTGTGATAAAAGGTGACTACCTATGAAAGGCAAAGACACTAAAGAGAATTGGTGTAGGTGGAGCTATCAAGTAGAAAGGCGTAGAAGCTCTAAACATAGAAATTGAGGTGGAGGATTGTGATGAGTATACCGCAACTTTCTCTTTCTATGTAGTCAGTGGCAGTAATCTCTCCCAAGTCCACATGGTGGTTGAGAATTTTAGAGCCACTAAAGCATCCCAACTGAAGGAGGATGCAACTGCCTATGAAAGGTGAAGACACCTTAGAGAGAAGGTGTAAGGACCATGATATGAGTCCTAGATTCAGACCGCCGTATGACAACGAGTGGAGACACCTCGGATGGATGGTGTGAGGGCCACAATGTGAGCCCAGATTCAGACCGCCGCATGATGACAAGCGGAGACACCTTAGAGAAGGTGTGAGGGCCATGATAGAAGCCCCAGTTTAGAATGCCCCAGAGCCGATGTGATGGCTAGATATAAGTGGACAGGTGTATAGTCAATAAAGTGGCTATGATGAGTATGAAGACAAACGCATGATTGACTTTTATGGATATTGCCCCCATGCTAAAGATCAATGAGCTAGAAGACATTTGCCTTGGACAATAAGTGGGTGACTTGTGGAGCATTAAGACACGACTGCTATGAAGGAGCAGAGGGCATGTGCAGGTTCCGGGAATAAGTCGACTCTTGTCAAGGTGGTGAGCTCGATGAAGGTATTGTAATACTCAGAGTATCAAGACATATATGGATCAACCTTTAATGGGTTGCCCCCATGGTTAAAGGTGGATAGCTACCTGGACTCTTGAGAGTGGGAGACTCACGGAGAAGTAAGGCGTGGTTCCTACGGTGGAATAGAGGGCAGACGCAACTCCTGGATGAGTAAACTCTTAGAAGAGTGGTGAGCTCGTGATCATATTGAGATACTCAGATAATGACTGTCGCATTTGAAAATAGAAATTCTAAGTGTGACAAGATGTTGTAAGCCTTGGTATGAGGCTTGAGAAATCATTATGGACTGAGCATGGTTGATACGCTCGAAGAGAAATGTTGTATTGAAGACGCTCTCAGAATGGAAGCTTGGAAAAGCTATAGAATGCAAACTTGTGCTGATGAAGCAAGAGGACAATTGCCCACATAAATGGCAAAGGGGATGATTGTTAGGATATTGCCATTTAGTGGCAATACCCCACCACCAAGCAAGTGAAAGCATCATTAGTGCCATAATTGGTGGCATGTTTTAAGGCTTTATTATCCCCTCCATGTTGACAAAATGTGTTGGAGGAGCTCATCACATTTGCCTATAAAAGAGGCATGTTTTTTGAGAGCATGTAGAGAGTGTGAGAATGAAGTGAAGAGAAGAAAAAAGAAAGAGGAGCTGCTGCCATATGCAGCAGTATGTTTGAGCTGGGAGTAGAGTAGAGTGAAGTGATCCTCCTCCTCCATGTATTTGTTTTATATTCTTTCTCTATCTCTAAATAATATGGACTCTCTTCCGTGGATGTAGGCGATTTGCCGAACTAAGTTAAATATTGTGTCAGTATGCTTACCCTCCTATGAGCAATTATTAGTACATCACCGGTCGATATTCCCTACAAGACATTCTTTAGTAAACATATCCTTTCATGCTAAGTAATCTCCCCCTCCATGTTGAAAGCTTGCTTCTGAACTTTTGAATTACGGGTTTCCATGTAGATATCAATCTTGGGTTAGAGCCAAAAGGCAGGCCAGGTTCGCAAGACAAAATATCATGTTTACAGTAAATGGAATCGATCAGCCAGATGAGCACAATAAGAATCACAAATATTTATTCCTGTAAGTGAGCTCTTAAAAATATTAATTTGTCAGTATCTCAGGACCTACAGGGGCCCAGATTTCTCACAGAAATTGAGGGTGGCGTTGGAACACACTGGCGACCATAGGTTAGACAAATTCTGGCTTCTGGCGATAATAAGAAGCTCTACCCTGCGTAGGACATTTACCTTTGCCTCATTTCAGCGACACTCAAAACTTACCATGATATTACATGCAATATCTGCGTACAAAATTTGTGGCGCGTGTAAAGACACTACTATGGTACAAATATTTGGAATAATATCAGGATAGACGGAATAAGTGACTAGAAATACTTCCATGTAACTTCTGTCCAATATCTGCTCTGGAGTGGAATTAACGATAAAGCATTTGAAATGCAACCCTACTCAAGCCAGGAAATATTTGCCATGGCACTAACACTAAAAAAACTCTGGAAGTTTTCTAGCAACCAACACAAACCTGCCTAAATATGAACACAAGACTAGTTTCAGACAACATTTTTAAAAAAAAATGACACAAGGGCAACGTGTTCATTTTGGACAGCTTAAGGCCTTGGCTCAGTAAACTGGCAAAATGAAAAGGCAACATTTCAATTAAATGTGTCCCAGAAAAGCTAGTGATATTAAAGCATGCAGAAGAAGCATATCCAGTGGCCAGCATCTTCAAGGACATGCATTTCACATCTACCTCCCTCCTCAGCAACCAGATTCTCAGCAGCATAAGGAAACCCGATCAAAGTAGAGCAAGGCACTGATTTTAACACGATTAACTATATTTCAAGATTACCACAAATTTGTTTATTCAATAACCTAGTTTACTAAATCTATGAAAACTTGACATACATTTAAAAAAAATCAAAAAAATATTTTTTTTCTTTTAATATATGAAATTATAAATTTCTATGTAAGATGTATTTCAATATTAAATAAAAATATAATTTTATTTTTTTTATTTTTATTTATTTACTCCATAATAATTAAGATTTAACCTAATAAGATATTGATTTTATTGATGAAAATTTTTCTTAAATTTTAGACAGTATAATAATTAGAAAACATGTAATCGTTTGGTCATTAATATTTTAATATCATTTTAAAAAATCATTTGAATTCAATAATTTAAGTTGTTTAATAACTCAAGATATGATTTATATTTTTCCTTCTTAAACAGAGCAATACATTCTATATCCACGCCCTTCCTCAGCAACCAGATCCTCAGCAGCGCAAGGAAACCCGATCAAAGAAAAGCAAGGCACTGATTTTAACAAGATTAACCATATTTCAAGATTACCACAAATTTGTTTCTTCATAGAATTGGTACGCTTCAGAAATTCCAAAGAGGTGAAATATCCAAGAGAAATTAAAGAAGGTAAACCAGGAGGGTCATTTGTTCGAAGATTGGTTGCCACCCACTGGTCATAAAAAGCAGAAAGATAATCAATGTCAAGAACTTGAGAAGATTATAATAAGCATCTTTACAGAAAAATATAATAGGAAGTACAGGAAACAAACTAAATAAATTTTATAGCTTAATTACTCAGCAGTCTCAGCTTAAAATCTTAAAGTTGCAATTAACATGAAGTAAGCAATGTATTGATTTCTCTAGCAGCTAGTTTGCTTTTTGTGAGCATGTGTTTGCTGGGAATCTCAGATGCCATTGCCTAAGGATGTTTTCCCTCCTCTCCTCGATATTCAGATTGAAACTCCGGCAAGATATTTTCTAAACTCAGCAATCAAACAGCTACTCATAATAACATATCTCAAACCCAATTTGAATCCCGAATCCTGCTTCACAAGAACGCTAATTTAATGGCTTTTGATATTTGACTCTTTCACTTTATCTTTTACATAAAATTGATTACTAAAGATTGATAGGGTGTTTGTTTTTATGATACAGCCTCAAAGATTTGATTAAACAATGGCTTTTATATGATGTAATTTTGTTTGATATCAAACCCACATTTCGGAGTTCTTCATCCATACTGTTCTTCATATTCTTCATTTAACTCAAACAAAAACCTCCTTTGATTTTCGTTCCTTTTGCTTCTATTTCTAGCACGTGTTTATAAACTTGGGCTTTAGGCTAGGAAGCCTAGCACGCTTGATTAGGCTAAATCTAGTTTTACATAAAACCATGTTTGACATGTCATGTTTTTATCAAAAAAATATATATATAATTTTTTAAAAAAATATATATTAGCTAAACATAATTTTAAAATATTTTTTAAAACTTTTGAATTTTAATTAAGGATATATTTGATAAATACATCTTATTAACTTTTTAACAGTGTTTTTTATTTTATTTTTTGTTTTTTTCCAAACAGACCATAAATATTTTTCAAAAAACAATTCATGGACCATTTGAAAATTGTTTATGGATTCCTCGCTAGTTTTTTAACATTTTTACTTAATATTAGGATTGTAGACTTAACTGTAAGAAATTGACCGGGTATTAAATAACCTATTTTTTTTTAATTTTAGAAAAAAAAATAAAAAATTCCCTATTTTGAAAAATTACATTTTTATTTGTGTGCATATAACCAAGTTTCTAAAAAATAAATCATATTTGCATAATTTAGCATACTAAAAACCACAAAACTAGTCTTTTTATTTTGCATGTATTTTGAATTTAATAACTAGTTTATTAAAGCTATAAAAACTTAACTTACATCTAAAAAAAAATCAATTTTTTTTAATATACAAGATTATAAGCTTATATGTAAAATGTATTCTTAATATTGAATAAAAATTAAGAATAAAAAGATAGTTTTGTTTTTCTCATTTTTATGTATTCACTTCTGAATTACTAGGATTTAACCTGATAAAATAATAATATTATTGATGAGGATTTTTCTTAAACTTTAGACAAACCAACAATTATAAAATACAACAATACTTTAGTGTATATTAGACAAATAAATAATACAGTTTACCATAGGTAGGGTGCATTCAAGGTGACAAGTCTTCTCCATGCACAACTAGTTCCCTTACCAAGACTTTTGCAGACTATTAGGTTTTTTAGTGACCATAATACTAGGTGATGACTCATGAATCCTTCAGAACATATTTTTTTTTAATGATTTTTCGAACATATCTAAAACCCCCTCGGTTCAAAAGCTTTACCCACCATCTTATGTTGTGCATGTCATGACAACGACGATCATCCTTCTGGATCAAGATTTGGTTGGTGTAGAAAGAACAATTTTTGTCTTTTTATGGTTTAAAAGATTTGGAGTTACCACCTAATATTTTGATTATTAGATACCCTAACTAATCTAAATAGTCTGAATATAGAGAATGGTTATGTATAAGGAAGACAATATCACCCCTAATACACCATATCTAGAATAAGCTACATTGGTTATATTTCTGATTATTATTATTAAGATTATGTTATGTTTTTCTAATTCATTGGTTTATGTATTGGTTAAAACAGGTTCACCCTAGTAAAGGGAACCATGACTTCACAAGTCAAGACTAGTCATTCTAAAGCCAAAATATATTTTTCTACATTTGTTTCTTTTAATATAAAGAATATGTCTTTGTATGAGTTCATAATCTTTTATATTAAAAATAAACAAATTGATTTTATGGTGTTTTTGAAATTTAGACCAAATTCTCATAGCTTTAATAAACTTGTTATTAAATTCATAATCCATGTAAAATATATATATATATATATATATATATATATATATATTGGTATTTTCAAGAAATGCTATATCATTTAATGTATTTTTTTATTTCATATTTTTTTTTATTTTTTATGTATTAAAAATGCAAACATAACTTTTATAAAGAAACCTTGTCGTACGCAATTTGAAAACATAAATATTTTCTTTTTGAAAGAAGGATATTTTTTTGTTTTTATGTATTTTTATTTACCAAAAAATAAAACTAATTTATTTAATACCAGAAAAAAAATATTGCATATAAATTCACAATTCAAAAATTAAATATAAAAGGGTAAAAGGGTATAAAGGACCTAAAACTAATTACAAAAT